>CM038676.1:476501168-477073028 GCA_021605205.1 Aegilops longissima
CTTTGGGCCTTTTCTCTTTTTCTCTTTTTTTATGGCCTCTTTTTTTCTCTCTTTTTTTTCGTCCGGAGTATCATCCCGACTTGTGGGGGAATCATAGTCTCCATCATCCTTTCCTCACTTGGGACAATGCTCTAATAATGATGATCATCACACTTTTATTTACTTACAACTCAACAATTACAACTCGATACTTAGAACAAAATATGACTCTATATGAATGCCTCCGGCGGTGTACCGGGATATGCAATGAATCAAGAGTGACATGTATGAAAGAATTATGAATGGTGGCTTTGCCACAAATACGATGTCAACTACATGATCGTGCTAGCAATATGACAATGATGGAGCGTGTCATAATAAACGGAACGGTGGAAAGTTGCATGGCAATATTTCTCGGAATGGCTATGGAAATGCCATAATAGGTAGGTGTGGTGGCTGTTTTGAGGAAGATATATGGTGGGTGTGTGATACCGGCGAAAGGTGCGCGGTATTAGAGAGGCTAGCAATGGTGGAAGAATGGGAAAAAGTGTGTATAATCCATGGACTTAACATTAGTCATAAAGAACTCATATACTTATTGCAAAAATCTAGAAGTTATCAAAGCAAAGTACTACGCGCATGCTCCTAGGGGGATGGATTGGTAGGAAAAGACCATCGCTCGTCCCCGACCGCCACTCATAAGGAAGACAATCAATAAATAAATCATGCTCCGAGTTCATCACATAACGGTTCACCATACGTGCATGCTACGGGAATCACAAACTTCAACACAAGTATTCTTTAAATTCACAACTACTCAACTAGCATGACTCTAATATCACTATCTTCATATCTCAAAACAATTATTAAGCATCAAACTTTTCTTAGTATTCAACACACTCAAAAGAAAGTTTCACATATCTTGAATACCAAGTATATTAATACGTGCCTTGCAACCCTTTCTGTCACTAGGTAAGGACACCGCAAGATTGAACCCAAAGATAAGCACTTCTCCCATGGCAAGAAAGATCAATCTAGTAGGCCAAACTAAACCGATAATTTGAAGAGACTTGCAAAGATAACTTAATCATACATAAAAGAATTCAGAGAAGATTCAAATATTATTCATAGATAAACTTGATCATAAACCCACAATTCATCGGATCTCAACAAACGCACCGCAAAAAGAGATTACATCGAATAGATCTCCATAAGAGAGGGGGAGAACATTGTATTGAGATACAAAAAGAGAGAAGAAGCCATCTAGCTAATAACCATGGACCCGTAGGTCTATGGTAAACTACTCACAACTCATCGCAGGGGCAAGGATGTTGATGTAGAGGCCCCCCGTGCTTGATTCCCGCTCCGGCAGAGTGCCGGCGAAGTCCCCAAGATGGGATCTTGCGGATACAGAAGGTTAAGGTGGTGGAAATTGTGTTTCGTGGTGCCCTCGGATGTTTTAGGGGTACGTAGGTATATATAGGAAGAAGAAGTATGTCGGTGGCCGCCCGAGGGGCCCACGAGAAAGGGGGGCGCGCCCTATAGGGGGGGCGCCCTCCTATCTCGTGGAGTCTCCGGTTGCTTCTTAACTTGCACTCCAAGTTCTCTGGATCACGTTCGGTGAGAAAATCATGTTCCCAAAGGTTTCATTCCGTTTGGACTCCGTTTGATATTCCTTTTCTTCGAAATACTGAAATAGGCAAAAAAAAAAACAGCAATTCTGGGCTGGGCCTACGGTTAATAGGTTAGTCCCAAAAATGATATACAAGTGGAAAATAAAGCCCAATATGGTCCAAAACAATAGATAAAGTAGCATGGAGAAATCAAAAATTATAGATACGTTGAAGACGTATCACTCCACCATCACAGGTGCTTGCTCTTACTTGACACTGTTATACGTGGTTGCGTTTTCCTTATGATGTCTAGTTTGTATTGCTTCTGATTATGTAGAATTGCATCTGCGTAACAACTTATACTGGCAACAATCACTTACCCATAAGACACATTTAACTTGGGACTATGATGTAGGTTGCATCTTGCACTGTCTTCTAGCTTGTACTGCTTCTAATTTCTTGAAATGGCACTTACGACGAGACACTTTTTACCTGATAGAGTGATATTGGTTGCATGTTCATATGGTGCCTAGATTTCATTTCTTCTAATTTTGTTGAAATGCCTTCCGCTTACTGTTTTTTCATACATATTCCATCCTCCTATCATACGTGTGAATATGAAACGCTGTCTTTTTTTGTATATATTCCATCCTCCTATCCTGCGCTTGCCTTACATCAAAGTAGTGTTAAATCAGATCATGCATCAACCAGTTATGCAGAGCTAAGTTTATTCATCTTCTTGTGGTTTTGACTTCATAAGGCAATATCAGAAAATAGGAAGGAAAAGAGTAAGTTATGGGATGTTGGTGGTACTCCGCACCGACGCAAACAAAGACTCTCTAGATTTGCCACTGCTACTGCTAATGAAGTTGAAGTCCCAAGTCTACATGATGAGTTCATCTCCCACACTCCACCATCGCAGTGCTTGCTCTAAGTTGACAAAGCAGTGATAATTGGTTTCATGTTGCATATGTTGTCTAGCATGTATTTCTCCTATTTTGATTAAATTGCACCTGCTGAGTTTATACGTTATACATGTGCATATGACATGGCTTTCGTGTCTAGAATACACTGCATCTATCTATCATACCATGTTCTTACATCAAAGTATCTGCTGTTGTGTATCCCGCATCAAGAACTCATGATTGGACGCTTTTAACATGGCAGTTTGATAGTGGTTGCATCTTGCATTGATTTATATGTTGTCTTCGCTTCTAATTTTTCAATTTCCACTTATGACAAGACACTTTTAACTTGGCAGAGTAATATTGGTTGCATCTTTCATATGGTGTCTAGCTTGCATTACTTCTATTTTCTTGAAAATCCTTCGCTTAGTTTGCACATCGTAGCTGTGAATATGTCATGTCGCCCTGTTTTTCTTACATATTCCATCCTCATACGGTTGTCTTACATCAAAGTATTGCTTGTCCAGATCATGCATCAATGAGTTCAAGAGTGATTTTATTCTTTTGTGTTGTGGGTACAACTTGACATGGCAAAGTCAAAAAGAGCAAGGAAAATAATATAGTAGGGAGTGTTGTTACTCGTCGGGTGAAACGGAAAAGGTTCTCGCCGTCGAGATTCTGCTGGTACTTATAGTGCAAGAGAAGGTCCAAGTCCACCGGCTAAATCTACAAACACAAGATCACCCGCTCCACCAGCTGCAAAGATCCGCTTCAACTGTATTTCAGCATCTCAACCAGTTACTCGCTCGCTTGCTCGGGCTGGCCGTTTCAAGCTGCCTTCACACCTAACACTACTTCCAAGCATGCACGACACAACAGGACTTGGCAAGATCAGATGAACCTCATGAGCATCAACACCAAGATGGTACCTGACCGAGTCAAGTTGCAGTTGCATGCTCCTTTATATGTACTCTCACAGTTTGATGTACACTAACACTCCATATTCGTTGTTGAACTAGCACCACGGCGCAAGCGGAAACAGACATCAGGGATAATGCTTGACAGATTAACAAAATCTAAAGGAGGAAGAATGGATATCCATTTTGAGGCAAGTTTAAAAAGGCCACGTGATGCTATAGAGTCAGCCAAATTAGTATCAGAGGCAGCCGTTGCCGTTAGGTGTCATGTGCGTATCCTCCCAACGTGGATCCAGTACAGGAATGAGAAAGACAATACCCAGTTTAACACCTTCCTTGACCATTTATCCGTAAGTAATGTTATTCGTCGCAATTAGTAATATTGTCTTGCTCTGTCCCATTTTTTCTAGCTTCCTCCTAATAAGATTCACATTCTTTTTTCAACAGATGAGGTTCAAGTTGAATCCGAAAGATGATGCAACTAAACAAGCATGCACTCATGTTTTTTTCACCGCTCTGCGACGATGTCGGTACCAACTTAGAAAATCTCACTTTGAAGGCAAGGCTAACAATGAAATCGCCCAAACATCTCCGGGGAATATATTACAGATGAAGATTGGACAGCCCTCGTTAAACACCGGGTCGACCCAAAGTATCGTAGGCTATATGTATTTGATCGGACCACATATTGAACTTGTATTTATGTATGTGCCTTACAAGTGTATCTTCTTCTAGGCTAACTGTTTGAAGAACAAAACGAACCGTTCTAAAGTGAAATTCCAACAGACAACAGGATCTCGTAGCTATATTGCACTGCTGCGAGGCTTTTGTAAATAGCTTCTACTTCCTTCTTTTTTGTGCCATATTATCGTATCTATATTGACTTGTTCCAAATATAGAGGAAAGCCCTCATGACCAAAAAGAACTCGAGCGAATGCAGTGCAAATCTTATAGGATTGCCACACCAAGCAAGATGAAAGGCATGAGCACACCAGTTCAAGCCGCTGTTGTAAGTCCTTACTCCTCCCGCCTTGAACTGATTGGTACTGTGATGTGTTCATTTAACTACTTGGTTTGCAGCCAATGTCAGTTACTCTGTTCACTTTTATACACAATTGTCTTAACGTATCATTTCACCTTACATGGTTTAAAAAGATGAAGGATATTCCTTTGGTCTTGATCTGTAATCTAGTTGTTATGTTCACGCATGCACACAATGATAAAATAGCCTGTTTGTTTTATATCTGTTTGCCCATGATATGAATGATGTCATACTATGTTCATCCTACTTTAAACCATGTCTCTTTATCCTTAGATGTCAACTAATGTGAGGAAATAGACAATACAAGAGGCATGCTACATGGACATATGTTCCAAAGTGATTTTATTATGTAGTTGGCACTACAATACATGCTAATGTATTACAAGAGTTCACCAAAATAAGTTATGTATAAATGTTTAACCTACTTTGTTTGTTTTTGTCTCACTAGTAACTTATCCGTACACTAATCTACAAGTTCAAACTTTCAGGAAGCTATGGAACAAATGATTGAACAGCCACAACCACTGAAGGTGACGAGGCTACTACAGGCACAATGTCACCTCTTGCTGCAGCAAGGCCAAGATCTCTCCACTAACAAGTGCAAAAAGCACCTTCTGCGTAATTCGGGTTGGTTGTCAAGGTAACCTCGCCCAAATCGCCATCGAACAAAATCTTCCTGCTAGATGAGTGATATATCGTGCTCCGCACACAAGTCCAATCCCTAATGGACGTTGTTTCGAAACAAGAATAGTGGTTGAGAAATGTCGTCAAGATATGAATGGTTTTGAAACCAGACTATCAGACATTTGCTTTGTTGTTGAAGAGCAATGGCGGAAAAAGGTGGAGATCGTGTTGCTCCATCGATTCTCTGACTGAAACATTATCACTCAGGTCAAATGATCGTGCTTCTATACATCCGATGGTGCCTTTATCTGGAAGGACTGTAAACTTTATGCCAACAGGCCTTTTGTTGTATGATTGGAATTTATTTTGTTGTGATACAACATTTATGATGCTGCCATAGGCTGCAGTAATTACGACGCTATTTTTGTATAGTGTAGGTTTATCTTCGTAATGTATTCGGCCGAAAGCTTCGTAGGAGCCCAACATGACAACATTCGTCGGGCCCATTCCAATTGGGATAAAAATGATTACGGGCCGAAATTGGCAAGCCCACTAAAAATATCTGGGCTTAAATTAGCATAAGCTTTCAAAATTTTCTGGTAGGCCTGTGCCCATAGTGGGCCTTTAACAGGCCTAAACATAATTTGGGCCCTCAGTAAAAATAGGTCTTTCCAGGTGTAAATATCTCGAGCCCATAAAAAACATGGGCCTTTAATAGACCGAAAGTGAGATTGGGCCCTGATTGTGCCAAATAACCCACTGGACTTAGCAGGCCGAAATGGTGGCGCATTTACGATGCAGATATTTGACAGGCCGAAATTCGGACGGGCCGTAAATGCGCCGACCTAATACACGAGCCTTTAACAGGCTGGAACTTCAGTCGGGCTAGATTATCGTCATTTTTATATGGGCCGTTAATGGGCCCGATATGACGTTGGGCCACATATGGCCCATGGTTTACGTGTGGCGTTAACAGGCCGAAAATGACAACAGGACGAAAGTGGACCAAATCTTTAGTGGGCCTCTAACAGGCCGAATGACAGACATGGCCGAATATGACCCAAATCCTTCACAGTTGTTTATGGGCCGAAAGTTTTGATGGCCTGTAAATGGGCCCAAATGAAGCCGGACCTTTAACAGGCTGGAAATACACCGGGCCGTAATTCGGCCCAATTACTTAGCGAACTGTTAAGGGGCCAGAAGTGACCATGGGCCGCATTGATGACAAGTTTAGACCAGGCCGTTGACGGGTCGATTTGACAGAGAATGTTGGGCCTTTAGCTGGGCCGGCCCATTTGGTCCGCAAAGTCTTGTGGGCCTTTAGCTGGGCCGGCCCATTATGGTCCGCTAAATTTTGTGGGCCTTTAGCTGGGCCGGCCCATTATGGTCTGCTAAATCTTATGGGCCTTCGGTTGGGCCGGCCCATTTAAACTTTGTGGGCCACTTTTGGGCCGGTCCAACTAAAGGCCCACAAGATTCTGCAGAACATAATGGGTCGGCCCAGCTAAAGGCCAATGAGAATTTTAAACGTGGAAAATCGGTATTGGTCGTGGTTGTTAACGGGTTATCGGATCCAAAATCCGACCCGATAGCTTAACGGCGTTCCGTTACGGTGGATGCCACGTGTCGGTCACCCTTGACGAAAGCACTTCTGTAACGCGCGATTTATCGTCATGGAAGTGGACACTTCCGTGATGATAATGTTGGTAATGTCATGGAACACTTCTACGACAGCACAGGTATGACTATCTTGATTCTGTCATAAATTTGTCATGGATGTCCATGCATGACAAAAAACGCGACCTACTGTGACAAACACGTATCATCACAGAAGTGTATTTTTTGTAGTGGATGAAGCTTCCAGCGCAGGGCTTCGCTTAAGCACTACGATGATATGACCGAGGTGGATTATGGTGGAGGGGGGCACTGACACTGCTAAAAGATCAATGATCAACCTGTGTGTCTATGGGGTGTGTAACATCCCAAAATCCTAAATTTTGGAATGTTATAATAAATAAATAGTTTTGATTGATTGATTGTTTGTTGTGTGATTTATTGTGTGAAATTGAGTGAAATTTGAAACTTTCTGAAAGTTGAATGAGAGGGAATGAAATGACTTTCCCAAACTTCCACCTTGCATTTATGATCTCCATGAATTCAAATTCTTTTCATCACAAAACCACGGAGAGAAGATGACATGACTTCTTCCATTTATTTAAATGACAAGGGTGTTGAAAATATTTGAATTTCATTTGGAAAATATTTCCAATTCTGAAACTTTATGCAACTCAATGATTTTCACGAGAGAAGATAAAATGACTTCTTCAAATTAAATGAAATATGAGTTGGGAGTTTTAAAAGAATTAAATTCAAAGTTGTTTTGAATTTATTTCCAATTGGAGTTATTTGATTTTTATTCAAATTATTTTCTCCAAAACAAAATATATAGAAAATAGGGTAACATGATTCCCTACATTAGAAAATTGAGAGAAATTAATTTGAAGTCATTTTGGTATTTAAAAATGATATTTATTGGATTTTATTGGACCGGTAGCACTGTGTGAATTATTAAAATTTGTGTGTATTTTATTTGAAGCTAAAATAGTGTTCATGTTGTAGAAAATCTTTTTCTGAAAATTTTGATATATTATATGCCTATATAAAATTTTTATTTATTTCTATTTTGTTGTCTCTGTCAAAAAAAAAATTTTTTTTGCTGCGCCCCGCCGGGCCAAGGGCCAAGGCCCAAGGCCAAGCCAGCGGCCAGCCGGCCAAGGCCATCCACCGCACGCACCTAGGGAGCCAGGGAGCCAAGGTTTCCTATTCTTTTACAAATCCTAGTAGGATTTGATCCCGTTTCGTTATTCCGTTTATTCCGATTTGTTTCTAGATCTTTTCCCTTTTGTTTCCTAATCCTAGTCTATTTCTTGTCCCCTACCCAAGCAAAGCCCTCCCCTCCCCACTATAAATACCCAAGCACCCCCCCTCCAACACATCAAACCAACACCTCTCCTCTCCTCTCCTCTCCGCTCCTCTCCGCAGCAGCAGCAGCAGTGCAACACCACCGCCGCCGCCAAGTGCCGCCGCCGCGCCCTCGACCTCTCCTGAGGTTTATATGATCTCCTCTCCACCGTCCCGTGATCTCCTTTCCTCTAGGAGCAACCGCAACATCGGATCCGATCTTCTTCCCCAACTCCGACGACTACTCCGTGAGATCCACGAAATCCCGTAATTTATTTTTTCAAAAATAGCAATCTTAGAAAATTCATATCTTTTAAAGTTTTTAGTATTTTGAGTGATTCCAATTGCTATGTGTCACAAATTTGCTGAAGTTTCTGTTAGTGTCTCTGGATTTCAAATTTGAGTAGTCTAAATTTGAATTTGATAAATTTTGTTCAGATTAGTATTTTGGCCATAACTTGAGTTTAAAAATAGGTTTTAATTAATTCTTTTTGCTCCTGGTCTCTAGGACCTTTGTTTATCCAGTAGTATTTAGTATTTTATTTCTAGGTTAATTTAAATTAGGTTTTAGCAAAACAGTACTGTTTTATTATTAGTTCTGTTTTAGCTTTTTCTTTATTGTTTTTATTAGTTTTAAATTATTTCTTTTTGTCACTTTTGACAAAATTAGTTGTGTTTCTGTTAGACAACAGGAGAAGAATTTATTTTATTTTAAAAATTTATTTTCCTTAGTTTTGTATGAAACCTTCTATAGGTCAAGTTAGAGTTTTATAAAAGCTTTTATTTGTTTCTTTTTGCAAATAAAATTTTATGAAAAAATACTTTCTGTTAACTTAGTTGTTTTACTTTTTATTTTCTGTTAAATTATTAGTTTAGTGCTTTAATTGCTGTTAATTTTTTTACTTAGGGCAAAACTATGTTAGATGCTTGTAGCAAAGTCATAGATTTTCGTTAGTAGTTTTTCTTTCTAGTTTTATTTGAAGCTTCTTTGGACTTTGTTGGAGTTTTATTATTGAGTTTTTTTGTTTTAATTGTTATTATGAGTGTTAAAATTGTTTGCTAGGATGTTTGCTTATATGAATGCTATGTTTGACTATATAGATTTTCAACGGAGTGACGATTAGTTCTACCAAGTCATTTTTCGACAGCGTTGTTATCTTCATCAAGTATTACCGAGCAAGTTCACTTTGACCATGCTTTCATACCTATGTTTTATTGCATTTAGTGGCATCTTTGCAACAACCCTCCATAGTGATATTGAATCCTTGTAGTTGAGTAGTATGCATGAGGTAGGAACCCATCACCTGTTACCAAGCCCGGACGTTATTTATTTTAATGCTACGCTATTGTAGACGGGGTTGGTATGAGTGCTCGGAGTGGTGTGAGAATGGAGGATCTCGCCAATGACGACAACTCCATGATGGAATCTGCAAGGACTGCATCTTCAAGGCCTCAAGACTTCAAGACTCGAGACAAGAATTCAATACACACTCTTGGGTGAAGGATGGTTGACGGGCACCTGGAGAAACCGGTGGTTGGCGGGATGCATGGAGAAGCGCCATGACATCTTGCGGAAAGCTTCACCCAGACTCAAAGAGACGGAAGAATACTTCATGCCGGAAGCTTACTGTGCAACCGCAAGTCACTATGGGCTCTGGCTTGGTTGACCTTAGTTGTGACTCTGGCTGGGGCGGTGCTAGCAGATGTAGAACTACGGTAGGATTGGATGAGCACCGGACGGTGGTCGAGGAACTCTTCGAAGACCATGTTTGGTCGTCTTGTTCTCAAACACCACGAAGTGCGAGAACGTAAAAGAGGATCGAATCTTGCGGGTAAAGTGTACAAACCTCTGCAGAGGGTTTAAACCTAATCGATTAGCCGTGTCCCGATTACGGACAATTTGAGCATCTGGACTTGGATCTATCTCGGAACTCTCAACACGGATTGATAACTTAATTGTGGGCAACTTATGATGATTTTGGGCTATGAGACATCGGTTGGCGGAACCATGTCATGATAGAAAACTCCATAGTACAGACTTCATTTATTCCTTTGATGTAGGGAAAATAAAATCAGCTTTTACGCAAACAAAACTCAGATACTGAGCCACAAAGCCAAATTGCATATAGTATAGTTTTACCATCTGTTTATTCATGTTGTGATCTTGCTGGTACATTCAATGTCTTGACCTACACGGCTGCAACGTATCATGTTGCAGGATTTTCTTCGACGAGTAAGAGTTACGATACTGGGTTACGGTCTACACTCAACTTGCCGATGGCGTTGATGGGACTCCACACCCGCTTGATTGTTTCCGCTGAGTATTATGAGGTATATATCATTTTACGTTATTTATACATGTGATTGCACTTTGATATATACATTGATGTTGTGTGTGCAAAGATATCTTGATCGAGGATGGCACAGATACACGAGAGGCTTGACTGTTCGAGGTCGGGTCGCTCTGAGATATGGTATCGAGCACATGTTGGCTGTAGGACGTGACCCTAGAAATCGGAAAGCCCTAGGACAGGAAATCTCTAAAACTTTATTTTCAAAAGGATCCTTTACTTCTCGTCTTTTCTGATTTTATCAAGTAGTCCCTCGACCTCAAATAGTTAGAATATACACCTTTCCTTTTGACCACACGGAAGATCAATCAAGTCACTCCAAGAATTAAAGATATCGGACAACCGATGGCCATTTCAAAGTAACAAGGGTTTCACCATGCATTAGAAGAGTTGAAGCTGCAACAATTGAAGACTCAAGACTAGAAGAATTTGAAGAATCTGAAGAATTATTTGACCTTTAGAAGACCAAACCCTGTTACACACTTACGTTAGATGCGGCGATTTGTGAGCTGTCATTTGTTTGATGTTTTCCGACAGCCACAAAGTAAAACTCGTTTCTTCAAAACTATTGTTTGTATTTGTGTATCTCTCCTCCCCACCTCTCTCATATCTCATCCCAAAACTTTTAGACCCAGTAGATGATGAATGAAGTTGGATCGGTATTCTCTGGACCGAAAACCCAGCTGGAGGCAGAGCTATGGATTCAGAACATGGAGAGTCACTTCGGGAGCAATTTGGTTTCAAGGAAGAATGAAGTATCTTACGCTCTTTAGTACTTTGAAGGAAGTGCTGCAACATTGTGGCAGATGCATCAAGCTATACAGGGATGGAATGGAGCAAAGACTTGGGAAGAATTCAAGAAGACTCTGACAAGATCTCGTCTTATCCGGAAGCACCATGATACACCAAGAAATAAACCTTGTGCCTGCAAGATTTGCGGAGAAATAGGACACACCCAGGAGGAACACAAGGATGGATGCCCTCATTGTGAGGAGAAACACCCAGCTGAGGAATGCCCAACTAGTCAGGTGACTTGTTTCTTGTGTGAAGGAACCACCCACTACCCGACTCAGTGTCACATTTACCCCATGGTGCAACAAACTATTCAGGAGCAGGAAGAAGGAATGAAAGAAGCCCTCCGAGAAGTTATGAAAGAACCTGTGATGAAGGAATGTGTTGAAGACCCTGATGGAGAAGGCCTCAACAGATTTTACTCCAATGCCTGCTATTCATGTGGAGAAGAAGGACATTTTTCACAGTATTGCACCAAGGAAAGAAAAGAGTGTCTGGGATACTTCCCGGCGGAAGCAATAGAGTTTGATCCACAGGGAATAGAAGGTTTGATCAGAACGAAGAAACCCAGGAAGAGAAAACAAACACACCCTCAGAACAACCCAATTTCTGCAAAGAGGGACAAGAGTCGTATTACCTGTTTTGAATGTAAGGACGTCGGGCATTATGCCAATCATTGTCTTGAAAGGAAGCAAGGAACTCAAGGAGCAGGCACCATCTCCAAGAAGCCCAAAGACTTATCGAAAGTTATGTGTTTTCATTGCAAGGAAGCAGGACATTATGCTACTAAATGTTCCTACAAGAAGGAAGCTGGAGTTGAGTAGTTGGAATTTTGATATGGATAATAAGAGTGGTAGAAACCAATTTTTTTTCATGAGTACAATAAGTTGAGTTATGTAATGGGTGCTCAGAGTTTGTAATGGATTCATGAAATCAATAAAGTTAAGGTGACATGTTTTCATATGTTTAATTGTATGAGTTGTTACTCTATGAACACGGATTTTGACCATTTTCGAGGATATGAGAAATATGGTCTATGGATGGATTTGTGAATTTCATTTTAAGGGTGATAGTACCCTATGAAGAACGCTAGACCAATGGAAATGGAAATGTGTCCCACAGGTTGGAGTTTGGAAAAAAATGAGTTGAAGTTTTATCTTTGATATGATGGTATTAAGAAATGAAATGTTATTGGATTTAAAGTGGTGTAATGTTGGAAAATGGAGCAATTGTAACTCCAAGGATGAGTGAAATTGGTACAAGTGTTGAAGTGGGCTCATAACCCACAGGCCCAGGAATTAATAAGGGTCAAGTACCCCTTTGGAAGAAGAAATTTTGGAAGACTGCGATTTGATCGCAGACGTTTCGTAGGAGGTTACGCAAAAACCCGAGAGTTGTGAAGAAACGATAGATGCTTTGTTCAGCTTGTAGAATCAATGGAATTATCCGAACTAAGTTCGTTGAGAAGAGAAATTCTGCAATGCTTGTGAGTATGCCCAAGTGTTAGAATACGTGATTCACTGTTTACGTATGTGGTAATGATTCAAAATGCGGGATGGATTGGCCCCATACCGGAGACTTCTATCATGAACTATCATATGTTGATGGAAAATCGAGAGACTTGAAAACTTTAGAAGAGCATCGTCGACAAGCCAAAAACCTTAGAATGGTAGGACGATTGATCCATGTACCGCAACCGTTGCCAAGCGTAGGTCATACGGTGAGACCCAACCCAACCCATTATTCCTGCAGGAGAAACCTGTAATGGTCGACCACCATGAGATCTTGATAGTTGTTTATTGGCGGCAGACACTGTCACTAAGGAGACACAGATCTCGGAAGAACCTCACCAGGATGAAAGGACACGTATTTGAGGAAAAGGTTTTGACCCTACCGGAAGAGCCCCAGTGTAGGAGTTACTTCGAAGTTGTGAGAAGACCGATGGTGTTCACCCTAGGGATGGAGTACCTGAGTTACGTTGGAACCATAACCCTGCTTTTAAGTGTGGTAGCACACTAGACCATTCGATCGTGGATTCTTTGGAAGACCCCAAACCCTAACCTTTTCTTGTTGCCTCTCTGAATCTCGAGGACGAGATTCATTTTAAGTGTGGTAGGTTTGTAACATCCCAAAATCCTAAATTTTGGAATGTTATAATAAATAAATAGTTTTGACTGATTGATTGTTTGTTGTGTGATTTATTGTGTGAAATTGAGTGAAATTTGAAACTTTCTGAAAGTTGAATGAGAGGGAATGAAATGACTTTCCCAAACTTCCACCTTGCATTTATGATCTCCATGAATTCAAATTCTTTTCATCACAAAACCACGGAGAGAAGATGACATGACTTCTTCCATTTATTTAAATGACAAGGGTGTTGAAAATATTTGAATTTCATTTGGAAAATATTTCCAATTCTGAAACTTTATGCAACTAATGATTTTCACGAGAGAAGATAAAATGACTTCTTCAAATTAAATGAAATATGAGTTGGGAGTTTTAAAAGAATTAAATTCAAAGTTCTTTTGAATTTATTTCCAATTGGAGTTATTTGAGTTTTATTCAAATTATTTTTCTCCAAAAACAAAATATATAGAAAATAGGGTAACATGATTCCCTACATTAGAAAATTGGAGAGAAATTAATTTGAAGTCATTTTGGTATTTAAAAAATGATATTTATTGGATTTTATTGGACCGGTAGCACTGTGTGAATTATTAAAATTTGTGTGTATTTTATTTGAAGCTAAAATAGTGTTCATGTTGTAGAAAATCTTTTTCTAAAATTTTGATATATTATATGCCTATATAAATTTTTTATTTATTTCTGTTTTGTTGTCTCTGTCAAAAAAAAATTGCTGCGCCCCGCCGGGCCAAGGGCCAAGGCCCAAGGCCAAGCCAGCGGCCGGCCGGCCAAGGCCATCCACCGCACGCACCTAGGGAGCCAGGGAGCCAAGGTTTCCTATTCTTTTACAAATCCTAGTAGGATTTGATCCCGTTTCGTTATTCCGTTTATTCCGATTTGTTTCTAGATCTTTTCCCTTTTGTTTCCTAATCCTAGTCTATTTCTTGTCCCCTACCCAAGCAAAGCCCTCCCCTCCCCACTATAAATACCCAAGCACCCCCCCCTCCAACACATCAAACCAACACCTCTCCTCTCCTCTCCTCTCCGCTCCTCTCCGCAGCAGCAGCAGTGCAACACCACCGCCGCCGCCAAGTGCCGCCGCCGCGCCCTCGACCTCTCCTGAGGTTTATATGATCTCCTTTCCACCGTCCCGTGATCTCCTTTCCTCTAGGAGCAACCGCAACATCGGATCCGATCTTCTTCCCCAACTCCGACGACTACTCCGGTGAGATCCACGAAATCCCGTAATTTATTTTTTTCAAAAAATAGCAATCTTAGAAAATTCATATCTTTTAAAGTTTTTAGTATTTTTGAGTGATTCCAATTGCTATGTGTCACAAATTTGCTGAAGTTTCTGTTAGTGTCTCTGGATTTCAAATTTGAGTAGTTTAAATTTCAATTTGATAAATTTTGTTCAGATTAGTATTTTGGCCATAACTTGAGTTTAAAAATAGGTTTTAATTAATTCTTTTTGCTCCTGGTCTCTAGGACCTTTGTTTATCCAGTAGTATTTAGTATTTTATTTCTAGGTTAATTTAAATTAGGTTTTAGCAAAACAGTACTGTTTTATTATTAGTTCTGTTTTAGCTTTTTCTTTATTGTTTTATTAGTTTTAAATTATTTCTTTTTGTCACTTTTGACAAAATTAGTTGTGTTTCTGTTAGACAACAGGAGAAAATTTATTTTATTTTAAAAATTTATTTTCCTTAGTTTTGTATGAAACCTTCTATAGGTCATAGTTAGAGTTTTATAAAAGCTTTTTATTTGTTTCTTTTTGCAAATAAAATTTTATGAAAAAATACTTTCTGTTAACTTAGTTGTTTTACTTTTTATTTTCTGTTAAATTATTAGTTTAGTGTTTTAATTGTTGTTAATTTTTTTACTTAGGGCAAAACTATGTTAGATGCTTGTAGCAAAGCCATAGATTTTCGTTAGTAGTTTTTCTTTCTAGTTTTATTTGAAGCTTCTTTGGACTTTGTTGGAGTTTTATTATTGAGTTTTTTTGTTTTAATTGTTATTATGAGTGTTAAAATTGTTTGCTAGGATGTTTGCTTATATGAATGCTATGTTTGACTATATAGATTTTCAACGGAGTGACGATTAGTTCTACCAAGTCATTTTCGACAGCGTTGTTATCTTCATCAAGTATTACCGAGCAAGTTCACTTTGACCATGCTTTCATACCTATGTTTTATTGCATTTAGTGGCATCTTTGCAACAACCCTCCAAGAGTGATATTGAATCCTTGTAGTTGAGTAGTATGCATGAGGTAGGAACCCATCACCTGTTACCAAGCCGGGGCGTTATTTATTTTAATGCTACGCTATTGTAGAGCGGGGTTGGTATGAGTGCTCGGAGTGGTGTGAGAATGGAGGATCTCGTCAATGGCGACAACTCCATGATGGAATCTGCAAGGACTGCATCTTCAAGGCCTCAAGACTTCAAGACTCGAGACAAGAATTCAATACACACTCTTGGGTGAAGGATGGTTGACGGGCACCTGGAGAAACCGGTGGTTGGCGGGATGCATGGAGAAGCGCCATGACATCTTGCGGAAAGCTTCACCCTGGACTCAAAGAGACGGAAGAATACTTCATGCCGGAAGCTTACTGTGCAACCGCAAGTCACTATGGGCTCTGGCTTGGTTGACCTTAGTTGTGACTCTGGCTGGGGCGGTGCTAGCAGATGTAGAACTATGGTAGGATTGGATGAGCACCGGACGGTGGTCGAGGAACTCTTGGAAGACCATGTTTGATCGTCTTGTTCTCAAACACCCTGAAGTGCGAGAGCGTAAAAGAGGATCGAATCTTGCGGGTAAAGTGTACAAACCTCTGCAGAGGGTTTAAACCTAATCGATTAGCCGTGTCCCGATTACGGACAATTTGAGCATCTGGACTTGGATCTATCTCGGAACTCTCAACACGGATTGATAACTTAATTGTGGGCAACTTATGATGATTTTGGGCTATGAGACATCGGTTGGCGGAACCATGTCATGATAGAAAACTCCATAGTACAGACTTCATTTATTCCTTTGATGTAGGGAAAATAAAATCAGCTTTTACGCAAACAAAACTCGAATCTGAGCCACAAAGCCAAATTGCATATAGTATAGTTTTACCATCTGTTTATTCATGTTGTGATCTTGCTGGTACATTCAATGTCTTGACCTACACGGCTGCAACGTATCATGTTGCAGGATTTTCTTCGACAGTAAGAGTTATGATACTGAGGTTACGGTCTACACTCAACCTGCCGATGGCGTTGATGGGACTCCACACCCGTTTGATTGTTTCGCTGAGTATTATGAGGTATATATCATTTTACGTTATTTATACATGTGATTGCACTTTGATATATACATTGATGTCTTGTGTGTGCCGACATACTGATCCGAGGATGGCATGATATACGAGGCTTGACTGTCGAGGTCGGGTCGCTTCTGAGATATGGTATCGAGCACATGTTGGCTGTAGGACGTGACCCTAGAAATCGGAAAGCCCTAGGACAGGAAATCTCTAAAACTTTATTTTCAAAAGGATCCTTTACTTCTCGTCTTTTCTGATTTTATCAAGTAGTCCCTCTGACCTCAAATAGTTAGAATATACACCTTTCCCTTTTGACCACACGGAAGATCAACTGAAGTCACTCCAAGAATTAAAGATATCGGACAACTGATGGCCATTTCAAAGTAACAAGGGTTTCACCATGCATTAGAAGAGTTGAAGCTGCAACAATTGAAGACTCCGAAGACTAGAAGAATTTGAAGAATCTGAAGAATTATTTGACCTTTAGAAGACCAAACCCCCTGTTACACACTTACGTTAGATGCGGCGATTTGTGAGCTGTCATTTGTTTGATGTTTTCCGACAGCCACAAAGTAAAACTCGTTTCTTCAAAACTATTGTTTGTATTGTGTGTATCTCTCCCTCCCCACCTCTCTCATATCTCATCCCAAAACTTTTAGACCCAGTAGATGATGAATGAAGTTGGATCGGTATTCTCTGGACCGAAAACCCAGCTGGAGGCAGAGCTATGGATTCAGAACATGGAGAGTCACTTCGGGAGCAATTTGGTTTCAAGGAATAATGAAGTATCGTACGCTCTTTAGTACTTTGAAGGAAGTGCTGCAACATGGTGGCAGATGCATCAAGCTATACAGGGATGGAATGGAGCAAAGACTTGGGAAGAATTCAAGAAGACTCTGACAAGATCTCGTCTTATCCGGAAGCACCATGATACACCAAGAAATAAACCTTGTGCCTGCAAGATTTGCGGAGAAATAGGACACACCGGGAGGAACACAAGGATGGATGCCCTCATTGTGAGGAGAAACACCCAGTGAGGAATGCCCAACTAGTCGGTGACTTGTTTCTTGTGTGAAGGAACCACCCACTACCCGACTCGGTGTCACATTTACCCCATGGTGCAACAAACTATTCAGGAGCAGGAAGAAGGAATGAAAGAAGCCCTCCGAGAAGTTATGAAAGAACCTGTGATGAAGGAATGTGTTGAAGACCCGATGGAGAAGGCCTCAACAGATTTTACTCCAATGCCTGCTATTCATGTGGAGAAGAAGGACATTTTCACAAGATTGCACCAAGGAAAGAAAAGAGTGTCAGGATACTTCGGCGGAAGCAATAGAGTTTGATCCACAGGGAATAGAAGGTTTGATCGAACGAAGAAACCCGGAAGAGAAAACAAACACACCCTCAGAACAACCCAATTTCGCAAAGAGGGACAAGAGTCGTATTACCTGTTTTGAATGTAAGGACGTCGGGCATTATGCCAATCATTGTCTTGAAAGGAAGCAAGGAACTCAAGGAGCAGGCACCATCTCCAAGAAGCCCAAAGACTTATCGAAGTTATGTGTTTTCATTGCAAGGAAGCAGGACATTATGCTACTAAATGTTCCTACAAGAAGGAAGCTGGAGTTGAGTAGTTGGAATTTTGATATGGATAATAAGAGTGGTAGAAACCAATTTTTTCATGAGTACAATAAGTTGAGTTATGTAATGGGTGCTCGAGTTTGTAATGGATTCATGAAATCAATAAAGTTAAGGTGACATGTTTTCATATGTTTAATTGTATGAGTTGTTACTCTATGAACACGGATTTTGACCATTTTCGAGGATATGAGAAATATGGTCTATGGATGGATTTGTGAATTTCATTTTAAGGGTGATAGTACCCTATGAAGAACGCTAGACCAATGGAAATGGAAATGTGTCCCACAGGTTGGAGTTTGGAAAAAATGAGTTGAAGTTTTATCTTTGATATGATGGTATTAAGAAATGAAATGTTATTGGATTTAAAGTGGTGTAATGTTGGAAAATGGAGCAATTGTAACTCCAAGGATGAGTGAAATTGGTACAAGTGTTGAAGTGGGCTCATAACCCACAGGCCCAGGAATTAATAAGGGTCAAGTACCCTTTGGAAGAAGAAATTTTGGAAGACTGCGATTTGATCAGCAGACGTTTACGAGGAGGTTACGCAAAAACCGAGAGTTGTGAAGAAAGCGATAGATGCTTTGTTCAGCTTGTAGAATCAATGGAATTATCCGAACTAAGTTCGTTGAGAAGAGAAATTCTGCAATGCTTGTGAGTATGCCCAAGTGTTAGAATCGTGATTCACTGTTTACGTATGTGGTAATGATTCAAATGCAGGATGGATTGGCCCCATACGGAGACTTCTATCATGAACTATCATATGTTGATGGAAAATCAGAGAGACTTGAAAACTTTAGAAGAGCATCGTCGACAAGCCAAAAACCTTAGAATGGTAGGACGATTGATCCATGTACCGCAACCGTTGCCAAGCGTAGGTCATACGGTGAGACCCAACCCAACCCATTATTCCTGCAGGAGAAACCTGTAATGGTCGACCACCATGAGATCTTGATAGTTGTTTATTGGCGACAGACACTGTCGACTAAGGAGACACAGTCTCGGAAGAACCTCACCAGGATGAAAGGACACGTATTTGAGGAAAAGGTTTTGACCCTACGGAAGAGCCCGGTGTAGGAGTTACTTGAAGTTGTGAGAAGACCGATGGTGTTCACCCTAGGGATGGAGTACCTGAGTTACGTTGGAACCATAACCTGCTTTTAAGTGTGGTAGCACACTAGACCATTCGATCGATCGGATTTCTTGGAAGACCCCAAACCCTAACCTTTTCTTGTTGCCTCTTGAATCTCGAGGACGAGATTCATTTTAAGTGTGGTAGGTTTGTAACATCCCAAAATCCTAAATTTTGGAATGTTATAATAAATAAATAGTTTTGATTGATTGATTGTTTGTTGTGTGATTTATTGTGTGAAATTGAGTGAAATTTGAAACTTTCGAAAGTTGAATGAGAGGGAATGAAATGACTTTCCCAAACTTCCACCTTGCATTTATGATCTCCATGAATTCAAATTCTTTTCATCACAAAACCACGGAGAGAAGATGACATGACTTCTTCCATTTATTTAAATGACAAGGGTGTTGAAAATATTTGAATTTCATTTGGAAAATATTTCCAATTCTGAAACTTTATGCAACTAATGATTTTCACGAGAGAAGGTAAAATGACTTCTTCAAATTAAATGAAATATGAGTTGGGAGTTTTAAAAGAATTAAATTCAAAGTTCTTTTGAATTTATTTCCAATTGGAGTTATTTGAGTTTTATTCAAATTATTTTCTCCAAAAACAAAATATATAGAAAATAGGGTAACATGATTCCCTACATTAGAAAATTGAGAGAAATTAATTTGAAGTCATTTTGGTATTTAAAAATGATATTTATTGGATTTTATTGGACCGGTAGCACTGTGTGAATTATTAAAATTTGTGTGTATTTTATTTGAAGCTAAAATAGTGTTCATGTTGTAGAAAATCTTTTCTAAAAATTTTGATATATTATATGCCTATATAAATTTTTATTTATTTCTGTTTTGTTGTCTCTGTCAAAAAAAAAAAAAATTGCTGCGCCCCACGGGCCAAGGGCCAAGGCCCAAGGCCAAGCCAGCGCCGGCCGGCCAAGGCCATCCACCGCACGCACCTAGGGAGCCAGGAGCCAAGGTTTCCTATTCTTTTACAAATCCTAGTATGATTTGATCCCGTTTTGTTATTCCGTTTATTCGATTTGTTTCTAGATCTTTTCCCTTTGTTTCCTAATCCTAGTCTATTTCTTGTCCCCTACCCAAGCAAAGCCCTCCCTCCCACTATAAATACCCAAGCACCCCCCTCCAACACATCAAACCAACACCTCTCCTCTCCTCTCCTCTCCGCTCCTCTCCATGAGCAGCAGCAGTAACACCACCGCCGCCAAGTGCCGCCGCGCCTCGACCTCTCCTGAGGTTTATATGATCTCCTTTCCACCGTCCGTGATCTCCTTTCCTCTAGGAGCAACCGCAACATCGGATCCGATCTTCTTCCCCAACTCAAGCGACTACTCGGTGAGATCCACGAAATCCCGTAATTTATTTTTTCAAAAATAGCAATCTTAGAAAATTCATATCTTTTAAAGTTTTTAGTATTTTTGAGTGATTCCAATTGCTATGTGTCACAAATTTGCTGAAGTTTCTGTTAGTGTCTCTGGATTTCAAATTTGAGTAGTTTAAATTTCAATTTGATAAATTTTGTTCAGATTAGTATTTTGGCCATAACTTGAGTTTAAAAATAGGTTTTAATTAATTCTTTTTGCTCCTGGTCTCTAGGACCTTTGTTTATCCAGTAGTATTTAGTATTTTATTTCTAGGTTAATTTAAATTAGGTTTTTAGCAAAACAGTACTGTTTTATTATTAGTTCTGTTTTAGCTTTTTCTTTATTGTTTTATTAGTTTTAAATTATTTCTTTTTGTCACTTTTGACAAAATTAGTTGGTTTCTGTTAGACAACAGGAGAAAATTTATTTTATTTTAAAAATTTATTTTCCTTAGTTTTGTATGAAACCTTCTATAGGTCATAGTTAGAGTTTTATAAAAGCTTTTTATTTGTTTCTTTTGCAAATAAAATTTTATGAAAAAATACTTTCTGTTAACTTAGTTGTTTTACTTTTTATTTTCTGTTAAATTATTAGTTTAGTGTTTTAGTTGCTGTTAATTTTTTTACTTAGGGCAAAACTATGTTAGATGCTTGTAGCAAAGCCATAGATTTTCGTTAGTAGTTTTTCTTTCTAGTTTTATTTGAAGCTTCTTTGGACTTTGTTGGAGTTTTATTATTGAGTTTTTTTTGTTTTAATTGTTATTATGAGTGTTAAAATTGTTTGCTAGGATGTTTGCTTATATGAATGCTATGTTTGACTATATAGATTTTCAGCGGAGTGACGATTAGTTCTACCAAGTCATTTTACGAGCGTTGTTATCTTCATCAAGTATTACCGAGCAAGTTCACTTTGACCATGCTTTCATACCTATGTTTTATTGCATTTAGTGGCATCTTTGCAACAACCCTCCAATAGTGATATTGAATCCTTGTAGTTGAGTAGTATGCATGAGGTAGGAACCCATCACCTGTTACCAAGCCCGGGCGTTATTTATTTTAATGCTACGCTATTGTAGGCGGGGTTGGTATGAGTGCTCGGGAGTGGTGTGAGAATGGAGGATCTCGTCAATGGCGACAACTCCATGATGGAATCTGCAAGGACTGCATCTTCAAGGCCTCAAGACTTCAAGACTCGAGACAAGAATTCAATACACACTCTTGGGTGAAGGATGGTTGACGGGCACCTGGAGAAACCGGTGGTTGGCGGGATGCATGGAGAAGCGCCATGACATCTTGCGGAAAGCTTCACCCAGACTCAAAGAGGCGGAAGAATACTTCATGCCGGAAGCTTACGTGCAACCGCAAGTCACTATGGGCTCTGGCTTGGTTGACCTTAGTTGTGACTCTGGCTGGGGCGGTGCTAGCAGATGTAGAACTACGGTAGGATTGGATGAGCACCGGACGGTGGTGGAGGAACTCTTCGAAGACCATGTTTGATCGTCTTGTTCTCAAACACCACGAAGTGCGAGAGCGTAAAAGAGGATCGAATCTTGCGGGTAAAGTGTACAAACCTCTGCAGAGGTTTAAACCTAATCGATTAGCCGTGTCCCGATTACGGACAATTTGAGCATCTGGACTTGGATCTATCTGGAACTCTCAACACGGATTGATAACTTAATTGTGGGCAACTTATGATGATTTTGGGCTATGAGACATCGGTTGGCGGAACCATGTCATGATAGAAAACTCCATAGTACAGACTTCATTTATTCCTTTGATGTAGGGAAAATAAAATCAGCTTTTACATAAACAAAACTCAGATCTGAGCCACAAAGCCAAATTGCATATAGTATAGTTTTACCATCTGTTTATTCATGTTGTGATCTTGCTGGTACATTCAATGTCTTGACCTACACGGCTGCAACGTATCATGTTGCAGGATTTTCTTCGACAGTAAGAGTTACGATCTGAGGTTACGGTCTACACTCAACTTTGCCGATGGCGTTGATGGGACTCCACACCCGTTTGATTGTTTCGCTGAGTATTATGAGGTATATATCATTTTACGTTATTTATACATGTGATTGCACTTTGATATATACATTGATGTACTATGTGTGCCGACATCTTGATCCGAGGATGGCACAGATACACAGAGGCTTGACCGTCTGAGGTCGGGTCGCTACAGGGTGCCCCCCTCCCCCGTATATAAACAAGTGGAGGAGGGGAAGGGTGCCGGCCTCCTAGGTGCGCCCCAAGGGGAGTCCCCCTTCCCTAGTTGGATGAGGAGAGAAGGAAGGGGGAGGAAGGAGGAAGGAAAGGGGGGCCTCCCTCCCAATTCGGATTGGGCTTGGGGGGGCGTGCCCCCTCCTTTGCTCCCTTCTCCTCTCTCCCACTATGGCCCAATAAGGCCCATATACCTCCCGGGGGGTTCCGGTAACCTCTCGGTACACCAGTAAATGCCCGATCTCACCCGGAACCATTCCGATGTCCAAATATAGTCGTCCAATATATCGATCTTTATGTCTCGACCATTTCGAGACTCCTCGTCATGTCCGTGATTATATCCCTAACTCCGAACTACCTTCGGTACATCAAAAAACGTAAACTCATAATACGATCGTCACTGAACGTTAAGCGTGCGGACCCTACGGGTTCAAGAACTATGTAGACGTGATCGAGACACGTCTCCCGTCAATAACCAACAGCGGAACCTAGATGCTCATATTGGCTCCTACATATTCTACAAAGATCTTTATCGGTCAAACCGCATAACAACATACGTTGTTCCCTTTGTCATCGGTATGTTACTTGCCCGAGATTCGATCGTTGGTATCTCAATACCTAGTTCAATCTCATTACCGGCAAGTCCCTTTACTCGTTCCGAAATGCATCATCCCGAAACTAACTCATTAGTCACATTGATTGCAAGGCTTATAGTGATGTGCATTACCGAGAGGGCCCAGAGATACCTCTCTGACAATCGGAGTGACAAATCCTAATCTTGATCTATGCCAACTCAACAAGTACCATCGGAGACACTGTGAGAGCACCTTTATAATCACCCGATTCACGTTGTGGCGTTTGGTAGCACACAAAGTGTTCCTCCGGTATTCGGGAGTTGCATAATCTCATAGTCATAGGAACATGTATAAGTCATTAAGAAAGCAATAGCAATATACTAAACGATCAAGTGCTAAGCTAACAGATTGGGTCAAGTCAATCACATCATTCTCTAATGATGTGATCCCGTTAATCAAATGACAACTCATGTCTATGGCTAGGAAACTTAACCATCTTTGATTCAACGAGCTAGTCAAGTAGAGGCATACTAGTGACACTCTGTTTGTCTATGTATTCACACATGTACTGAGTTTCCGGTTAATACAATTCTAGCATGAATAATAAAAATTTATCATGATATAAGGAAATATAAATAACAAGTTTATTATTGCCTCTAGGGCATATTTCCTTCAGTCTCTGACTTGCACTAGAGTCAATAATCTAGATTACACACTAAGGATTCCAACACCCATGGAGTCTCGGTGCTGATCATATTTTGCTCGTGAGAGAGTCTTAGTCAACTGATCTGCAACATTCATATCGGTATGTATCTTGCAAATCTCTATGTCTCCCTCCTTGACTTGATCGTGGATGGAATTGAAGCGTCTCTTGATGTGCTTGGTTCTCTTGTGAAACCTGGATTCCTTTGCCAAGGCAATTGCACCAGTATTGTCACAAAAGATTTTCATTGGACCTGATGCACTAGGTATGACACCTATATCGGATATGAACTCCTTCATCTAGACTCCTTCATTTGCTGCTTCCGAAGCAGCTATGTACTCCGCTTCACACGTAGATCCTGCCATGACGCTTTGCTTAGAACTGCACCAACTGATAGCTCCACCATTCAATATATATATGTATCCGGTTTGTGACTTAGAGTCATCCGAATCAGTGTCAAAGCTTGCATCGACGTAACCATTTATGACAAGCTCTTTGTCACCTCCATAAACGAGAAACATATCCTTAGTCCTTTTTAGGTATTTCAGGATGTTCTTGACTGATGTCCAGTGATCCACTCCTGGATTACTTTGGTACCTCCCGGCTAAACTAATAGCAAGGCACACATTAGGTCTGGTACACAACATTGCATACATGATAGAGCCTATGGCTGAAGCATAGGGAACATCTTTCATTTTCTCTCTATCTTCTAAAGTGGTCGGGCATTGAGTCTGACTCAACTTCATACCTTGTAAGACAGGCAAGAACCCTTTCTTTTCTTGATCCATTTTGAACTTCTTCAAAAATTTATCAAGGTATATGCTTTGTGAAAGTCCAATTAAGCGTCTTGATCTATCTCTATAGATCTTGATGCCCAATATATAAGCAGCTTCATCGAGGTCTTTCATTAAAAAACTCTTATTCAAGTATCCTTTTATGCTATCCAGAAATTCTATATCATTTCCAATCAACAATATGTCATCCACATATAATATTAGAAATGCTACAGAGCTCCCACTCACTTTCTTGTAATTACAGGCTTCTCCAAAAGTCTGTATAAAACCATATGCTTTGATCACACTATCAAAACATGTATTCCAACTCCGAGATGCTTGCACCAGTCCATAAATGGATTGCTGGAGCTTGCACACTTTGTTAGCATCCTTTGGATCGATAAAACCTTCAGGTTGCATCATATACAACTCTTTTTCCAGAAATCCATTCAGGAATGCAGTATTTACATCCACTTGCCAAATTTCATAATCATAAAATGCGGCAATTGCTATCATGATTCGGACGGACGTAAGCATCGCTACGGGTGAGAAGGTTTCATCGTAGTCAACTCCTTGAAATTGTCGAAAACCTTTCGCAACAAGTCAAGCTTTGTAGACAGTAACATGATCGTCAGCGTCAGTCTTCTTCTTGAAGATCCATTTATTCATGATGGCTTGTCGATCATCGGGCAACTCAACCAAAGTCCACACTTTGTTCTCATACATGGATCCCATCTCAGATTTCAAGGCCTCAAGCCATTTTGCAGAATCTGGGCTCATCATCGCTTCCTCATAGTTCGTAGGTTCGTCATGGTCAAGTAGCATGACCTCCAGAACAGGATTACCGTACCACTCTGGTGCGGATCTTACTCTAGTTGACCTACGAGGTTCGGTAGTAACTTGATCTGAAGTTACATGATCATCATCATTAGCTTCCTCACTAATTGGTGTAGGAGTCACATGAACAGATTTTTGTGATGAACTACTTTTCGATAAGGGAGCAGGTACAAATACCTCATCAAGTTCTACTTTCCTCCAACTCACTTCTTTCGAGAGAAACTCCTTCTCTAGAAAGGATCCATTCTGAGCAACGAATGTCTTGCCTTCGGATCTGTGATAGAAGTGAAGGAAATATGCCCTAAAGGCAAAAATAAAGTTTTTATTTATAGTTCCTTATATCATGATAAATGTTTATTATTCATGCAAGAATTGTATTAACCAGAAACTTAGTACATGTGTGAATACTTAGACAAACAGAGTGTCACTAGTATGCCTCTACTTGACTAGCTCATTGAATCAAAGATGGTTAAGTTTCCTAGCCATAGACATGAGTTGTCATTTGATTAACGAGATCACATCATTAGAGAATGATGTGATTGACTTGACCCATTCCGTCAGCTTAGCACTTGATCATTTAGTATGTTGCTATTGCTTTCTTCATGACTTATACATGTTCCTATGACTATGAGATTATGCAACTCCAGAATACCGGAGGAACACTTTGTGCGCTACCAAATGTCACAACGTAACTGGGTGATTATAAAGGTGCTCTACAGGTGTCTCCAATGGTACTTGTTGAGTTGGCATAGATCAAGATTAGGATTTGTCACTCAGATTCTCGGAGAGGTATCTCTGGGCCCTCTCGGTAATGCACATCACTATAAGCCTTGCAAGCAATGTAACTAATGAGTTAGTTGCGGGATGATGCATTACGAAATGAGTAAAGAGACTTGCCGGTAATGAGATTGAACTAGGTATTGGGATACCGATGATAGAATCTCGGGCAAGTAACATACCGATGACAAAGGGAACAACGTATGTTGTTATGCGGTTTGACCGATAAAGATCTTCGTAGAATATGTACGAACCAATATGAGCATCCAGGTTCCGCTATTGGTTATTGACCGGAGACGTGTCTCGGTCATGTCTACATAGTTCTCGAACCCGTAGGGTCCGCACGTTTAACATTCGGTGACGATTGGTATTATGATTTTATGTGTTTTGATGCACCGAAGATAGTTTGGAGTCCCGGATGTGATTACGGACATGACGAGGAGTCTCGAAATGGTCGAGACATAAAGATTGATATATTGGACGGCTATATTCGGACACCGGAAGTGTTCCGGGTAGTTTCGGAGAAAACCGGAGTGCTGGAGGGTTACCGGAACCCCCAGGGAGAACTAATGGGCCACATGGGCCGTAGTGGAGAGAGAGGGGGCCGGTCAGGGCAGGTCGCGCGCCCCCTCCCCGGCCCTCTGGTCCGAATTGGACTAGGGAAGGGGGGGGCTTTCCTTCTCCCTCTCCTCCTTCCTTTCCCCCTCCTAGTAGGAGTAGGAAAGGGGAGTCCTACTCCTACTAGGAGGAGGACTCCTCCTCTCCTGGCACGCCCCAAGGGCCGGCCGGCCTCCCCCCTTGCTCCTTTATATACGGGGGCAGGTGGCACCCTAGAACACACAAGTTGATTGTTCCAAGCCGTGTGCGGTGCCCCCCTCCACCATAATCCACCTTGGTCATATCGTAGCGGTGCTTAGGCGAAGCCCTACGTCGGTAACTTCATCATCACCGTCATCATGCCGTCGTGCTAACGAAGCTCTCCCTCAAAGCTCTACTGGATCTGAGTTCGTGGGACGTCGCCGAGCTGAACGTGTGCAGTCCGCGGAGGTGCCGTACCTTCGGTGCTAGGATCGGTCAATCGTGGAGACGTATGACTACATCAATCGCGTTGTCATAACGCTTTCGCCTACGGTCTACGAGGGTAAGTAGACAACACTCTCCCATCTTGTTTCTATGCATCACCATTATCTTTGCGTAGGATTTTTTTGAAATTACAACGTTCCCCAACAAGAAGGTGTACCCAACAGTCTCCTTTGCGTATCCTATGAAGACACATTTCTCCGATTTGGGTTCGAGCTTATCAGGTTGAAGCCTTTTCATATAAGCATTGCAGCCCCAAACTTTAAGAAACGACAACTTTGGTTTCTTGCCAAACCATAGTTCATAAGGTGTCATCTCAACGGATTTAGATGGTGCCCTATTTAACGTGTATGCAGCCGCCTCTAAAGAATAACCCCAAAATGATAGCGGTAAATCAGTAAGAGACATCATAGATCGCACCATATATAGTAAAGTACGATTACGAGTTCGAACACACCATTACGCCGTGCTGTTCCGGGTGGCGTGAGTTGCGAAACTATTCCACATTGTTTCAAATGAAGACCAAACTCGTAACTCAAATATTCTCCTCCACGATCAGATCATAGAAACTTTATTTTCTTGTTACGATGATTTTCCACTTCACTCTCATATCTGCTCAAATCATCTGTGAAGGAGAGAAAATAACGATACCCGCCGTGAGCCTCAACATTCATTGGACCACACACATCAGTATGTATGATTTCCAACAAATCTGTTGCTCGCTCCATTGTTCCGGAGAACAGTGTTTTAGTCATCTTGCCCACGAGGCATGTTTACATAAGTACCAAGTGATTCATAATCAAGTGATTCCAAAAGTCCATTAGAATGGAGTTTCTTCATCGCTTTACACCAATATGACCTAAGCGGCGAGTGCCACAAATAAGTTGCACTATCATTATCAACTCTGTATCTTTTGGCTTCAATATTATGAATATTTGTGTCACTGCTATCGAGATTCTATATAAATAGACCACTCTTCAAGGGTGCATGACCGTAAAAGATATTACCCATATAAATAGAACAATCATTATTCTCTGATTTAAATGAATAACCATCTTGCATCAAACAAGATCCAGATATAATGTTCATGCTCAACGTTGGCACCAAATAACAATTATTCAGGTCTAAAACTAATCCCGAAGGTAGACGTAGAGGTTGCGTGCCAACCGCGATCACATCGACTTTGGAACCATTTCCCACGAGCATCATCACCTCGTCCTTAGCCAATCTTCGCTTAATCTGTAGTCCCTGTTTCGAGTTGCAAATATTAGCAACAAAACCAGTATCAAATACCCAGGCACTACTGCGAGCATCAGTAAGGTACACATCAATAACATGTATATCACATATAACTTTGTTCACCTTGCCATCCTTCTTATCCGCCAAATACTTGGGGCAGTTCCGCTTCCAGTGACCAGTTGATAACCCACAAGTATAGGGGATCGCAACAGTTTTCGATAAGTAAGCGAGTCGAACCCAACGAGGAGCTAAAGGTAGAACAAATACTCCATGAAGTTCTATCGACCACCGATACAACTCTACGCACGCTTGACGTTTGCTTTACCTAGAACAAGTATGAAACTAGAAGTACTTTGTAGGTGTTTTTGGATAGGTTTGCAAGAAAGCAAAGAGCATGAGAATAAAAACTAGGGGCTGTTGTAAGTAAAGAAGCAACAAAGTAAATATAGCGAGTGTGGAAAAGTGGTGGTTGGAGTTGCGAAATTGTCCTTAAGCAATTGACTACTTTACTAGTCCGATAGCAAGTATTACGTGGGAGAGGCCACTGCTAGCATGTCATCCCTTACTTGGAATTCTATGCACTTATGATTGGAACTATTAGCAAGCATCCGCAACTACTAACGTTCATTAAGGTAAAACCCAACCATAGCATTAAGATATATTGGCCCCCCTTCAATCCCGTATGCATCAATTTCTATGCTAGGTTGAAGCTTCTGTCACTCTTACCCTCCAATACATAGTCCTATCAACATACAACTAACCCTATGGTGTGATCCACGCGCGCGCTCATATGATGGGCACCAAAGGACAGCAACATAACCACAAACAAATTAAATAAATCATAGCAATTCATCAACCACCGATAGGACAACGAAAATCTACTCACACATCATAGGATGGCAACACATCATTGGATAATAATATGAAGCATTGAAAAAAATACACTTCCGTGATGATACGTGTTTGTCATAGTAGGTCGCGTTTTTTGTCATGCATGTACATCCATGACAAATTTATGACAGAATCAAGATAGTCATACCTGTGCTGTCGTAGAAGTGTTCCATGACATTACCAAAATTATCATCACGGAAGTGTCCACTTCCATGACGATAAATCGCGTGTCACAGAAGTGCTTTCGTCAAGGGTGACCGACACGTGGCATCCACTGTAATGGAACTCCATTAAGCTATCGGGTCGGGTTTTGGATCCGATAACCCGTTAACAGCCCTGACCAATGGGGATTGTCACGTGTAAAATCATCATTGGTGGAGGAAACACGTGTCGACTCACCGTTGGGACAGATGTCATCCACTCATTGGACGAAGGCGCCTATGATACATCGACCGTGTACGCCTAATAGAGGCCCATTCACGTGAAAAGGCGGCCCATTTGACTTGGTCAAAAGGTGGCGGGCCGGCCCATGTAAAGCCTGTTAACGGCCTGTTCGCATATAGCCCATTTACAGCACGCTAACCCAAGGCCCGTTATGCCCTATCCGAATTAGGCCCGTAGCGTCATCTGGGCCACCCAATATGATTCCAGCCCATTTTCACTTCTGGCCCATGACGTCTTTCGGCCCATATGAGGCCCTATGTAACTCTTGGCCTATTAACGGCCCGTGGTGAAACTGGCCCGTAATGAACAGTGTATTACTTTACACCCATTAACAACCCGTGGTGAAACTGGCCCGTAATTAACAGTGTATCACTTTATACCCATTAAGGGCCTGTTATTCCATTGGGCCGTTCCCAGCCCATGTTATCTTTTGGCCTTCTCAGAGCCCATTTATTCTTGGGCTCATTTCTAGCATTCGTTTACTTACGGCCCGTTACCGTCATTTTCTGCTTATGGGCCAAATTCAGCCCGTGGTTACAGTCGGCCCGTTTGTGGTCCGTTAACACGTTGGGCCATTTTCATAGCGTCATGAAATACAGCCTATTAATGATGGCCAGTTATGGTCAGCCCATGAACGGACGATTCCAACTCTAGCCCGTTTACGGCCATAATCTGACCTCTTATTGGCCCATGTTTGTGTCGATCATCTTGCCGTATAAGGCCCATTGATGATACAGCCCGTAGAAGGCCCATTGTTTCTGCGGCCCGTAGAAGGCCCATTGTTTCTCTGACCCGTGGAAGGCCCATTGTTTATCTGGCCCGTAGAAGGCCCACTATTTTCTGACCCGTGGGTGCGGTGTCACTCGATAAATATTACCCCATGGTTATTGTGGCCTAGTTTTAAAAAATAGGTTGTTGCAGCCACTAGCAAACCGAGAAAAAGAACTGCTGCGACTAGAAGCAAACAGATAAACAAGACAACAAGGAAATAAATAAGCAAGCAACTTACACTAGGCTATCATGGTTATTACACATATTGCATCCTTTGGGCATCAAAGTTAGCCACTAGTGCAAATATAGGGAACACAGCAGACATATAAGCATACAGCAAAACAAGTCCGAACTGAAACCACTTGAAGAGCTCAAGAAACAATATCACAGGTACCCATAATGTTGGCAAGATGCTTAGCAAGCTTATTAACTTTCTCTTGTTTGGCGCTTAAGTCCTCCAGCGCTTTCTTTGTTGCACCGAAAGTATGCATCTGAATTCTGCGGGGACTTCCTCGGTCCTTGACTTCTGTCGCATAACATCGATCGATGTCTTTCAACTTGAAGTTGAGACTCAAGAAGCGAACTGATTCAGAACAGCGAGTTCGAAGAGCTGGTGCCAGAAGTGGTAGTCGATAACTTCGAACACTACATCAAGACAGGAATTTGGGGTTGTCTCTTGTCCTCAATATAGTTTTATCAGCTTTCTTGGAGACCAAGAGGATGTCTCACTATCTTGAACCTTATCTGCATTACTTCCTTTACCATTGCATAACAGGTACTCTTCTCCAATATTTTATCCGCGTTCTAAAGGGAAACAAACAAACACATCTCAGGTTTACAATGTAGTATATGAAACTCATTTTGGTAAACCAGTTCGGTAGTAAGGTGGACAGGATAACACATGAAACAAACATATATCTATGTAGTATGGTCCTTTGTATGGTCTATATCATTCTAGTTTATGTTGCCAAATCAAGATAGATACAGATTCGAATCATATCTATTTAAGACAAAGCAGCATAGACAGAATATAAGTGTGGGAAACTACACAGCAATAAAAACACTTGTAATGTGCATGGCATGAGAACATAACTGTTTATTCAATTGAAACTGAAATCAACATAGAGCAAGTTACAACAGCAAACAGCCAAACACGTTGAAGAAACAGGTTTAAAACATACATTGCGCCATTGGAGTTTCAATTGCATCCTTCAAATTTGAAATTGGTTGGTATCGATAAATCTGATGATGCAAGAGCAAAGTAGGATGAACCATAGCTACGGAACATGACCTGAGAACAATTCTTCTTCTGCTTTAAGCGTTGACTTCGGGTTTGGAGTGGTATTCCTCGTGATTTGGGCACTGCAATTGCCTTACTAACTGCTCGTGTTTGGGTGCTCTGTGGTGGAGACGGTGCTGTGTCAACGAGAACTGGGTGTCTATCAGCTGGGGTTGGGGTTAGAAGGGGTGTAGTTGGTTCTCTGTCCAACTGGGTAGGGGTACAATCTGCATGAGTGTGGGTTATGTGTGGTGGGGCTGATTATTGGGGAAGTACAACCGTGGTTCTATCTGTATCGACAGGTAGCACAATCTTTTCCGAAGACCGTGTTTTTACTCCCACAGATACTGCCATCACTCCCTCCAATTGAAATGGCTGATAAACAAGAAAAGTAATTGAATGTCTGAGACATTGTAAGATAGACAGTGCAATGGATAGTAGGGAAGAAAAGCAGGGCATGAAATAATTCACATTTATGTTGTCTAAGCAAGCAGAATAGCAGGACATAATTTCACATATATGATGGCTAATTAAATAGGATAGCATGACACAATTTCACATGTATGATGGCTAACTAAACAGGATAGAATGACATACTTCAAAATATGATGACTATGTAAACAGGATGACATGATATAACTATCGATGTGTCTATTAAAGTGGTTGGCATGCCATAAATCACAAACATGCCGTCGATGGAAACATGATGGCATGATATAATTCATGGATAGAATGACATAATTTAAAATATGATGACTATGTAAACAAGATAAGATGATATAACTATATTATGTCTTTAGAAAATGGGTTGGCATGCCATAATTCAGATACATCTTGTCTATGTAAACATCATGGCATGACATAATTCAAATATATGATTTATATACTAAGGAAGTGAGCGGAGGGCAATTGCATATATGATGTGTCAACTAAGGAGATGGCATTCAATATTGTGTATATGATGTACAAAATAAGCATTGCAATACAACATATGCATTATATGAGTAATATAACCCTGCCAAGTTTGAGCATACACCTCGGGGATAATAGGACTGGTCATCGCCTCTGAATCCTCCTCTGAAGAGCTATCGTAACCAGCAAGATATACGCTTGGAGGTAGCATTGTCTGCTCTGAAGACCTTGTTTTCACTCAGATTTCTCCATCACCAATTCAAATGGTTGATGCAGGAAGAAGCGATTGAATATACAAACATTGTCGACAAAAGCAATGCGAAATACAAAAAAGAATGACATGATATAATTCACATATATGACACTTGCCTAAATAGCATGGCATTGCATAATTCACATACATAATGCCTTGCAACAAGATAACATTGCATAATTCACATATATAATGTCTTGAACCAAGATGGCATTGCATAATTCACATATATGGTAATTAGACACTAAGCAGGTGGCATTCACACAAAGCATGTCTAAACTAAGCAAATGACATAGCAATGCAAGATACCATCGCATGATATGAGTAACATAACCCTACCAAGTTAGGGCATGCACCTCGGGGAAATATGGTGGTCATGTCTCGAATCCTCCTCGAGGAGCTATCGGTAACCAACAAGACATGCACTTCGTCGAGATAGCATTATGCGCTCTGAAGACATTGTTTCCACTCCAGATTTTTCCATGACCGTGCGAATGGCTGATGCACAGGAAGAGTAATTGAATGTACTAAAATTGTTGACAAATTTAACACATAATAAAAAATGATGGCATGATATAATTCATATATAAGATGGTGGCTAACGAGGTGGCATTGCAAAATTCACATATATGATGCTGGCTAGACAAGATGGCATTGCATGATTCACATATACGATAAAGAAACAAAAGCAGATGGCATTGACATAAAGCATGTCTAAACTAAGCGGATGACATCTTTAATGTATCGATAAGCAATGCAAAGCACCATATGCATGATATTACCAACATCGGCATGCCAAGTTAGGCGAAGACCTCATGGGGTAAATAGGGTGGTCTTCTCCTTCTAAATCCCTCTCGGAACAGTTATCTTCCTCTTGATTATGATCCGAAATGGGTGGGGGGCTGCCTTTGCGCCCACCATGGAGCAACGTCTGCATGAAATTTTATTGCCACGCAAGGCTCGTCTCTTTTGCTCTACATGATCAGTTCCATTGTGTACAATAACTGGCATGCATAGGAATAAAACATAGTGAGATTATGTAAGGAGTGCATGCACAAATCCAAAGTGATGGTAGCAAACTATGGATAGACCCAAAACAAATGATAGCGAGCAGATAATAGCTTTAGTTAAAAATATAGATAATGGCTCCTTTAATGTTTGTTTGCACCCAACATGAAACTCATAGTTGACACGGAGATTAACGGATAGTATCTGAGATAGTCTTGATTGCTGCCCCAATATGTACCCCACAACCATTTAAAAACTCAAGTTTCAACATTAGTTTGGACCTGACTTGGAGTCTAATAGGTGAACACGACGATAATGTAGCATGTCATCATATTAAGCGACGCATAACGTAAGTAGACACGGAAGAGTGCGACCTCTCTTGCGGACCCGTGTAGTCCTCAAGGTCATCTGCTTAGTTGATGATGGTGATGCACGGTTATCGTGGCTGCCGGCAATGGGGAAGAAGATCGAGGCGGCGAAAGAGCAGTCTGGAGGCGGATCCCTGCTGTGGTGAACCCTTCCGTTGTTGGAGCAGGTGAGCTGGGTGGAACCTGCGCCAGAGAGCAGGACAAACCACACAAGGTTTTCTTTGACACATATCTGTAACAGAAGTAATTGAGTAAGGGCTTGTTTGAATTTGAGGATTCTAACAATGCAGGGATAGGAAATAGACAGGAATAGGATAGGAATGCACGTGCGAAACAGAGAATTTAAAACACAGGTTTACGCCAATCTGGGTGTTTGATTCACAACAATTGGAAGATCACGGGATGCAAAAAAGCATGGTGAGATTAAGTCAAACCACAAGAAAATGTACGGTTATAATGCTATTATGCTACTATATCTTAGTATTGTGCTTGATGAATAGGAATATGAAAAGGAGGAGAAGTGGAAATTAGAATTCCTACGGTTTTTCTTTCAAGGAGACACTAAAGGAACAAATCCTACAGTTTTCCTTTGCTCCATTCCTTTGCACCAAATTCATGAAAAGTAGTACCATAGGAAACTTTCCAATTCCTATGTTTTCATTCACTTTTCCTTTCAAGCTTGGCGATTCTAGTAGGCAGGCTTGAGCAAGGAAAATCCTACACTAAAAAATGTTTTGTGCTACTTCTATTACTTTGGACCCAGGCCCTTTGCCATACTAGCTCAACTCCGGGCCCATCGAAAATGCACAACTCAAGCGAGAGATAAATAATGATGGCGTTCAAGAGAGTCCATCATGGATAGCTAAGTTGCCTGGTACCTCACTGCTTGTCATATAGTAGGATAAAATAATCGTATTTCCCATTACTACAAGTGCTCAATGGACAATATATAACATGTAGAGTAAAAAATAGATGCAACAAGTGTACAACCTCTTTGGTGAAGCCATGTCGATCTCAGCATGATTGGGTTGGCCGGTGAGGATGCTCCGGCTGACTTGGCTGTCTGAGGAGGGGAAGAAGATCTTAGGCGTCTGGAGATGGAGCCCGAGGTACTGCTCCGCTGTGATGGAGGGTTTCATCGTTGGAGCAGCTCCGGTGAGTTGTACGACGCCGAGGCTGAAGCAGGACAAGAGAGACAACGAACAACGTTAACCTGAGTGGAATTCTAATAGCATCTCCAATACATGACGTAAAATACATAACCACAAATTGCTAGATGTAAAATACATCAGCCGCTCATCTCTGAACTTAACTGTCAAAACTGAACTTAAGCGTCGGCCCGAACCTAACTGTCCAAACTGAATTTTCTTTGTCGAAACTGAATTTCTTGTCGGCCGAGCGCACTAGCAAGGTGAGGCTACGTCGGTTGGTGACTTTTTCATCTCTGGTCGGTCGATTTTGCAGCCGTTGGATATGAAATCAAGGGCTTGCGGTTCATCTTCAACCTCCACCCCACGAGCCGCCACCACCACCGCCAAACAACATCCCCCGCCGCCCATGACGGTGATCGCCGCCCGCCGCCCGAAAACACTCCCCACCGCCGGTCCGCCGCCGCCCACCCATCCCTCTAGGCCCCCGTGCGAGCTTTTCTCCAGCGATCCCCACGCCACCGCCCGCCAACGCCCGCCACCGCCCGGCGACCACCGCCCCATCCACGAACCCTAAGATAGATAGTGGGGTACCTCTCCGTGAGCCCCCCCCCTCCCGCTGCGGCTGGTTCTTCCTTCACCCCGGCGAGCCCACCCCTTGGAAATCGACTGACCCAAAAGTCGATTTAGTCGACTGTAGTGTAGCAAAATCGGAGCAGCATCGCAAGCAAGAGCAAGAGCGAGAGCAGCAGCGTGAGCAAGAGCAATAGCAAGAGCAGACCAGGCAGGGGACCGAGAGCAAGAGCAGAGCAGCAGCGCGAGTGAGAGCTAAAGCAGCAGTAGCTCCTACTGATGTGGACGTCGCCGCCGAGGGAGCGACGCCGTGGAGGAAGTGGCCGGCGACGCCGCCGTGGATGGAGTCGCGCCGTGTCAGCTCGGGATCGAGCACCGGCAACACCGTGAGATCGAATCAAGAAGAAAATGCGGCGCTTAGTGTACAACCTCTTTGGTGGCGCCGATTAGGCCGCAGCTTCATCCGAGGAAACGGTGATGATGATGCTCTTCCGGTGGTGCAGGTGAAGATGGCGGTGTGGGAATGGAGGTGGCGCGAAAGATGAGGGGAACGTCGGGGCAGCTCCTTGGAGGTGGAGGGCGGGGTGGCTGAACGGCGGGGCGATGAGATCGACAGCGGATCCTCATCGATGCGGTGGATGAGGGCGTCGATGAGATCGACGACGGATCCTCATCGATGCGGTGGATGAGGGCGTCGAGTGTTCTTGTGGGCGATGTCGTCGGGAAGAAGCTCCGGTGGGTGGCGGACGGAGCAGGCGTGGGGTTTCTTCGCGGGTTTCGCGGCCTCGGTGTCTGAATGGGTGGGCGGATGGGATGGCGGTGGGGAACCATGGCTTAGAGGCGCGCTTGTCCGAAATGTGGGGTAAGTTCGAAAGTACCCCCACCGATTTGAGGCGGTTCTTTCGGTTCAGGGTACCACGGGCATTTCACGTGTCGAGATTTCATAGGAGGTGGGAGTTTCGCGCGTTGTAATTTCGAATAGCAAGGCGTGGGTTGAGATGGAGGAGTTGTCGAACTGTGAGACAAAGATATATCTTAAATATTTCGGGCTAACAAGGCACGGGTTGAAGAAGCGGGAGTTTCGCGACACGCTGAGAAACGAGCGCTATCTTCAATTTTCGGCATAACAAAGCGCGGCTTGAAATTTCGGAAGAACAAGCTTAACGTGTACCCAAAAAGACAATTTGCACCTCAACACGCACAACACACACATAAACACCATTTAGACTAGACTAAGGTACCGTGCATTGCACGCATGAGATTTAACAACCAAATTATGAATAAATACCACATTATAGCATGCAAGCTTTGATTCATATATGCATGATGTAGATGTTCGTTTAATTCTTATAGTTCATTTCATTCAAAATCATCTAGTTTTTATAAGAAAGCTAATCTATTTTAAGATTCATGGAATTGTGCGTTGTAAGACATAAAGTAAAAACAAATAATGGCAAATCATGTAGAAAAACATTTGGGCAATTATGATACGGAAGATTCTAGAACAAATAAGAAGTGCTTGTGTTTTGATGTTTGTGCATTATGCTTAAGTTCAACCATGGAGTCTTCTAGATTATACATGTGGTGAAATCTGGTGGAATCTAGATGATATCCAACGACCAATAGTGCTCAAATTTGCCATCTTTGGACCTTCGGATTCGCCTCATCCAACGACCATCTTTCAAAGTTAAAGTTACCCGCTCACAATATTAAAATATATATAATATAATATATATATAGGGGTATAGATATAGATATGTGATGCGAAAGCCGCCCATCATCTCCAATTACATGAGCGGATGCGACATGGGCAAATGATATACGCCATCGGTATCTCAAATTCAAATCAGTCGACCTTGTTCAATGTGTATACATTACAACATGCTCATTTCCAAAGCACACCGCGCAGATCTCCGTTATATTCATGCATGCATGGGTTTCAAACATCGGGATCTCTTATTCAGATATTTGAATTCAACTTTACATTGATTATGACCTCACCTATTCTTTTACACCCACGGTAGTCTTCTCTTTATAATTGTACCACTAACTTTCTCTCGTGCATGCATGCCCACACACTACCGATCGGCATTATCTATATACGCATGCAATGTTTTTCTTCAGGTCGGTCTCCCATGAAGGCACACACCCACACATCCCCTCTCCCTCATCTTGGGCATTCTTTATCTCTCACGCGTGCATGCTTAGCGATCGATGTTCCTCTATGTATGTGTGTATATAGCTAGGTCTTTCATAGTTTTCCACACAAACCGATCAATCGATATATTCAGTGAGGTCTCACCCTCTTTCCCACGTCCACATCGATAAATTTATACCTCTCCCACGTCCACATCGATCAATCTATACCTCTCTATATAGGATTAACATAAATTGCTAATACACCCACATTAATTATATATCCAACGTCCCCCTCTCATCATCCATGCCTTCCGCTTCATCTCTCGGATCGTGCACAATGGCGAAGAGCGAGGCGATAAAGGCCCTGCCCCCTAACATCACTATATATCGAGGCTAATATGAATGTGATCATTAGACAATTGCTGCTAAAGAAGGTTTAATTTCATGAATTGACCCTCCTCGTAAAGGATTAGCAATGCTTGTCCCCCTAGCTCATTTATTTTTCATGGCTCCGCCACTGCGTGCAACAGCGCACGTGTTCGCCCCCTCTCTCTAACTACCGATCTCGCACTTGTGCATTCCTTCATAGTCTCCCTGCACTTGGCCCCTCGCACCATCTTCTAGCCCCCCACCGGATTTTTCCACATGTACAATCTAGCAGACTCCATGCTTGAACTTAAGCATAATGCACAAATCTCAAAACAATAGTGGTTCTCTTTTGTTCTAGAATCTTCCGTATCATAACTGCCCAAACTTTTTTTCTAGTTGAATTGCCATCATTTGTTTTTACTTTATGCTTTACAACGCACAATTCCATGAATCATAAAATAGATTAAGGGCTTCTTTGATTCATAGGATTCTCAAAGGAATTTTGGAGGATTCTAATCATTAGGAATTTTTCCTATCTTGGTTGTTTGATTCATAGGATTGTAAACCATAGGAATTTTTTCATATGATTCATTTGCACTAGATTTCATAGGAAACATCCCATCCACTCAAACCTCTTTGAAAGAATTCTGCATTTTTCTATGCACAATCAAACACTCGTACAATCACTGTAGGATTCAATCGACATTCCACTATAATCCCATGTTTTTCCTATTCACGCGTTCTTAGCTTTTTATAAAAACTAATTTGATTTTGAATGAGATGAACTATAAGAATTAAGCGAAGGGCTACATCACGCCTATATGACTAAGAGCTTACATGCTATAGTGTGGTATTTATTCATAATTTGGTTGCAAAATCTGATCGTGCAATGCGTGTAAATTACTAGTACTTGGTATGTGCAAAACACGTACATTAGAATACCAATGGCATGCTACAGTGTCTCTCTTATAGTTCATGAAGCCACATGGCACATGTGGAGGCGTTATCGTGACCTCCTTGCATGGATTGATCACGGTGGCGTGCTGCTGGTTCGGAAGAATGTACTCGTCCTCCACGAGCCATCTTGGCGGTACATGCATGAAGCGAAGATGTGCACGTCGCCACGCACGCACTCATTCCCTCATGCGCACATGCGGGTACGAGCGGACGCAATTTTGTACCAAGATCCACCCATGTGATAATTTGGCGTGTAAAGTCGTTCACTTCATTGATGGTCAATTAATACAGCCCATGCAAATTGAGTGGACGTGAGGGCGGAAGAAAGACATTATTACTCCACTGCGCGCATGCGAGTAGTTAAATCGTGGGTTGCTAGTAGTACTTCCATTGGTCTCCTTCGTATTTTGTGCCAAATTTTGACACTAACATAATATTTACGCATTTGAGCAATGTAGTCTACTTGAAATTTATGTTCGACTAAACTCATCGGGAGCCGTTTCGGGCCTCGAAACCAAAACCATCAATTAATCTTTACCTTGTTCCCATCACATTCGAAAGCCTTCTAACACCTACTAGTACTACGTACCAAACCTGAACGTGTTCCCACTATGCAGGTATTAGTACTACTAGTGCTAGTACTTAGGTTATAAAAAGGGGAACTACCTAACCGAAAATTACTCTACCTTTCCTCCTCATAAGCGCTTCTTCTTCGTCCGTCGTTGCCATGGCGGTGAGCGAGCTCTAGGTCGAGAACTACTCGTAACAAGGGAGGCGACAACCAAGGCTGCGGAAAAAAAGAGGGCTCGCCGCCCGCAGAGACCTCGAAAGATCTCTCACAGGCGGCGATGGCTCCCGGGGCGCCCTAGCCCGAGGCGAACATGCCGAGCAGGCGGAGCTGGAGTCGTTATTCCTCGGCGGCATGCCCGATCAGCTCAATAAGCACCTCAATAAGTAGAAGGAGTTCATCCAAGGCTTGCGGAGTTCTTGAAGGAGAGCCTCGACGACATGCCCGCTGAGCTCAATCAGCGGGGGAGTTGACCGCCCGGCTTGGTGATCTTCTTGAAGAAGAGCATTGCCTCGAGAAGAAGGCGACCGGCGAAATCCTGCGACTTCAAGAGGACACGGCGAAGCTCTGCTCTGAGATCGACCTGTTGAAGGAGAAGAAGCGCCCGGCTGGTAGAAGCTGCATGAGAATAGTAGTTCCTCGATGAAGATCTGCAGGCCCTCGTCATGGAGCGAAGGAGGAGTTGGTGAAGCTCCGCGCCGAGCACCCGTCTGCTGTCAAAGTGCGTAATGCGGCCGTGGAGCAGATGATGAAGGCTCGCGTCGAGAAATTCAAGTCATGGACAGAATGAAGAAGATGGCGGAGGAGGCGCGCAAGGAGATGGAGGTCGTGGAGGCGATGAAGAAGCGATTCACGACTCATGGCGAATTAGATCATTTGGGGTGATAATCTTCCTTCTTCTTTTGCTGCTGTGTTTCATCTTTTGCTTGGTGTTTACGCCGCGTGTCACGTTCTCTGCGAGGCATGAATAGAACAATGGTTTTTGTTTTGAGGAATGAATAGAACAATGCTAACAATGAGATGACTAGCAAATTAGATCATTTTTATCGCCATATGGCCTTTGGGCTTCCGTGTTTCGTGTTCCTCTGTCGCGATACTACTCGATTGGAAAACTTGAGTATACCATACGGTTCTTTGCTCCTCCTCGATCAGGTCGTCGGCGCATTTATCTGAGCAGTCAAATCACAAGGCCCGCCTTCCAGCGATAATGTGCCGTCAAATCACAAAGGCCCTCGCCTCTCGTGAAACCGACCAAGCTAGACTGCCCCACCCTCTAGCCTTTTAAAAATGTATACTTTTGTGCAGCAGTAGTATCGATGGATTGCGCCATGGAGCAAAACTTGAAATTAAAAAATGTGGTACATATAGAGGCGCTAAATAAGCCAAATTATGCATATAGTACTATTAAAAGGCTAGTCACAATTATGGTGTCAGCACAACCCACCCCTCAAATAAAACTAAGCACCACAGAATTCTTTGACAAAACTAAGCACCCTGAAATTCTTTGACAACTAAGCAGCTAGCTATATGATGTTGGACATATATATTGTACGTATAGAATGTGAATAAACGAGTGGTAGTACTATACCAACTAAAAGATGAAATGTAAGAAATACTACTATGTACTTACTGAATAGTTAAAGTAACAAGAAGAAACATAACATAGTTCTGCTGGGGGCTCAGCACAACACACCCCTCAAATTAAATTAAGCACACCTGAAATTAAACTTTGCAACTATTCCGGTAGACACTACATTAGAACCACCATGAGCAACGACACTGCCACCTTACTCAGAGTCCTCGTCCACGTCCTCGACTTCGTCCTTGTCCCTCTTCCTCTTGGTCGATACTTCTTTGCTTGAACCGCCAACTTGGCTGTTGCTCTTCATCCAAGCCTTGTAGATATTGAAACAAAGGTAGCCATCCACTGCAGCATACTGGATGTGGTCTATATCTAGTACATTCCGCTGCCATGCATGACGATGAAACGTGTATGGAGGTTTCTCCAGTTTACCGTACGAAGGATGAACCATGGCTCTGCCGAAGTCGGCGTGAAGGCTAACGAGAGGACACCGGCCGATTCTTTTGGAGGTCGAAGGTGTTGCCTACAACGAGGCCTATCCGGATGAGACTTCTTTATCGTTACCAAAGTCTCTGATAACGAATTTGACTAGGTTGCTCTCGAGAAGTCCTTAAAATCCTGGCGATCAACGTCGGCATGGCATATGTGGTAGACCAAGCATAAGTCATGCCGCAAACCTGGATCTGGCGGGCTTCTTCCTCTCTTAGTCCTTTAGATCCTTCTCTCGTCCCACGACCGTGGTGTACTCAACATCTAGCCGGCGACCCACTCATCATGTGAGTCTTGAACATGCGTCACGAAGCGAAAGGCATCCTTTCACCGTCGCGGAAGAAGCGGGTGTAGATACGTCGAACTCATCGCGGTGATGGTTCTAACCTTGTACTCACCGCCCGATCGGGGAGATTTGGGGCGCCATGGATTTGGGAGGAGGTTAGGATTAGTGGAACTGCCGTAATGTGAATGGGCGGGGCGACTAGGAAGCGAACCACCGTAGTATTAAAGGGCGTGCGAGGGGCGAGTAGGAAGCGAACTGCCGGCGTGCAAACGGCAGGGTAGTGGCTTTCCATTCTCCCATGATACGGGCTTCCGAGAGCCCTTGGATCGGAGATCGAACGGTTGCATGGCGTGATTCTAGCACTACAAAAAAAAGACACACCGTGACATTTTGGGCTGAACGAAATAAATTTCTGTCATACATATGACATTTCTATGACGATAATTGTGACAAAACCCGGTATCATCATAGATGTGGTGGGCTCCTACTTCTATGACAAAAAACCATGATAGAAAATGGGCTTTTCGTCTGGGCGGGCGAGAGCGCAGCTGCATGACATTCTTTGGGCCGTCCATGACGGAAAAAACCGTGGTAGAAGCGAGGGGAGGAAAATTTGGGGAGTTGCGGTTCACGGTGGGAGGTCGAGGCGGAGCGATCGCGTTTCTCTCGTCGTCGTGCAGCGTGGGTGTGAGTGTTGGCTCTAAGCGAACCCGGCGAGGCATTGGGCTCTAAGCGAACCCGGCGATTGCCTTTGTAGGCTACATGTTCTTGAACCGAGGGATCGATCGATGGCTGTTAAGCGAACCCGATGGGCGATTCGCCGCTCTGCTGCTAAGCGAAGCCGATCGATGCTGCCTCTGGGATGAGCAGTGACCGTTGCGGGGGGTTGGATGAATAGTGGCGGTGGCGTTGCCTCTGGATGAGCAGGAACCCGTGGTGTGGAGGGCTGGATGAGCATGTGAGCGGTGGAGGGTGGCCGTGGAGGGTGGTTGAGCAGGACCCGTGGTGTGGAGGTTGGATGAGCGATGGCGGTGGAGGGTGCCCGTGGAGGGTGGTTGAGCGATGGCCGGTGGAGTAGTCGCGGTGGAGGCTGGATGAATAGGAGCCCGTGGAGGCTGGAGGAGGTTGGCGGTAGCCGTGGAGGTGGAGGAGGTCGGCGGTAGCCGTGGAGGCTGGGCGTCGGCGGTGGAGATGAACAGTATCCCATGGAGTCCGTTTTGCGATCGCCACACCCTCGATGAACAGGACCCCGTTTTGACCGTAGGAGGTCCGTTTAAATCCGTTTTGCGATCGCCACACCCTTCCCGATCAACAGGACCCCCATTTCGACCATAGGAGGTCCGTTTCCTCCGTTTTGCGGTACGCCACACCCCTCCCGATCAACAGGACCCTAGTTTCGACCGTAGGAGGTCCGTTTCCTTCGTTTTGCTGTACGCCAGGCCCCTCCCGATCAACAGGACCCCGTTTCGAACGTGGCTGGTCGAACACAAGGCTGTTTCCTCCGTTGTGCTGTACGCTAGGACTCGTTTCCATCACCTGTTCCGTCCAAGCCCTCCCGATGAACACGACCACGCATTCCGTTCCGACCCAGCCGGTTGGATCCCCATGAACACGACGACACCGCTGTTTCTCCGTTTCGACCCAGCCATGTATGTATGCGCGATAGGCGTTAGAGACCCTGCCCGTATGTACATACGTGGCCGTATTTTCTTTCTTGCACCCTCGCCGCTATGCGTGCGTGTACATGCTACGTCGGCGCCTCTACTACGACTGCGTGCGCGCCTCTACATCCACCGTATATATATGCGTACCGTTCACGACCAGAATGAAAGCGCTACGTGCGCCCGACCAGGTGGGTCCCGGTATCGAGCACTTCCTTGCGTGCGGCGATGTAGCTGGTGGGTCCCAGCGGTCGAAGCGAATCATTTTTTTGGACGCACTTCCTTGCGTGCGAAGAGGTAATGGTGGGTCCCAGCGGAGAAAGGAAGCGTTTTTTGCTAAATCGGTGGCCCGTCCGGTGGGTCCCGCTGTCAGTGGAGGAATAAATATTTTGCGCTTAATAAGGAGGCACTTCCTTGCTGCGGTCGTGGACCCGGTGTCGGCCTCTCCGCGTCTGAGTCCACGTCCGATGGAAGCCATTCCTTGACCACGTTGACCACGCTGCGCCGAGAGCACCGAGGCGGTGGGCGGCGGCGAGGCCAAGGAAGGGAGGGCGGAGCCGGGAAAACGCGGCGATGGATGCCCGTGTGAGAGGTATGAGGTTCACTCGTTCGGCTGTGGTGTGAGGCTGCCGTCGCCGTAGAATAACGGGGGTGTGGGTGCGTAGAGGATGGCACGCCGGCGGTGGGAGTAGTAGAGGCGGTGAGGCCTCGCGGCATCACATTCGACCCGCAGGCGGCGGGGAAGCGAGCAACACGACCGGCGCTGCTTTGGTATTTGGAGCAAGAAGACCGGAGGTGAAGAAGTACTACGGCCGTTGGATGGACATCGTCACGGTCACTAGAGCTAGAATCATTCATATATTGACTAAAGTTGACAAAGGCCTCCGTCGATCAACTTAGTATGCCCTAAGTCAGCCTCCACCAAGGTTGGTCCCGGCCCGGTGGGGGTATTCATTTTTGTGTGTAATAAGGAGGCACTTCCGGTGGGTCGAGTGACAGCAATGGGGAGGGGGGCGTTTTTTCACGAAATAGGGTGGCCCGTCTGTGGGTCCCAGCAGTCAGGAAACATTTTTTGCGAAATCTGGTGACCCGTCCGGTGGGTCCCTGCTGTCAGTGGAGGAATAATTATTTTCTGCGTAATGAGGAGGCACTTCCTTGCGGCTGCCGTGGACCCGGTATCGCCCCTCTACGTCTGATACTCTTCGATGGAAGTCGATCGTTGACCAAATTGACCACGCCTTGCGCCGAGAGCACCACGGCGGTGGGCGACGGCGAGCCTAGGAAGGGGACGACGGGGGCGGGGAAAGGCAGCGGCGGTGGAAGCTTCTTGGCAGTGGGAATAGTAGAGGCGGTGAGGCCTCCGCGGTGCAGCACCCCGCCACGGAGGCGAGGAGCATGCGGCACGACCGGCGCTACTTTGGGCGGTGGAGCAAGAATACCGGAGGTTGAAGAAGCACTCTGCCGTTGGATGGCCATCGTGCAGTCCTTTGGAGCTAGAATCGTTCATATTGACTAAAGTTGAAAAAGGCCCCGTCGATCAACTTAGTAGGCCCTAAGTCAGCCTCCACCATGGTGGGTCCCAGCTAGCGAGGGGTATTCATTTTTTGTGCGTAATAAGGAGGCACTTCCGGTGGGTCCGACATGACAGCGCGGGGAATGTTTTTTTCCGAAATACGCTGGCCCGTCCGGTGGGTCCCAGCAGTCAGGGGGGAAACCTTTTTTTTGCGAAATTAGGTGGCCCGTCCGGTGGGTCCCTGCTGTCAGGTGGAGGAATAATTATTTTGCACGTAATAAGCAGGCACTTCCTTGCGACCGCCTGGACCCAGCTGTCAGCCTCTCCACGTACACTACTCTTCCGATGGAAGTCGGTCGTTGACCACGCCGTGCCGAGAGCACCAGGGCAGTGGTCTGGACGACAACGAGGCCTAGGAAGGGGCGACACGAACTGGGAAGGCGCAGCGGTGGTAGCCCAGCGGAGAGAATCTGAGGTTCACTGGTTGGCTGCCGTCGGTATGAGAATAACGAGGGGTGTGGGTGAGTAGAGGATGGCCTGGCCAGCGGTGGGAGTAGTCAGGCGGTGAGGCCTCCATGGCATCACTGACCCGACCCACAGGAGGCGAGGAGCAGCGACACGACCGGCGCTGCTTTGGCGGTGGAGCAAGAAGACCAGAGGTTAAAGAAGCACTACTGGCTGTTGGATGGACATCGTCACGATCCTCCAGCTAGAATCATTTATATTGACTAAGTTGACAAAGCCCTTGGTATGCATCAACTTAGTAGGCCCCCACTTCGGTTTGGTAGAGAACATATAGCCCATTTGCGATTTGTAAGAATGTACACCCATTTTCAATTCTAATGGAATTTACTACAGACCATTTACAGGTTTGTTAAAAGTACAACCCAACTTCTAGGTAGGACAACGATTAATAATTTCAAACAACCGCTCAAAACAGAATTCAAAAAAATTCCCACATTTTAATGGGATCCGAAATATTTTATCCGAAATTTCTAGTCAGGTTAAATATAATTTCAAAATAAAGTTGTATCACGTTAAAATCCAACGAAATATTCTTGGCGCAACAAGTAATGAAATTAAAATTTCTAAATTCCAAAAATAATATATTTTTCAAACTAATTACGTGTTTGGTGCATAGTAATTGCCAGTTATTATAATTACATCCCATTTATTATTTCTTAAAGTCCATTTTCTTGTTAAGCCTAATGCATACCTCCTAGGAAACTTTGCAGCCAGTGAGCGGATAACAAGTTGACCGGATATTGTGTACAACTGTCGGCCCGATTGCATTGCTGATGTTGAAAAAAAGGCTTGTGTAATGCAGTACAACCTAACATGGTTACTCAGCCCACATTCAGGGGGCCGGAAAGGCCCAAACAAGGCTTACGTACAACTTTTGAAGTCATGAGCTCAATTAATAACTTAAGAAAAAGTTAGATTACAGTGGAACCTAATTAAAAGCTGTCACGAGCAAATAAATAATTCAGCAGGTCCCACTTGTGCGTAATGCGTGTGTGTGTGTGTGTGTGTGAGAGAGAGAGAGAGAGAGAGAGAGAGAGAGAGAGAGAGAGGCCCATCGGTCGGTGCTCGTAAATACATCTTTCAGCCATATGCATTCTTGATGCTCGGTAAAACTTATATAGTTGACACAATCATATAGAACATCATAGCACACTGAACTTGCATACAAAAATTTCACATGGCGGCACAATCAGGATGGAAGCGGTGGATCGCTATGGGAAGGGCTATGTTGAAACCAATGAAGTCGTACATAACGGTTCATCGTCTTTATAAATGACGGGAAATATCTTGAATGTTGTGCAAAAAAGCAGACAGACAACACAATAAGTTACGCTAGCACATTAAGTTGACGTACAACCCTTTCTAAAAAAGTTCAGGTACAAAATTAGAACAGGTCACAATCAAATGTCTTGGCATATCGGTGCTTGGACCCATAGCTCGGATTTAACTAGTACTATCGACAAGATTCAGTTGTTACCTCAAATTAGAGCACATCCGGGCAGCCAGCCCTGCCTCTTCTCCCAAAAAGCGATGGCCTCCCTTGTAGCGATGGAGTAGGCCCTGTGCCATCCATCGTTCCGAGCAACACGGGAAAGTCGGCGTTGACTCTGTAATGGGCGTCGTCGGCGGACCACAGCACCAGCGAAGGCGGCAGGACTTGATTGATGGATTGACCACTTCTTGACATGCACGAACACTCGTCTGGTACATCCCTAACGTGGTCATGGCGGCCTTGGTGGAGCGAATAGTACAACCCGGTTCCTGCACGGTATCTCAACACCAATCACCTTGGTATGGTGGGCGGCTTCTTCATCCATGCCATAACCGTGAGCCCAGCTATGCGGAGGAACAAACATACTTACGAGCTCACCTCCAAGGTCGTTGATAAGCTCGTTCATGGACTCGCTGTTCCAAGCACGTCGAGGCATGCCGTGGAAGGTAAGCTTTGTTAAAACTCAAGCTCGGAGGGCACCGAGCCCCATCACAGGTGCCACCGATCAAAGCTCGGACATCACAGAACAAGCGCCGGAAGATTGAACACACGACTTGTTGGAACTGCGAAGAAATCAGCCGGTGGCGGACAGACTTGACGAGCAAGTCACTTATTTGGATGCCGTCGCAATGCCAAGAGCTTTGACAAGGTCGTCCGGCGAGAGCGGGAGGCGGTCGCCGTTGATGGTTACCATCAGCACTTTGCCGCAAACTGGTGCGTCAAGCGCCGGCATGCCCTTTGTTGACGACAACCGCAGCGACCAAGGCGGGGCGGACCTCGGGATCTCGGCTCGGAGATCGCGTTGACCGGCGACATGATAGTGCGCTTGAGTACAGGGAGAACAGGAGTGGGATTTGGGGAGCTGGGTAGGAATCGAGATTCGAGAGGTGGGGAGGCGGGAGGCGGGGATGAAAAGGTAGCATGAATTTTGAGCCGCGCATAATATGCTCTCGGCGGCATAAGCTGAAAAACACCGGTGGCGCCCACATGTCGGCCTAAGAGTCCTTATTCTTTCTTTTTTGGAGAGCCCGGCCTTTTTTTCCAGGATCTTTTGAGAGCCCGACCCGAGAGTCATAATTGACCTGTTTGGCATTGCGTTACTACTCGGCTCATAATTGACCAGTGCTCCACCCTTTCGATGCAACAGCCCAATTACCTATCAACTTTGAAGGCTTGAACCACATCACTGCATGTCGTAATTGAGACATCAAGGATCAAAGTTAATCCGGATGCCTTTGTCATTCTCACCTTCTTTTGGCTGCGAGGCTGTATCGTTTACAATCGGGGAGTATGCTCCCGAACTCCTAGGGCTCGCCGTGTAGACACAGATTTTCCATAGCAAATAGAGCCTCTCTGCCATCAAGGTCCTTGCCAGCGGTGATCTCTGGTTAATCGGATAATTGAGTCAGAAGAAGAGAGAGTGTGAACCAAGGCTGTTTACCGCCTCAACTAAAAAATCCTAAAGGCCCCAACAAGCTGGTATCCTGCTCATAGATGTAACAACCCTTGTCCAGGATACTCACGTATTACGGTGCTTGTATCTGATGGGGTTTTGCAATATAACTTTTCGGCTCATGTGTCCGAATGATCATCAGTCTTTTGTCATCGTCGATCGGCGAGGAACCAGTTGTGCTTCCCTGTTTTTGGCAAAGGTGGTGTAATTACAAAGGCGATAGCTGTAGGGACACTGCATCATATCAAAAGGACATGCATTGTTAATGTAAGATCAGCATTGTTCGAGTATGAGTAGGATAATGCAAGAAACATCATTGATATGTCCTGTTGGGCGGGAGGAAAATACGAGGAAATGTATCTTTGGGTTGAAAATATAGAAGTGCCATGCATGGTTATACTCATGTTATCTACTTAATCGATTCTTCACGAGAAACTACCATGTCATGCATGTTATGTAATCATGTTCTGTCCTCACAAACAAATTCTTCAAGGTAACTAACAGACCATGCATTGTTATATACTCGTGTTACGTGGGCAAATTTTTGTGAGAATATTATTCTAGTCATTGATTTTTGAAGGGCGAATATAGGTATGTACACATGGTAAGCATTGCAGGATTTCACTACTTCCAAATATAGAGTTCTCCATATGCACATTTACTTCCCTAATGTATGGTTAGATGAAACCAACAATGTGGTGCATGTTTCTACATCATGAAAATGAGGAAACTAACATGGCCATTGATACACACTCATATTTAGTAGTAGTATATAGATTACTGTAAAATAAGGATAATATCCATATATTCCTAACCGTTTGATTATTCAGGGAACAAACTGGCTGTAATGACATGGTCACAATCGCATGAATTAACTCATTCCAAATATAGCTGATTTACGGCGTCTCTAATATATTGCCATAGTTCTACTCAAATTCTGCTCAAACAGGGATATGCCAATCATCAAAAAAAGTTCAAATAGTGTCATGGCGTCATCATTAACATGAGAAGGAAACAACTTACACGCGCACTCCCAGCAATACATGGTGCCATCTACTTTGTCGATCGCGTAGATGATGCCATTGTGTTCAATAGCATCACGAAGTGTGTATCAGCTTTGGCGATGATCCACTGCGAGCGAGTTGTCTCCAGCTAAAAAGGCACCGGCATAAAGATAGGCGAGTCAGCGGTCGAACAAGGCAATTAGCTTGAAGTCTGCGTAATTCGCATGTCGTGTGGGTACTTGGCAGATTACAATCTTACGCAAAACAAGGTCCGTCCAAGCGGCGTAGTAATCTAGATGACTTGGACGCGATGGTAATACTCTATATAATCCAGCGGAGGAAGGATAATCTCATGGGAGGTATGGAAGTTCACGAGCACCAACTTTTACCATCTTCTCGAAGGCAGCCATCCGATGGGAGTTCATGCCGACCAGTACATACCTGCCAAGAAGTTTGAGGCGATGGTGATCGGATCGATGTCGAGGAAATGATGTCTGACGACACACTACATACCTGCAAAAAGTTTGGCTAATGGAGATCGGATTGAAGTCGAGGGCATCATGCGCCTCCGTATCATGGTGAGCCAATCTCGCAAGACCAGATAGCAGCAAGCAGGGTGTCTTGAAAAGCTTAGGCCTCGCTTGACGATGGCGTGTGCATGTTCCTCGAGCATGCAGCCAGCCATGAGGCGGTCAACATATCCATACACGAACAACAGAGGTCGAGGATGTCCTTTGGGAGATTGCTCAATCGCGGCTCATATGGATGCTGCGTGGTTCGCGTTCGGCCATGGTGGAGTTTGGAAGGGGCTTGATTTCTGGGGAGAAGGATGTCGGTCTTTGGAGCGGCTAGCGAGGAATAGTGGTACTGGGGAGGCGAGTGAGGCGACGGTACAGGGGGCACAGATGAGATGGAGATGGAGGCGGAGGCGAAGAAGGAGATGGAGATGGAGTGGTGCTATGGGAGCGGAGAGGGAGGCGAGGCGGCGCCAATGTCTTTGTCTGGCGGTGTGAGACTGCATAGTGCATGAGGTGAGGCTGACTTTGGTAACCCGAACACGCCGCCTCGCTGGACTAGTGTCGGTAGCAGGTGTTGTCACTTCCTTTGTGAGGACCGGATGAATAGTATTTTGACCATCAAGTGTACCACAGTTGTACTACTACTACTACTACTACTAGTAGGAACATGAGTACTCGATATTGTATAGCGGAAATAGGTCTCCGTGCTAGCATGCTGTTCACTTCATCGTTCGGTATCATCCATATTGCAGCAGAACCAAATTCTCGTGCATGCCCAATCAACGCCCTGCCGCGATGCATGCGTTGGTGGATTCTGGTGCATCAAGGGCGGCATGCAGATCGTTCCACACTTGAGAAGAGGAAAAATGGAAAGGTAGAACACTGCAGCAAAGGAAGAACGCTGGCTAATGAGGCTGGGAGGGATCGGCAGGAAGTTAATGCTCACGCCTAAAGGTTTTGGGAAAACTTGATTTTCATAAGGTGACTTATACTCACCTAAACGGAGGGAGTATTCCTTAACCAGAGAATGTTGTGTCTCCCACTCACGGGCTCAAAAAAAGCTACGACACATTTTTTATCTGTTTGCATAGGTCCCACCTATCAGGAAGGATGGGCACGTACACGAACATGTATGACTCCTCGGTCTACCCGCATAGCCTTTTCGTTTAGTCTACCTAGCCGTCTAATCAACTACCTGCACGCCACTTCTCCCATTTACTTCTCCATCGGGAAGCGATTCGCCTCGGCTTCTTCACCTCCCCTTCATCTTCATTTGCATCCAAACCCCACTGCGTTCACATTGTTTTAACCTCTTTAAATAATCATCTACTACTTCAGTTAGACTAGCCATCTAATCCTAATTCTCCAAACCATAGCCCTCCGTTCCAGCGGTTCCAAATGGCGAAAGAGATCGAGATGCAGGTTTTTAGCGTCCAACATGTCCTTGTCGAAGGCTCGAAGCGCATAGTTGCCACCGTAACCGTCCACCCAAGGGTTGTTGGCGGTGGATCAACAATGTATCCAACTCCCTCAAAAAGGTAGAGGCGAGGTCATCGGTCTCGTCGGAGTACGGGCGTGCCCCTGGGAAGATCCAGCGCGCCGCCGTCCTTCAGCCGTGCCTCGAAGATGATGTTTTGGTGTACCACATCATACACTCGCCCTCCATACCAGGCGAGCTTCACGATTTCTTGTCTTGGGAGGACGTATACTTCTGTGGGGCAGCCATCGAAGGGGACAAACAGAAGCTGGAGCCGTACAACCTTGATTTGAAAAGTATCGTTGACCTACAAACCAGAATCAAAATTCCTGTAGAAGATTGTGCTAAAAAGACACCATCCCTATTCGACGTCGCAAATTTTGTGCTCAGTACATATCTTCAGAAGGGTGAAGAGACGGTGGCATTAAGGTCGTCTCGGATGGGAGAATTATCCCTTGACGTCTGGCGGATAAAATATGCTGCCCTCGATGCCGTGTGAGTTTCGAGATAGCTGCAAGGTCCAAAGAGCTTGTTGCGAAGCCGTCTCCCGAGAGAATGAGAAGAAGAAGAAGAAGAAGAAGAAGAAGAAGAAGAAGAAGAAGAAGAAGAAGAAGAAGAAGAAGAAGAAGAAGAAGAAGAAGAAGAAGAAGAAGAAGAAGAAGAAGAAGAAGAAGAAGAAGAAGAAGAAGAAGAAGAAGAAGAAGAAGAAGAAGAAGAAGAAGAAGAAGAAGAAGAAGAAGAAGAAGAAGAAGAAGAAGAAGAAGAAGAAGAAGAAGAAGAAGAAGAAGAAGAAGAAGAAGAAGAAGAAGAAGAAGAAGAAGAAGAAGAAGAAGAAGAAGAAGAAGAAGAAGAAGAAGCTGCACCAGAGGAGGGCATTATGGATGGATGAACTATTTCCTCTCTTGTAAAAAAATATTCCCTCTCGGTGTATATTGATATAGATGGACTATTTCGATGGTGTGCATGTCTTTGGAGCAGAGTAGTAGCGTGGGTCCGCTTGACTATAAGGAACTATTTATCCGCATATATAGCTTTCTCTGCTACTCCTTCCAGTGATCGGTATCTGATGCATGTGTCCGTAGACATGACAGCTTGTCCATGGAAGTTCAACTCTGGCGACCATCACGTTTCATCTCGCGATTCCCACGGCGCCTCTCAACCCACAACACCACGCCCCCGGCGTCGCCTCACCCCTCTCGGCCGCACCGCCCTCTGCCTTTGTGTGCATGACATGTGGGCCACCTAAAATGCGGCGAGCATCAAGTTTCTACCACAGCCACCCTTGATTCCCACGCGCCGCTCGAATCCATGAAACCACCGTCCCCGACCTGCGGCTCACCCCTCTTGGCCCCACTACCCCTCTGCCTTCGGGAGCATTATATGTGGACCAGTCACCTATCGGGTCCACATGTTATTGACTCAAAGTTAGTTGTAGTAAGGTGCTGAAGCTTAGTTCCGACGGCCCTGAGAGGGAAATGTAACTCCTGCGCCAGGGCTTGTGGTGCTCCCGCAGCACGAACTCGTGCCAAACTCAAGATTTGTTTCTTTACTATACATGCACGCAACGATTTAATGGACATTGTAATCTCAACATGTGATGGGGAGCTCTAAATTTGAATTTGAAACTTATAAAACGAAAAGATTCAAAACAAATAAACTGGGAGAGAGGGAGTATATCGTAGGATGTGTCCCATACAAAATAAGTCCCTTGTTTTGTCACCACGAAGATGCGGTTAGAAATGAGCACAGCGTCTTCCTACTCGTACGGCAACAAATCGGCCGCAGACAGCATGGTCCGCCTTTGACCGCCATGTGCAAGGTTCGTGCTATCTTTTATTCAATCTCACCATGGTTCCATCGTACCAATTCATGTGGTGGCCCGTTGCATGGCTGATCCCAATGTTGGACAAAGGTTCTCTGGAGCAGTGTCACCATTGTAAATGTTGTGCAAATTGATGTTGGTACCCTCCGTACATATGCAAGCCAATCTCCACTTGCACCGAGCCTAGCACGTGAAACAGTGGGCGGGGAGAATTAGGAAATGGACACGAAGTAGTCTTTAGAATGCATTTACTACGTGATCAAACTCATCTTACCTGCTATCGGAGGAAATCCGAGTGCCCCTCGACGTCGGCATCTCAAGGCGTCAACTTGCAACTTCTGGCCACGCCGCTGTTGGAGAGACCCCAAGGAAACATCCTCGTGCGTTCCATGGAACATCAAGATGCATTTGTATGAGTAGTTTATCTTGTGAGAGAAAAGGATGAGCGAGGAAGGCCTCTAGAGATAGAGATGGACACTACTACTACCAATGTGCTGGCCCGTGCGTTGCAATGGATCCAAACTAGTAGAATAATACTTGTTCACGTGCTTGAAATATAAACACTCTAGTTTTGATATACATGTGTCGGCAGACCGACATCTTGTCCATGGAAGTTGAACCACGGCGACCATCACGTTTCTTGTTTCTACCACTGCCACACCCACACGCGATTCCCACGGCGCCGCTCCAACCCACGGCACGGCGTCCCCGGCGTGGACATGGATCCTCGGCGTGGCTATCACGCCTTGCCCTGCCTTTCCTTTGGCGACAGGTGGGACCCACGCTTATGGGTCCCACATGTCGATGATGAAAATGGTAGGATTGTTCGTGCCCTCATCCCTCTCAGCCCCACCGCTCCTCTGCCTTTGTGTGCATGACATGCGGGCCGGTGAACTGCGGCGACCATCAACTTTCTACCACAGACACACCCGATTGGACGCGGTTTGCTGCTCGCTGATGTGCTCCTATCCGTACTCCGCACCATCGAATTTTCATCCAGCGGCTGTGACACATTTCGTCCGGGCATCAATCCTCGGTGGAGTACTTATGTACTACTGGTAGTACCGCCGGTGTGGCCATCTATGCCTCGTAACGCCCCGACGCCCAGCTGTGGTACCCTCTCCACGGCCATGCCACCACCGGTCGGTTCATCTCGAGCAGTGAGTCGCGAACCACGCCACCACCATGAGAATGACATGTGGGCCAGCCACATTTAAGGCCCACATGTCATTGACTCATAGGTCGGGCACTAAGCCCTTGAAGTTCGGTCCGTGGGCCCCAGAGGAAAATGTAACTCCTGCGGTAGGCCTTGTGGTGCTCCATGATCTGAGCTCGTGCCAAAACTGGAATTTGTTTCTTACTACTACTAGTACTAGTAGGAAGGTACACGTGCATTGCACGCATGAGATTCAGTGGTTTGTGCATTATGCTTCTACATGTGTAGTTTTCGGATTCTAACATGTGGCAAAATTTGGTGGCATGTAAGGTTAGGCAAGTTTGATTAACTTAGGTGAGTGTTTGGTTCAAGCCACACCTTAGGCAAGCCACACTGGCCCCACATGGCATGCACACAAAAAATGTGGCAAGATTCCCTTAGGCTTGCCAACTTGTGGCAAAATTTGGTGGAATGTAAGGCTAGGCAAGTTTGATTAACTTAGGTGAGTGTTTTGTTCAAGCCACACCACATGACATACACACAAAAAATGTGGCAAGCTTCCCTTAGGCTTGCCACCTTGTGGCAAAATTTGGTGGAATGTAAGGTTAGGCAAGTTTGATTAACTTAGGTGAGTGTTTTGTTCAAGCCACACTGGCCCAACATGACATACACACAAAATATGTGGCAAGATTCCCTTAGGCTTGCCAACTTGTGGCTCTCATTTTGAAGAACTTATTAATAACTTTGCCTGAGCTTAGTTGTGGCAAATTTAGTCATGAATTAAGTTCAACCATGGAGTCTTCTAGATTATACATGTGGCAGAATCTGGTGGATGATATCCAATGGCGATGGTGCTCGGATTTGCCATCTTTGTACCGTCGAATTGGCTTCATCCAACGACCAACTTTCAAAGTTTTCACACACTATATAGGGGTATAGATATAGATGTGCGGTCCATTGCAATGGATCCAAAGTATATCTATTTAGTAGAGTGCACTCTAAACACATTATCTATTTATTTTCTCTAACCTTCCATAGCCATGCAACCAAGCCACATAAGCTTCATGGGTGCCCCCACAACATATTATTCATACTACGTTGATTGAAAAAAGATAAATCACCCAAAACAAGATCTTCCGTTTTTGTTCCTACGATGTTGTGTCATGCACGTATCTAGAGTAGTACTAGTAATATAATAGTATTAGGAGTACAAACTTGGTAGGAGTGGTACTAATACGGAATGCTCCTACTCTATCAACGAGCCCCCTCTGACACAAAATTTCTTGGCTTCCGTGCTACAGCTAGATCTTCCCTTGTTTACATTTTTCCAACCGGTGGCGGGCAGGGTGTCGGTTTGCTCAATGGGCGGTCCCACATGAAAGTGAAAATGCTAGGCACAGGGGTGGAGCTACGTGAGGGCCAACACGTGCCTGGCCCGCCCAACCTAGCAGGATTTTCGTAGTTGTACATCCAGTTTTGAGGCATGGAGCGTCAGCGCAAGGGTAATTTCTATAGCCTGGCTGGATTGGCACGTAACGTTTTGCTTCAAGCTCCGCCAGCGATAGGCAACACGCCTTCCCTAAGCTATGTGTTGTGCGGACGGGCGTGTTGTACTCCGATTCCCGGCGTGTGGGGTGCTGACCTTGACGTGGCAGGCCTTTTCCTTTTACTAGCAATGTGCCCGTGCGTTGCGATGGATTCAAAGTAGTAGAATAGTAGTATTTGTTCACAAACTTGAAAGAAATCACTATTGTTTTGATATACTCCTAATATATTACTCCCTCCGTACCTAAATATTTGTCTTTTTTGAGATTTCAAATGGACTATCACATCAGATTATATAGACATATTCTAGTGTTTCTAGCAAGATGCCCGCGCGTTGCACGAAGTTGATGGAAAAGGTAAGCACAACTTATAAATTGACGGATGGAGTACTAGTTACAGTGATGCCAAATTTTGGTCCCCATTGTATTTCGTGCCAAATTTTGACCATAGATTAAACTAAGAAAATGTTCACGCATGTCACCAAACATTATATTTTTCAAAACTATGTTCAAAGACGAATCCAATAAGATAATTTTTCTTGACATGCATTAACATTTTGTTAGTTAAATCTTTAGTCAAAATTTGGCACAAACTATAAAAGGGACCTATAAACCAGGACGGAGGTAGTACCCACTATGAAGGTAGTAACATAGTCTAGGGATATGTGTATGTTACTAGTGTATGTTACTCACCATTGTGGCTAGTCTAACACATAGGCAAGGTGCATTAACTCTCATGTTTTTTCTTATTTTTTGACATAAATAGAGGAATCAACCAAGAAGAGATGTGGGGCTTGTATGCTTTTAATGACTTGAGACTATCAAACATGACATGCAGTGGTCAGTTCGTTGCACAAGAACAAATACAACCCACGTCGGCACACACGCATCTTATAGCATCACATCCAATGGCTATAAAAGATGAATGAGACCAAATTATATCTCATCTAGATGAGTTCTAGCAAAACTGTATTAATAATACTTAGTACTCCTGCGCCATGTATCATATAAGTATCATGTAGTACTTTATTTATTGCCATGTATGACACATAGTTCACGGCGCTCTCTATATGTACCACCTTTTTTAATTTCAAGTTTTGCTCCATGGCACAATCCATTGATACTACTACTGTACAAAAGTGGAGTATATACATTTTTAAAAGGCTAGAGGCGGGCAGTCTAGCTCGGTCGGTTTCACGAGGCGAGGGCCTTTGTGATTTGATGGCTCATTAATGCTATCAAATCGAATAATCTTCTTGCTGCCGCTGCATGCTCGGCGCCTCCATTAAACCCCTCCGTTAAACCCGCATGCAAACCGAGAATCCTACTCCGGCCACACGTCCGTTCATGAGCGGGCCGGAATTAAACGCAACACCGGCCGAGCTCCTCCTGTCCGCCCTTAGTTTAAACGAGGACAGACGCCGGCCAAGCTCCTACCGTCTGCCCTCTATTTACACGAGTCCAGACAGACATCGGGCAAGAATCGCACCCCTCCGCCGCTCCCCCATCTCCTCCTTCACCATTTTCTCCACCCTTCCGATGGCTTCCGATGAGCCGTTCTCCGGCATATTACCCGGCTGGGTGGCCCGCCGAGCCCTCCGGATACAGGCGAGGCCGCTCGGTGCTTCACCAACCTCGCTTGGCCCGATGGAGCCGATTGCCGCTAAGCGGTAGCGTGGTTCAGCAACTTCGCCGCTCAGTTCAGCTCGATGAGGAGTGGCGAGTTGCTCCACGCCTGCGGCGGCGAAGCACGCGCGATCGGGCGCCATCGCTGCCGCGTCGCATCGTGCCACCGGTGTCTCGGTGGCGCGCCTCCGTGTCGTGGCGCGCCTCCGTGCCTGCGGCAGCGCCATGCGGCGAGGCGAAGCGGGTGCGTGGAAGCGACGGTCGGTGGCCAGCTTCTCCCTGCCGCCACCATCATCGAGGAGAAGTAGAACACGGAGGCCGCCGCCACTTGGGACCCATGAAGGCCACCGCGGCGGCGACCAGCGGATTCAGGTGGTTTCTTTGCTGCTTCATCTCTTCCGAGGACCTTCGTCGACCCGCAAGTGTCGGCGGACATGAGGAAGACAAAGGGATCATGGGTGCCATTTAGAACTAAAATAAGTCTAGATATATCCATTTCTAGGACAAGTATTTCCGGACGGAGGAGTATTAATTATACAAGAGAGCCGGATTGGCACCTCTTAGTTCATGTAAATGTAATGAAATCCATCATATTTATATGAAGATCCGGTTTTTTTATACGAAATCCTTCATGCTTATATGAAATCAGTCCGTGTTTGCACGAATTTCATCTGGTTGGTTAGAGTTGTAAAAATGTATGCCGCTGGCGTTTGATGTCGTCTTCCGCGGAAGGAAGCGGGAGGAAATTTGCTAGCTGCCGTTGGAGATGCTCTTTATGCTGGAAATAATAGAGTTACATCCAATCCATTTGAGTTAATTTCCTATATGATTGTCCCTCTATAAAAAGTTAATTGCATGTACAGTGTACACGTGACTTGCAGGGTGGCTAGAGCTTCGTAGAGAAAGTTAAAAATAAACCATTCCATCCTTAATATTCTAAGTACTGTGTGGGTTCCTTTGTCGATCTGATGTGAAAAAGTATATATTAAATAAGTAGAGTAATATATAATATACAAATCTAAAGTTAAAAGACAGAATTGAACTCATGTCATCGCGTTGCGAGCATCCCGCGCTAACCAGCCCACACATTTTTGTTGTAGACCATGCTGGAGATATATCTCCATGTCTACTCTTATATATACTCCATTCGTTCCTAAATATTTGTCTTTTCAGATTTCAAATGGACTACCACATACGGATGTGTATGTAGACATATTTTAGAGTGTAGATTCACTCATTTTGCTACGTATGTCTTTTCATGAAGGGGTCAGATTTGTCCTTGATTTATTTATGAGGTATCCAGATGGCCTTTGCACCGCCAAGAAAAGAGGGTAACATCAAAATTATGGACTACTTTTTGAGTGTGTTGGTAAGGTTCGGTCATAGTCACTTGTTGAAATCTCTAAAAGACAAATACTCCCTCCGTTCGAAATACTTGTCATCAAAATGGATAAAAGGAAATGTATCTAGGCGTATTTTAGTTTTAGATACATCTATTTTATCCATTTTGATGACAAGTATTTTCGGACGGAAAATAGAAAACAGAGTTAGTGATGATGGTGTGCGTGCCATCCTGCAATATAGGCCGTCGGTTTATATCTAATGGATAGGAAAGAAACTATGGCAATTTTGCAAAAATATACCCACGTCTCTCCACGTTCGCAAATAAGGCCTTCCCTCGTTCAGCCTTTTCTCTCACAAGATAAACTACTCATACAAATGCATCTTGATGTTCCGTACAACGCATGCGGCAGCTAACTAATTTCTTTTAAAGTAGTTGCTGCGATAATTGGGTTGAAGTGATATGTTTTATGTCTGCCCGAATGATTTCAGATTCACTAGTATTCCTCCGTTCCAAAATAGATGACCCAACTTTATACTAAAGTTAGTACAAAGTTGAGTCATCTATTTTGGAATGGAGGAGTAGTAACAAAGAAAATGTTGCCTTGTTAATTAACGAGAAAACAGGGTGAAAACTATCACATGAGGCGGTAAAACAAGGCACACTGGGTTCAGCGTCATCGTCACTACAGTTGTCTTGTGAGAAGTCTACATATCGAGGGGCTACCGAGCGAGGCACCGAGACACAATGTTTGAGAGAGAAACCAATTGATGATTATGATCAGATCGAGTTGTCACCCTTCTGCTGTCATTGTTGGGGGAGAGAAAGGCGTATTGATAGTGTGCGTGTGGCGAGGCACGGAGAGGCACAACTAGCGAGTGTGTGTGTGTTTGTGTGTGCGTGTGTGTGTGTGTGTGTGTGTGTGTGTGTTTGAAAGAGGAGTCGATAGATTATTATCAAGATCGATGTGCCACCCTACTCCTTCAGTGCCGGTAGTGTGTGTGTGTGTGTGTATGTTTGAGAGAGAATCCAGTCGATAGATTAGTATCAAGATCGAGGTGTCACCCTACTCCTTGGTGCGGGTAGTGTGTGTGTGTATGTTTGAGGAGAAGCCGGTCGATAGATTAGTATCAAGATCGAGGTGTCACCCTACTCCTTCGGTGTTGGGAAGTGTGTGTGGGGGGGGGGGGCAGTGACACTCACATATCTCTACTCTTATAAAAACAGAGTTGGTGATGATGGTGTTCCTGCCATCCTGCAATATAGGCCATCCGATTTATATCCGGCGAACATGAAGGAAAATATGGCAATTTTGCAAAAAGATACCCACACCCCTCTCCGCATTTGCAAACAAGGCATTCCCTCGTTCATCCTTTTCCCCACAAGATAAACTTCTCATACAAATGCATCTTGATGTTCCGTACAGCGCACATGGGCATCTTGCTAGTAGGGAGAAGGAGTTTGTGTGACACATATCTAGCTATATTAAGGGATAGGTAGATAGCATATGTGTGAGAGACATTATTATACTTTGAGACATTAGTGGCTGTGGGTGGGCGGAATTAAAGGGGTGGGCATGTTAGACATAGAGGCGTGTGTGTTTCGTGTGAGAGACTTGTAGGGACGGGTAGAAAGGCGAATTTAACCGACGGAGGAGAGAAATACACAAAGTGTGCGTGTGTGATTCCGATGCCCACAGGAAATGAGATATGTATGCGTGTGAGAGAGATTGCACAATTCATTCACGTATCACTATCTAGCGATCGTGGGCGTGCATCGCTTGAACATAAGTCAATATCTACTTCAGTATCGTGGCCAAAGGTACAATATCGATTCAACGCTATAAAGATTGGACACTCACATATCACATTTTTTCTATTTAAATAAACCTTTTTAGTTGTGCATGCCAAAGTTACAATGATGTTTCTTCAAACAACCAATGTAGCTATCATGCACATGCACCATTGTTACTCTTGCATTCAAATTCATTAGTCTTGGATGATTTAAGTTTCTATTTTGAAGTAATATATGTAATATTCATATATGAATTCAACGGTTACACAATTTATGAAATGGAGGCTATGTAATCATATGAGGTAACACTTTTAAGTAGCTAACTACAATATCCATTTCTTTTTGTGCGCCTCTACACTAACACGTCAATGCATTATGTTTAAAGTAAATAACCAATGGCACTAAATTATCTATTTACACAAGAAATACATAGGCTGAGCGTTTGATCCCTTTTTTGTGAACGCGCCACTACACCCGTACGATTGGCCGCGCCCGTGTGAACGCCAAGTTATCGGCGCATCATCCCGAGTTATTGTCTTTTTTTGGGGGTGGACTTCACACCAGTTATTAACTGCTGACGCGTGCCCCGTGTACACAGTCTAGCATGACCTTCCGCTAGCATGGTCCAAAATTAGTTGAAACTGGATCTGAACGATCCTGCGGCGGCAAAATCTCCGCCTCCTTCTAAAATTTCCGCCACCTTAGTCTTTAGCATGCGAAATCCCCCTTTTGTCCTTGGTGCACGGAGACCAACAGTTACAATACCGCCCTCATCTACATGATAGGTCGGGGCTGCTTTGGTAACTTCCGGTTCCCCCACTACACGCCACCCCATTTCCTCTCCCTCCTCCATAAAAGCGACTAACTCCACAGCACAGAGCATCTTACATCACGCCGTCCGTACTTCATCGCCCTTTCTCCCCTCCCCTCTCGAAACCCTAGACTGCTCATCCACCAGCGTACCATAGCCCATTCACTGCCAGCGGCGTCCACCTCCCCTAGAAACAAGTAGACTACTCATCCACCACTGTACCACAGCCCATTTAGTGCCGGCCTTGTCCACGGCGCCGGATCTGCTTCGCCGGTACTCTCGTCAACCGCCGCGCATCTGCAGCGGCTCATTCAGATACTCCCACGGAGACGCCGTCCACACCCCAGAGCCGCCCCACCGACGCCCCCATCGACGGCCTCTGATCCTCTTCACCGACACCTTCCTCAACCCTACGGAGGCGCGCCGACACCTTCCTCAACCCTACGGGCAGCCGCGCCGACACCAGCGTCAACCCTACCGAGTAGCCGCCTATACCATTCTCAACCCTACCGGGCCGCTTTGCCAACTCACAAGTCCACGGCCTCAGATCCGCTTCCTCGCACCCTCATCCAACCTACGGAGCAGCTTGGCGCCCGTCCACGGCCGCAGATCCGCATCGTCGACACCACCCTTAACCCAACCACGGGCAACCGGCGCCCGTCCACGGCCGCAGATCCGCATCGTCGACACCATCCTTAACCCAACCACGGGCAACCGGCGCCCGTCCACGGCCGCAGATCCGCGTCGTCGACACCATCCTTAACCCAACCACGGAGCAGCTTCACCTCGCCCTCGTCCACGGCCACAGATCCGCCGCCCACACCGTAGTCCACCCTACGAGCCGCTCCACAAACACCCTACTCGGCGGTTCTAGATCTCCTTACGGACCCGACAACCAGCGCAGCGTCATCACCCTCGGCGTTTCTAACCTGATTCCCACCGTGCGAGAGATGCCAAGCACCCGCCATGGCCTAGGTACTTGTCACCTTTAAACCGTCCAGCATCACTGCCCGATGTACTTCAAATATACTAACGGTCATTTGTTACTGTTATGCAGGTGGCAAAAACTACAAGGACGATGTTTCTTACGGATCTAACAGCTTGGCCAACCAAGATCTGGGTGAGGCATTGCTATGATCTTGTAAGCGTGTCTCTCTCTCTTGTATTGTTCGTGCTGCCGGCGTGCTTTGCTAGGATTTTCGACCAGTAATCCCTTTGTGCGAGACAATGATTTCTACTCTGGCTGCTAAATTAGATATGTAGATGTCATACATGATACTACCTCGTACCTCCGTTCCTAAATATAAGTCTTTCTAGAGATTCCACTATAGGCTACATACGGAGCAAAATGAGTGAATCTACACTCAAAATGCATCTATATACATCTGTATGTGGTCCATCTTGGAATCTCTACAAAGACATATATTTAGGAACAGGGCAATACATTACACAAAATCGTAGGTGGCATGTAGGAATTCCGATTGCATTACATTAGGCTCCCTTAGAGTGCTGCCAGATCCAGCATCTGAGTCATGGCTAGTTTATGGTACGCACACAATCGTTAATTGGTGGTTTAAATATGCGCAAGGGATATGCAATGTAGTATCATGTAGAGATGTCTGAAATTAGCCGTGTCAACTTGCAGATAGGGTTACACAATGAAAAAGTACAAGATGTATGTGGCAATTTCATGGAACATCGCAAAAAAGGAGAGGCAGCGGTGAGCCTATACAGTGTGCTATGGTACATCACTCCTCCATTGCAATCATCGTGACATGTTATTTGTATGCCAGTTCTATTAGCCAAGTTTCTTAGGGACAGTTATTACGAGTTATCCTAAGAAAATAAGCACCTGTGAATATAAGCTCCATGTAATACGCCAACCAGTTCTTTTCATTGCGTTTTCAGCTTATCTTTGGTATGATCAGTGGAAAGTCTAGATTGCATTATATATATTTTCATTTTGCTGCACATATGGAAATTAATTTGACTTGCAAACATCACAAATTGAAACCCAGTGCAGTAATTAATATGATAGGAAAACAGACCATCACTATTTGCTCAAAATGCAAATACAAAGATACCATCTACTTGGCACAATCTACTTTGGTCAATGTTTTCCATAGAGATCCCATTGCCTAATTTAAACGAAGAACGCATGACCCACATTTAAATGAAGAACAATTAATTTTTGAAATTCGATGGTCCAAGTGGCTGGTTATTATCATATAGCAGCACTACCTGAAAGCATCATATAGCAGCAGCAGCAGCTCATAGCAACTCATCATACAGCAGCAGCAGTCTACAATTCATCATATACCAGCAGCAGCTCATAGAAATTCATCCTTCAACAGCACCTCAAGGCCATGGCATGGGAGGAGGGGAGGGGGAACAAGGTGCCTTCTACCATAGTGTGGCATCAGTCGTAGTTGTGCAACGCCCGCTGGAGTAGTGTGTTGGACAAACCACAATGGAGCAGCTGCTGGAGACCATGAGAATGAGGGGCGGCGCCAGAGGGAGGAGAAACCAGGGAGGTTTGCCCCTACCCGCCCGCCATGTAGCCTAGCTGGACATAGCATCATCGAGGACCAGGCCAGATGGGACCAGTGGCGATGACTCGCTGGAGGAACCCTAGTGCTGCAGGCAGGGGATCGAGGTAGAGGGAAAGGGGAGAGGAGATGCAAGCGGGCAGGGCAATGAATGCTTGCGTGTTTGTTTTACTTGAGGGTCAGGTGTGACACAGGCGTCGTGATTGCATTTTGAGTGTAATATAGGCGGACAACGAGTCATTTCACTATTCCCTTCCTTCAATTTTAGTGAGGTTCTACCCAAACACCCCTCCAAAGCGAAATTAGTTAAGCCCAAGCCCATAACTCAAAAATGACTTCTTTACATCTTTTATGGCTTATTTTGACAATATACCCTGAAAAGGCAGAATCGAACTGGCCCTTAACCTGCAATGATGAATCACTCCTGCCTGCTATATGTACATTTAGGCATCATCATACATGGCATAACCTAATACATGTGCTTTCCATTGTAGAATCTGGAATATGCAATGTTTATGTTAGTTCATACGTTGCACATGATGTTTAAATGCCCCTTAAATCTGGTCAGTCAAGTGATGGTCTTTAAGCCTCCTTCTTTGCTTCTTTTCTTGATATGTAAGATTTGCTCACACATCTGTTCAATTGCTTGTTTGCATCAGCCATCCATACTAGGACTGTTTGCTTTGATTACTTGTTGTTCTTGACCTAACACTCTAACCGAGCTTGTCAACGATTTAAACACTAAGGGCTGCTGTAGTAGGGCCTTGTCTAACTCATAGGTGAATAAAGGTTTGGCTGTACACTATATTAGGCTCTCCAAGAGTACCTGGAGATCCAGTTCGAAGGTATGCCTAGTTTTTACATAGTGCAGACATAGTAAATGCTCATTTCATTGTGTGCAAGTGCAAGAGATGCGGCATGTTTCATTATGTGGTGTTGTTTTGTTATAATCTCATCCTTTTGTGTTCACAGATGGAAAGTATGCATATTTATCTTCAAGGAGACGAGTAACTAGTTTGTGTCACCTTGCGAGAGGGGTGCAATGAAGATAAGATTGAGGATTTCCAAGTACAAGATGTTAGGAAGGAGCCTTGCAAGAGAAGTAGGAGCTGCGTTGAGCCTCTTCAACCTGCTAAGGTAAGTCTTGTATGCAACTCAATAGTTCAATTCCTTGTTTGTTTCAGGCATAGTTAATTTTCTCTTTTCAATTGCTTTATTTGTCCTCACTTAATGAGATGCCCAAATAATTATGCCTGATGTTCGGTACTTGTATCACTATTAGTTGACATAATTAAAGGCCTTACCATTTAATTACTCTACCGAAGTGTGCCTGAAGCTTTGAAGTCTATTAACCAACTATTATTGCATGAGGCTCACAATCTAGTTTATACTATGCTAATGATTGCATAGTTTTGCCTGCTGTAGTATGTTTGTATGAAACCCTCTGTTGTTCATTATGCTCCCTAAGACTTTAATTGAGGTACAGAATGGCCAACTGCTTGCTTACTTATCATAGCGTGTTGTCTAAATTTGTAACTTGTCTGTGTTTTCGATTGGGCCCCAACATCATGCTCCTCTGGTGAGCTAAGAGGGATTTCTGTATGCAGGCTGCACAGACTATCTTTTTTATAATTTTTAAAATATCACCTGCTTATGCTTCATGACGTGTAACATTTTTTTGTGAAAGTGACGTGTAACATTATTGTTAGTCCTGTTTTGCCATGTAGTACAAAATAGTGTCTTGTTCGCTTCACTGTTGTAACTATATTTTTGCCCTAGTCATGTGTACTTATAGAAACATTTCAGGATGAAGTGACATCAACACAAAAATCTGCGAGCAGTGCGGCATGGCCGTTACCGAATGATTATGGATTGGAATTGGAATGTGCTGATGTTCTCGAGCATCAACTAGAGGTGGCAAGACAACGTGTACATGATTGTCAACGTATAATCAACAAGTTGAGACTGGACATGCAGGTATTAGATTGAGGAGTCAAAAAAAATGAAACAAGACACCGAGGTAACCATGAAGGAATTGGAGATTTTGCAGACTGAAATTTGTGCTATCTAAATCCGGCCAATCCTATTTTCTGAAGAGATTATAGCTCAAATGGAGTTAAGTTGATGCGCGTCCATGATGTATGAGCCGCATTTGCCGAGTGTATGTAATTTGTTGTTTGTGTATGCTTTATTATCACCTGTGCCGTACCATAATGCCCAGTGGGTATAATCGGCTGTAATTTCTTTATTGTATAGTGTAGGATTATTCTACCTTTCTATGCCTTGATCTCTTTGTTGTATAGTGTATGCTTTTTAGAGGTTATAGTATTGAGTAGGATAATTCTTTGAATATGTTATATCGTTCAAACGAGGGCCAACTCGCCTGACCATGGGCCTTCTCGTCTCGTAGGATCCATGGGCCTTCTACGTGTCGTAGGATCCATGGGCCTTCTCGTCTCGCGGGATCCATGGGCCATTCGTCTCGTAGTGTCCATGGGCCTTCTCGTCTCGCGAGATCCATGGGCCTTCTCGTCACGTAGGATCCATGGGCCGCCGACTCATTTATGGGTCTTGTCTTGGCCTTTAATGGGCGTGAAGCGGGCCTATAATAGAAATCGACGTTTATTGGCTGACCATAACGGGTCGTTAATAGGCCGTAGTTGGTGATGCTATGAAAATGGACCAACAAACTAACGGACCACAAACGGGCCGACTATAACGACGGGCTGAATTACAAGCGAAAATAGCGAGAACGGGCGTAAGTAACGAATCTTGCAAATAAGCCCAAGAATAAATGGGCTCGAGAAGGCGAAAGATAACATGGGTTGTAAACGGCCCAACTGAATAACGGGCCCTTAATGGGTATAAAGCGATACATTGTTCATTACGGGCCAGTTTCACCACGGGCCGTTAATGGGTCTAAAGTAATACTTTGTTCATCGCGGGCGGTTTCACCACGGGCGTTAATAGGCCAAGAGTTACATAGGGCCTCATATGGGCGAAAAGGCGCCATGGGCGAAGTGAAAAGCGGGCTGGAATCATATTGGATGGCCCGATGGCGCTCTCGGGCCTAATTCGGATAGGGCGTAACGGGCCTTGGGTTAGTGGGCTGTAAATGGGCTATATGCGAACAGGCCGTTAACAGGCTTTCCATGGGCCGGCCCGTCACCTTTTGACCAAGTCAAACGGGCCGGCCTTTGAACAGGAATGGGCCTCTGTTGGGCCGTGCCACGTGTCGACGTATCATAGGCGCCTTCTGTCCAATGAGTGGATGACATCTATCCCAACAATGAGCCGACACGTGTTTTCTCCAGCCAATGATGATTTTACACGTGGAAAATCGCCATTGGTCGGGGCTGTTAACGGGTTATCAGATCCAAAACCCGACCCGATAGCTTAACGGCGTTCCGTTACGGTGGATGCCACGTGTCGGTCACCCTTGACGAAAGCACTTCTGTGACGCGCGATTTATCGTCATGGAAGTGGACACTTCCATGATGATAATTTTGGTAATGTCATCGAGCACTTCTACGACAGCACAGGTATGACTATCTCGATTCTGTCATAAATTTGTCATGGATGTACATGCATGACAAAAAACGCGACCTACTGTGACAAACATGTATCATCACGGAAGTGTATTTTTTTGTAGTGTAGACCAATGGGTGAATATCCTATCCTGGAGGGCTATTCTGCAAATTTTCAGCAACTTAGCATGCGACCATTTGATCTCAGATCCAAGGGCTGCCAGCAGCCCGTATCATGGTCGCGCCTACCACGACCGTCGCGTCGCTCGCGCGGTCGCGCCCTTGGAGATTTAACACGGTGCCTACAACGAGGCCTATCCGACGCAGGACTTCTTTGTCGTTCTTAAAGTCTACAGTAACGAATTTGACTGTTTTGTCCTCAAGGAAGTTCTTAAAATCCTGGCACTCAACGTCGGCATGGAATATGTGGTAGACCAAGCAAACGTTATGTACGCAAACCTGGATCACGGCGGGCTTCTTCCTCTCTTCGTCCTTTAGATCCTTCTCTTGTCCCACGACTGTGGTGTACTCAACATCTAGCCCAGCGACCCACTCATCATGTGAGTTTTGAACATGCGCGAAGCGAGAAAGGCATCCTTTCACCGTCGCGGAAATGCGGGTGTAGATGACGTCGAACTCATCGCCGGTGATGGTTCTAACCTTGTACTCACCGCCGATCGGGAGATTTGGGGCGCCATGGATTTGGGAGGAGGTTAGGATTAGTGGAACTGCCGTAATGTGAATGGACGGGACGACTAGGAGCGAACCGCCGTAATATTAAAGGACGTGCGGGAAAGAGTAGGAGCGAACTGCCAGCGTGTGAACGGCAGGGTAGTGGCTTTCCATTCTCCCATGATACGGGCTTCCGAGAGCCCTTGGATCTGAGATCGAACAGTTGCATGGCGTCATTCTAGACCTATGGGTGAATATCCTATCCTGTTGGGTTATTCTTAAAATTTTCAGCAACTTCGCGTGCAACCGTTTGATCTCAGATCCAAGGGCTGCCAGCAGCCCGTATCATGGTCGCGACTACCACGACCGTCGCGTCGCTCGCGTGGTCGCGCCCTTGGAGATTTAACATGGTGCGTTAGGCTATCTCATGTTGGCATGTCATACATAGTCATCACTTAGTCACTCATACTACAACAAGGTTGGCTATAAGGTTGGCTATAAGTGTATTTTTTTACTCCTCTCTATCTCTTTCTTCGTACTCCCTCCGTCCCATAATATAAGAACGTTTTTGACACTAGCTAGTGTAGTGTTAAAAATGTTCTTATATAATGGGACATGGAATACTAGTATTATTGCATTTGCCAAGGGTGACCTCTTCCAATGAAATGGTGTTGCTAAGTTCGCTTCATTTAATTAGCTATAGACTCAAAATTGTCTTTTCACCTAGGTACACGCGCTTAGCACCGTTTCTTCCTTGGGTCACCAAACTAGTCTCTCTCTTCTTGATTAACTTGCCACATCTGACTTTATGCCTATGTGGCAAGCTTAAGCACCTGTAGGAGCAAGTAAGTACAATAGTGCACTTTGTCGCTTTACATGGCATTTTTGCATATGTGGAGGAAAGAGAGGCAAGGATAAAGTGGAGAAGTGGGCTCTCATGCAAGAGCCAGCCTCTACTACTACATGGTGGAGCATTGGGAGAGGCACTGTATGGAGGTGGTCAGAATCGGGAGACTCACGCCGGTCGTGGCGCTTGCAGATTAAAATGATAATGGCAAGTCAAATCACGAGGCCCCACCTGTCCAAAGGTAACTTCATTGTCAAATCACACAGCCCTACGTTTGCAGCAGCCTACTCCCTCGTCTTCTCGCGTCTCTGTCGAACAGACTAGGCAGAACTGTCCCGCCGCCTACCGGGCAGGAAAAGCCCCGCCCTCGACTTTTAAATAGTACGTATACAGTATACTAATTTTGTATCCATGGATTGCGCCCGCGCCATGGAGCAAAGCATCTAGAAAACGGCGGTACACATGTACGTAGTATACAACACGCACGTCGCGTTCGCGTCGCACCCCAGACGGTCGGTCGGTCTGGCACGCTGCTCTTCGAATGGAATGCACGTCATATTGTGTTCGCACACACATGTGGGACGACAATTGAGAACCGACCATAGGCACACTCCCCAGCCCCACAAGTCGGGTGACTTAATAGAAGAGGGAGACGAGCGATAGTACTAGAGAAGTGTTGTACTACGTTGGTGCCTGGACGATCCCTGCAAGACATGGAAGATCAGTTCGTCCATGCATGTGACCAGACTCCAGCAGACACGCCTGGATTGGCTATCGTCTACATATCGTGCAGGTTGTGTTGTACATGGCTGTAGTTGTGGTGAGAAATCTAAAAAAAGGTTTCTTGTCATCTCGCAAAATTATGTGTCATGTGCTTCGGATCACTGCGAGGGTTAAACAGCGACAACTGAGTTGGGCTAGTCATTGGGGGCACATGCACGAGCAGTGACTACTCGGCTGCCATCTAGGTCAAGCCGGCTATGTTAATTAGGATATCTATCGACGGACCCCTTTTCTACGAGTTTATCTTTAATTTGAGCTTTGTTCCTCGTCTAGTTTGTCCGTCGGGATTCATGTTGTCTCCTTTGGGCAGTGAGGTTATGATTTCTTGTCATGTGGCATTTTTTCATGTTATATGTTATAATCCGGCGCTTCAGATCAAAATGACGACAACTGCGCCTCCGGGCCACGTGCATGAAGACTTCTCGATAGTCATTGATGAGGTCAAGCCGGCTCCGGTAGACAAAAGAAACTAAGTACTACTCCACTATATAGGCAGGAGCCTCCGCGCTTGCTTGCTAGTGTTGCTCTCTTCACACCGTCTCGGCCTCTCCAGATCTAAACACGACAGCGGTGGCCACACTCTCTCTCTCTCTCTGCTCACCACTGGTCACAGATCCAGCCGGATCCTCTCCGCCGGGGAAGGTGAGAAGGTGCAACGTTCACGCGATCGGCCTCGGCGACGGCTCTTACCCACTTCTGGCGCGTCCCGATCAGCCTGCCTTGCCGTTCTCTCCCAAGCACCGCTGGCGAGGGAGGGCCTCCGACCTCTTCTTCCTCGCTGCCGTAGTGTGGGCAGATCCGGCCTCCCGCCGCCCACCTAGCGACATCCCGGCGACCATTAGGTATAACTTCCTTCGAAACCGGCCTTGGTCTACTTCCCAAGCTCCTGACGTCGCTGCATTTGTAACTTTTACTATTTCTCAGGCCCCCTCGTAGATAGGATCAATCGACTGTTTGAAAACCACCTAATTTTTTATGTTTAAGAGGTAAAACTAGTTCATGCACTCGAATCTAGTACTACTTGGTTCAAACAAGGAAGAAAGGGGGTGGGGTGGCGGAGGATTTGTTACCTGAATCTAGGACTTGGTCGAAAGAGGAAATAATGGGGGTGAAAAGTAGCAGACACTGGCTATCCAACTAGTCTCTAGGTCTAATAGGGAAATAAAGGGAAACGCGGTACAAACTCAATATAAACCCGACCTATTGGTTGAAAAGGAAAGAGAGTGGGGACTGGGGGACAAGTCAACAGAGTAAGTCCAGCACTGGATTTGCTAGCCTCACACAGTATAAGGTGGCTATACCGAACAAAAATGGGACCAACCCAGATATCCATTACGATGTTTGTTGCCCGAGCCACTCTTATGTAATGCCTTTGGTAAAATGTAGCGATCGCCTTTGTTAAAAGTAAGGACACGTTAAACCAATGTTGTTTTCAATGTAATGCCTCTAGTAATATGAATCAATGGCACTTCTTTACATGTCCTGCTAAAATTTCCCATTAAGATAAGTTGGTTCTTTTCGTTAGAAATGCAACTGTCCTGGTCCGCCTACTCTCCCGTGCCCAAAGTAGTCGTATTTAACGGTTGTCACAGGTAATCCTGATGCCCACACTAATATCTAGCAATGCCACTGCTTTAGAAATTGCTACTGTCCTTGTAGGATTGCCATTCAGATAAGGAACATGCTTCTTTTCATTTGATGCATGTTTCATCACTTGTTACTTGTTAGTCACCCTCCTTTCCACCTTTTTTGTGCAAAAAGAGATATACATTTCATGCTCGATCTTAGTTGAACTGCACAAACGATATCCAAATTATAGTTGAGCATTCCAGGAGCTTCACAACCAACCTTGATGTTGCTCAATTTTATTGCAACTACTGAAGAAGAAGCTCTATGGGTTTCGTTTTCTGATGGAAATGGAACCGGGGCTTGAGCGCTTTTCTTAAAAAAATTTGAAGAAGAAGCTGCTAGCTCACGGTACATTGCTTCATTTTAGGTGAACTGCACCAAAAGGTCCCATGAATTGAATCATCCATGTTGGTGACTGAAAGAGCCAGCTTGACATCCATCTAAGCACCCTGGGCTCCATCCTTGCGCATACGGTACACCTCGTTTGCCACCTGCTCGACCCTAGTGTCACCGATAAAATGAAGTAATAATACAGTTAAAATAGAGCGAGTGTCATCTCTATCATTTCATTTCCAATGTAGATAAAGAAAGTGCTTCTCTTTGTTAAAGTATGTTTCATCAACTAGTCCCATTGTTAATGTTTAAGCGTTTCTGCAAACTAGGGTGCTTAATTTTAGTTGATATGTACAAAAAATAGAGATTTGAATGTCTCAAGGCGCCTCCTTGTACTACTGTTGTACACTGATGTTCATCACTAGCAGAAGGTGTATCTGGGAGACTTGGGACGATGTCCAGTATGAGGCGTACCGTATGAGGCGTTGCAGGGCCCATCTCACCCTCGCAGCATGGCATACTATGATACTATCGCAATATTTTCTTCTATTTATTTTGTGTGTTTCATCAAGTAGTGCCACTATAATGTAATCACACTTTTTCATTATTTGTGCAAACAGGGTTATTCAGCTGCATTTTGGTGGAACTGCACAAATGTACGTATGGAACCGGCATATATGCAGAGTGCGAGGTGTGCCAAGTAAAAATTACCGACACCAACCATGCTGCATGCACGCATTGGCATCCACCACAACCAGTGGGATGTGTGGCGCTCTCTGTGGACGGATCTTTCTCGGCGGCAAATCCTCTAACCAAATACTAGTAGCTTATATTGGCAGTTTTCTAGGGAGTACTCTTTTCTGAAAGAAGCACCAATGTATTTTCTTTATTTGTACACTGTGTCACAACTTTGACCCAAAGGTCCAGAGCTATTTTAGGGTGATTGGCGTAGTACTCAGAGACTGATTATAAGCATGGTTTTCATTAGCTGTCACACTGATTGTAAGCATGAGCAGGTGGAAGATTAGGTTAGTGCGAAGCTTACCTTAAACCCTACCGCCGCCGTTGAAATGAGGCGAGCGTTGAGGGAACCGTGGAGAACGTCGGGGAAGCGACGTCGCGCCATCCGACCTCCTCTTGCGGTGGGAGAACGAATACTCCTGTGGCTCCGGCTGGCTCTGCACCCTCACGAACGGCACACCATACTCGATCGATTCGTTATCTTCTGGGTGCTCGACCTTTGACCTGTATGCCCACCACCTCCGCCTGACTGTCGCCTCGGGCGAATCTGTCTGCTCCATCGCCCATAGGAGATACTCGATGAACTCGGTGGACTGCGGCGTGACTGCCGCCGAGGAGTACATGTACATCGCCGCCCTCATCGCCGCCGTCTCGCTCTTTCGCATACATTGCCACATGGCCCGCACCGTCCTCGAAATCTCCCACTCATTGTCAAACCAACTAAGGATCTCCTTCAACCTGGCTAACTTTGCACAGTGCCGCCATGGCGATCTGCCTGATTCGCTGCTGCATCCTCTCCATAGATGACGTTCGAGTGGTCGGTGCTAGCTTTGGAAGATGGGAGGAGGCGGTGGTCTTGCAATAGAGAAGAGGGAGAGGAAAGGAGGTGGTTTTGGAATGGAGATGATGGAGAGGAGAGGAGGTGGTTTTGCAATGGAGAGAAGATCAGAAGAGGGAGAGGCGAGACGGTGGTTTTGGAATGGAGATGATGGAGAGGAGAGGAGGTGGTTTTGGAATGGAGATGATGGAGAGGAGAGGAGGTGGTTTTGGAATGGAGATGATGGAGAGGAGAGGAGGTGGTTTTGGAATGGAGAAGATCAGAAGAGGGAGAGGCGAGACTGTGGTTTTGGAATGGAGATGATGGAGAGGAGAGGAGGTGGTTTTGCAATGGAGAAGATCAGAAGAGGGAGAGGCGAGACGGTGGTTTTGGAATGGAGATGATGGAGAGGAGAGGAGGTGGTTTGCAATGGAGAAGAGGGAGAGGAGGCGTCTGGCAGCGATTTAGGATTAGGCGAGAGGGTCGGTGCACTGTGGATGGATCAAAGTCAAAATCAATTTACCCTTCAATTAAGAAAGCGACCCCACATTAACTAGTCTCCCTTTTATTCGGGTCATAATTGACCATGATTTTACACATAAAATATATGTTATCGTTGCAAAAATAATATAATTTGAAAGTACATTCGAATCTGAACCAAAGCGATACAATTTTTGGTGACACGCATTCACATTTTGCTTGTCACAGACAGTACGTGGTCAAACTTTGACCCAAAATATGCAAAACAACAAAAAAATACTTCCAAGACCAGCGCCGCTCTTCCACTCTTCTCCTGTTCCAATCTAAATCCACCGCCGCTCCTCTCCTATTCCAATCTAAATCCAGCGCCGCTCCTCTCCTCTTCCATTTCAAAACCACCGCCCCTCCTCTCTTGTTCCAGTCCAAAACCAGCGTCGCTCCTCTCCCGTTCTAATCCAAAACCAGCGCCGCACCTCTCCTCTTCCATTCAAAAACCACCGCCGGCGAGTGAAGGTGCTGTGGAGAAGTAGATCGATGGAGGAGTACAACCGATACATGAGGATCGCAGCCGCGACCCTGTGAAGCTAGCTAGGATGTTGGAGATACAGTCTTGGTTTGACAACAAGGACCAAATAGCGGCGACGATGATATCCATGGCCAAATATCTGCAACAGAGCGAAAAGGCGGCGATACTCCCAGAGGGAGTCGCGCCAGAGTACATAGAGCTGCTCCTCTGGGCTATGGAGCAAACAGATTCACCGAATCCGATCGTGAGGGAGCGGTGGTGGGAGTATCGATCCCAGATGGAGCATCCACCAGAGATTGAAGGCTCGAGCATCTACAGGGTGCCGTTTGTGAGGGTGTCCTGCCAGAGCGAGCCGGTGGAGTCTTCGTCGACCGAACCCACCTGCAAGAGGAGAAAAGCAGTTGGCCCGACGACGCTTCCCCGCCATCGTCTCCCTCGCCGTTCACATCGTCTCACGGGGCGGCTGTCTGCCGCCGAGGAATAGGAGGGGACTACCCCCAGCCCAATAGTTGGGAAGGTTGTGAATTGTCAAGAGGAGCTTAGGGTTGTCAGTATTTGCAGGTTGTGAATTGTGTTTTGTGTTGTGTATTTTGAGAGTACTTTCAGATATGAATGTCTTTTGAATTTCAGATTTGCAGTATTGAGCATATGAAGAATTTTATGAATTCTAGAGATCCATTTTTAGCAATTAAAAAAATGTAGTTTCATAGGAGTATAAAAGTGCAGATGAGAAGAAACTGCAAGTTTTAGTTTCAGATAAGAAACTGCAAGTTCAGTTTCAGATAAGAAACTGCAACTTTCAGAGGCAGAGCATATATATTAACACGACCTTTTCAAACAGGGTTAACATCATGTTGGAAGTTTTATTCGTGGTCGAAAATGGAACTACCAGCCAGTTAACATCATGCCGATCAACATTCATGCATAGCACATCTTCATATGATGCACAGTCAAAATGCCCACACAATGTTGAGTGTGCGAAACACAGAGAAAACGAGGGACGGAGTTTTGGCAAGTGTTGGACGTGGTTTTGGGCTGCCCCGTCTAGGCTTTCATTTTTAACATGCGCAGCCCACGACCTCGGATGGGAGGGCCTGTTTTTATTTTCTTAGGGCCGTCATGTGTCGACCGGCCTATGGACCTCCCATCCAAGGTTTTATTTTTGGCAGCCCAATTTATGTATTTTTTTGAAGAAAATGCAGCGGTCTGTTCTATTTTTCTATATAAGAATAGGAACACCATGCACAACTTATGTTTCCCTTTTAACTATATTATATATATTTAAATTATTTTATAAGTTATTACATATTTTTTTATTGTCATCATATATTTAACAGATACTTACATATGTAAGAAAACAATATCCCACATCTTATTAACTTATAAAAATAATTTCTTAACAAATAAAATCCTGGATTGTTTTGGCACGAAAATCCTAGTGATTGTGTACAAAATCTTGGTAAGATTTAAGGACGAATGTAAATATCACTTATTATTTAAATATATTTATAACAAAATGCTCAGCCCTTTTTTATTTTTTTGATAACATTGCTGGCCCAACCCAACATTATAATTAGAATCAGCCCAGCAAAATCGTGTATGTAGATAAAGTGCAAATGGCCTGTAATTTTTTAGGAAATAAAATAAATGTGCCGCATGAAAGCTACATTAATTGTTCACCCAGCCTAGCTAATGGCTGTAATTCAAAAAAAAGATCAAATTGACTGTCTGAAAAAATGGGTTGAATACGTGCCACATTTTTGGAGGCTGAAATGTGGGCCAATAGTTCGAAGCCAACGCAAGTCGTTGTAAATTTAGTCAACAAATGATTCTGACATGTTAGCCGTTGGATGTAAATCCAACGGCCGGCATCCATATTCAATCTCTCGTCTTCTTCCTCCAGCACCGCCGGGACCACCTCCCGCCTCCTGCTGCTAGCAGCTCTGCTTAGCATGCTTCGCTATGAAGCGCTACTCCACCGTTGGCCAGACCATCCCTCCAACCCTCCACACCTCCTGTTCTTCTCCACCGACTGCCGAACCACACCGCACTAGAACCAGTTAACCCTCGTACACCTCTCCGTCTGCGACTCTACTCCCGCGTCTTCCCATCTCCGGCTCGTTGCTGTCCGGGGCCTCGCCGTCGTCCACCACCTTGGATGCGCTCGGCGCGGCGTGGTCAACGTGGTCAATGAACGATACCATCGGAAGTAGGCTGTGCATGGAGAGGCTGACAGCTGGGTCCACGGCCGCACACAAGGAAATGCCTCCTTATTACGGGCAAAATAGTGATTCCTCCACCTGACATCTGGGACCCACCGGAAGGGCCTCTGTATTTCGCGAAAAAACGTGCCCCCCGCTGACTTGTCGGACCCACCAGCTATCTTCGCATGCAAGGAAGTGCCTCCTTATTACGCACAAAAAAATGAATACTCCCCCTGCCAGCTGGAACCCAGCATACTGGGAGGCTGACTTGTGGGCCTACCAAGTTGACGGGGACGGAGGGCTTTGTCAACTTAGTCAATATGAACGATTCTAGCTCATGTTACCGTACGATGTTCATCCAACGGTTGTAGTGCTTCTTCAACCTCTGGTCTTCTTGCTCCAGCCGCCCAAACCAGCGCCGGTTGTGCCGTGTGCTCCTGCCTCCCGTGGCCGGCTGTGATGCCGCGGAGGCCTCACCGCCCCCTACTACTCCCACCGCTGGCCAGGCCATCCCTCTACTCACCCACACCCCCTGTTAATCTACGGCGATAGCAGCCTCACACCGCAGCTGAACCAGTGAACCCTCGTACTCCTCTTCACGTGGGCATCCACTGCTGCGTCTTCCCCGGCTCCGAGTCGTCCCCTTCCTAGGCCTCGCCGTCGTCCACCGCCGTGGTGCTCTCGGCGCGGAGTGGTCAACGTGGTCAAGGAACGACTTCCATCGGACGTGGACTGTACGTGGAGAGGCTGACAGCTGGGTGCACGTCCGCAGCAAGGAAGTGCCTCCTTATTGAGCGGAAAATAATGATTCCTCCACCTGATAGCGGGGACCCACCGGACGGGCCACCGTATTTCGCGAAAAAAAGTTTCCCCCTGACTGCTGGGACCCACCAGCTACATCTTCGCACGCAAGGAAGTGCGTCCGGGCAAAAAAAAAACGATTTGCCCCCTGACTGTTGGGACCCACCAACTACATCTTCGCACGCAAGGAAGTGCGTCCGGGCAAAAAAATGATTCACCCCCTGACTGCTGGGACCCACCAGCTACATCTTCGCACGCAAAGGAAGTGCATCCGGGCAAAAAAAACGATTCGCCCCTCTAACTGCTAGGACCCACCAGCTACATTTTCGCACGCAAGGAACTGCCTGACAGTCGGGACCCACCTGGTCGAAGCGTAGATAGCGTTGTCATTCTGGTCGCGAACTTGTACGTACATATATACTGGTTGATGTAGAGGCGCGCACATGTCGTAGTAGAGGCGCGTACGTGTCGTAGTAGAGGCACGCACGTAGCATGTACACGTACGTACAACGGACAGGGTGCAAGAAAGAAAATACGGCCACGTATGTGTACATACGGGCGGGGTCTCGAACGCCTAGTCGCGCATACGTACGGCGAGGGCTCGTGTTCATGGGGAGGCAACGGAATGCGTCGTGTTCATGGGAGGCAACGGAATGCGTCGTGTTCATGGGGAGGCAACGGAATGCATCGTGTTAATGGGGAGGCAACGGAATGCGTCGTGTTCGTCGGGAGGCAACGGAACGCGTGGGAACCAACCGGCTTGGACAGAACAGGCGATGGAAACGAGGCCTGGCGTACCGCAGAACGGTGGAAATGGACCTCTTACGGTCAAAACGGGGGTCCTGTTGATCGGGAGGGGTGTGGCGTACCACAGACTTGTGTTGGAGCGCTACGGTCGAAACGGGTGTCCTGTTGATCGGGAGGGGTGTGGCATACCGCAAAACGGACGAAACGGACTTTCCTGTTCATCCAGCCTCCACCGCGCGCTACTCCACCGGCTACTGTTCAACCACCCCTCCACGGGCACCCCTCCACCGTCTACTGTTTATCCAGCCCTCCACACCATGGGGTCTGTTCAACCACCCTCCACGGCCACCCCTCCACCGTCTCTCGTTCATCCAGCCCTCCACACCACGGGTTCTGTTCATCCAGTGGCAACGCCACCGCCACTATTCATCCAACCCCCGCAACGCTCACTGTTCATCCCAGAGGCAGCATCGATCGTCTTTAGTTAGCAGCAGTAGCGAAGGAATCACTCCATTGGGTTCAGTTAATAGCCATCGTTCGATCGCTCGGGTTCAGTAACGCGTAGCCTGCAGCGCAATCGCTTGGGTTTAGTTAGAGCCCAACGTCTCGCTCGGCTTCAGTTAGAGCCAACGCCTCGCACACACGTGCGTACCTGTACGAGAGAAACGCGCATCGCTCTCCCACCGTAACCGGCAACTCCCCGAAATTTTCCTCCCCCTCGCTTCTACCATGGTTTTTTCCGTCATGGACGGCCCAAAGAATTTCATGCAGCTGCGTCTCCGGCCCGCCCAGGACGAAAAACCCATTTTTTGTCATGATTTTTTGTCATATAAGTAGGAGCCCACCACATCTATGATGATACTGGGTTTTGTCACAATTATCGTCATAGAAGTGTCATATGTATGACAGAAAAAAATTTCGTTCGGCCCAAAATGTCACGGATGTGTCTTTTTTTTGTAGTGCCCTCTGGTCCGAATTGGACTAGGGAAGTGGGGCCCTTTCCTTCTCCCTCTCCTCCTTCCTTTCCCCCTCCTAGTAGGAATAGGAAAGGGGAGTCCTACTCCTACTAGGAGGAGGACTCCTCCTCTCCTGGCACGCCCCAAGGGCCGGCCGGCCTCCCCCCTTGCTCCTTTATATACAGGGGCAGGGGGCACCCTAGAACACACAAGTTGATTGTTCCAAGCCGTGTGCGGTGCCCCCCTCCACCATAATCCACCTTGGTCATATCGTAGCGGTGCTTAGGTGAAGCCCTACATCGGTAACTTCATCATCACCGTCATCACGTCGTCGTGCTGACGAAGCTCTCCCTCAAAGCTCTACTGGATCTGAGTTCGTGGGATTTCACCGAGCTGATCGTGTGCAGTCCGCGGAGGTGCCGTACCTTCGGTGCTAGGATCGGTCGATCGTGGAGACGTATGACTATGTCAACCGCATTGTCATAACGCTTTCGCCTACGGTCTATGAGGGTACATAGACAACACTCTCCCATCTTGTTTCTATGCATCACCATGATGTTTGCGTACGATTTTTTTTGAAATTACTACGTTCCCCAACAAGAAGGTGTACCAACAGTCTCCTTTGGGTATCCTATGAAGACACATTTCTCCGATTTGGGTTCGAGCTTATCAGGTTGAAGCTTTTTCACATAAGCATCGCAGCCCCAAACTTTAAGAAACGACAACTTTGGTTTCTTGCCAAACCATAGTTCATAAGGTGTCATCTCAACGGATTTAGATGGTGCCCTATTTAACGTGAATACAGCCGTCTCTAAAGCATAACCCCAAAATGATAGCGGTAAATCAGTAAGAGACATCATAGATCGCACCATATATAGTAAAGTACGATTACGAGTTCGGACACACCATTACACCGTGGTGTTCCGGGTGGCGTGAGTTGCGAAACTATTCCGCATTGTTTCAAATGAAGACCAAACTCGTAACTCAAATATTCTCCTCCACGATCAGATCATAGAAACTTTATTTTCTTGTTACGATGATTTTCCACTTCACTCTCATATCTGCTCAAATCATCTGTGAAGGTGAGAAAATAACAATACCCGCCGCGAGCCTCAACATTCATTGGACCACACACATCAGTATGTATGATTTCCAACAAATCTGTTGCTCTCTCCATTGTTCCGGAGAACGGCGTTTTAGTCATCTTGCCCATGAGGCATGTTTCGCAAGTACCAAGTGATTCATAATCAAGTGATTCCAAAAGTCCATTAGAATGGAGTTTCTTCATGCGCTTTACACCAATATGACCTAAACGGCAGTGCCACAAATAAGTTGCACTATCATTATCAACTCTGCATCTTTTGGCTTCAATATTATGAATATTTGTGTCTCTACTATCGAGATTCAATATAAATAGACCACTCTTCAAGGGTGCATGACCGTAAAAGATATTACTCATATAAATAGAACAATCATTATTCTCTGATTTAAATGAATAACCGTCTTGCATCAAACAAGATCCAGATATAATGTTCATGCTCAATGTTGGCACCAAATAACAATTATTCAGGTATAAAACTAATCCCGAAGGTAGACGTAGAGGTAGCGCGCCAACCGTGATCACATCGACTTTGGAACCATTTCCCACGCGCATCGTCACCTCGTCCTTAGCCAATCTTCGCTTAAACTGTAGTCCCTGTTTCGAGTTGCAAATATTAGCAACAAAACCAGTATCAAATACCCAGGCACTACTGCGAGCATTAGTAAGGTACACATCAATAATATGTATATCACATATAACTTTGTTCACCTTGCCATCCTTCTTATCCGCCAAATACTTGGGGCAGTTCCGCTTCCAGTGACCAGTTGATAACCCAGAAGTATAGGGGATCGCAACAGTTTTCGATAAGTAAGAGAGTCGAACCCAACGAGGAGCTAAAGGTAGAACAAATATTCCATAAAGTTCTATCTACCACCGATACAACTCTACGCACGCTTGACGTTTGCTTTACCTAGAACAAGTATAAAACTATAAGTACTTTGTAGGTGTTTTTGGATAGGTTTGCAAGAAAGTAAAGAGCATGAGAATAAAAACTAGGGGCTGTTGTAAGTAAATAAGCGATAAAGTAAATATAGCGAGTGTGGAAAAGTGGTGGTAGGAGTTGCGAAATTGTCCCTAAGCAATTGACTACTTTACTAGACCGATAGCAAGTATTAGGTGGGAGAGGCCACTGCTAGCATGTCATCCCTTACTTGGAATTCTATGCACTTATGATTGGAACTATTAGCAAGCATCCGCAACTACTAACGTTCATTAAGGTAAAACTCAACCATAGCATTAAGATATATTGGTCCCCCTTCAATCCTGTATGCATCAATTTCTATGCTAGGTTGAAGCTTCTGTCACTCTTGCCCTCCAATACATAGTCCTATCAACATACAACTAAACCTATGGTGTGATCCACGCGCGCGCTCATATGATGGGCACCAAAGGACAGCAACATAACCACAAGCAAATAAATCAATCATAGCAATTCATCAACCACCGATAGGACAACGAAAATCTACTCAGACATCATAGGATGGCAACACATCATTGGATAATAATATGAAGCATAAAGCACCATGTTCAAGTAGAGGGTGCAGTGGGTTGCGGGAGAGTGGACCCACTTGTAGATAGAGGGGAAGGTGATGGAGATGTTGGTGAAGATGGCGGAGGTGTTGGTGAAGTTCGCGGTGATGATGATGATGGCCACGGCAGCTGTTCGGCGCCACCGAGAAGAGAAGGGGAGAGGGGGCCCCTTCGTCTTCTTCTTCCTTGACCTCCTCCCTAGATGGGAGAAGGGTTTCCCCTCTGGTCCTTGGCCTCCATGGCGTGGGAGGGGTGAGAGCCCCTCCGAGATTGGATCTATTTTTCTGTCTCTCTCTGTTTCTGCGTTCGCTTCTGCTGCCCTTTCACCGTTTCGGGTATATATGGAGATCCGTAACTCCGACTGGACTGAAACCTTCGCCGTGATTTTTTTCTTCCAAAAATTAGCTTTCTTGCGGCCGAAGAAGGGCGTCAACTGCAATCGCGTGGCCCACGAGGGTCAGGGGCACGCCCTCGGGGGTAGGGCGTGGGCCCCTACCTCGTGGCCACCTCGGACACCGTTTCGCGTTGATCTTTCTCCCAGATTTTTCAAATATTCCAAAAATAAGCTCCGTCCGTTTATATCCCGTTTGGACTCCGTTTGATATGGATATTTTGCAAAACATAAAACATGCAACATGTGAACGGCATTGGGCAATTGGATCAATATGTTAGTCCCAAAATAGTATAAAAGTTGCCAAAAAGTATATGAAAGTTGAATAATATTGGCATGGAACAATAAAAATTATAGATCTGACGGAGCGTATCAGCATCTAAGCTTAATTCCTGCTCGTCCTCAAGTAGGTAAATGATAAAAAGATAATTTTTGATGTGGGATGCTACCTAGCATAATCTTGATCATATGTCTAATCATGTCATGAATATTAAGACACGAGTGATTCAGAGCAATAGTCTATCCTTTGACATAAAAACAATAATATTTCAAGCATACCAACCAAGCAATTGTGTATTATTGAAATAACATAGCCAAAGAAAGCTCATCCCTAAAAAATCATTTAGTCTGGCTATGCTCCATCTTCTTCACACAAAATATTCACATCATGCACAACCCCGATGACAAGCCAAGCAATTGTTTCACACTTTTGATGTTCTCAAACCTTTTCAACATTCATGCAATACATGAGCGTGAGCCATGGACATAGCACTATAGGTGGAATAGAATATGATGATGGGGGTTATGTGGAGAAGACAAAAAAAGGAGAAAGACTCACATCGACGCGGCTAATCAATGGGCTATGGAGATGCCCATCAATTGATGTCAATGTGAGGAGTAGGGATTGCCATGCAACGGATGCACTAGAGCTATAAGTGTATGAAAGCTCAAACTGAAACTAAGTGGGTGTACATCCAACTTGCTTGCTCATGAAGACCTAGGGCATTTGAGGAAGCCCATCGTTGGAATATACAAGCCAAGTTCTATAATGAAAATTCCCACTAGTGTATGAAAGTGATAACTCAACAGACTCTCTATATGGAGAACATGGTGCTACTTTGAAGCACAAGTGTGATAAAAGAATAGTAACATTGCCCCTTCTCTCTTTTTCTCTCATTTTTTTATTTTCTCTTTTTTTGGTGGGCTTTGGCCTCTTTTTGGGGGGCTTCTTTGGCCTCTTTTATTTTGATAACCTCACATGGGACAATGTTCTAATAATGATGATCATCACACTTTTATTTACTTACAACTCAATATTACAACTCGATATCTAGAACAAAGATATGACTCTATATGAATGCATCCGGCGGTGTACCGGGATGTGCAATGATCTAGTGTAGCAATGACATCAAAAAACGGACAAGCCATGAAAATATCATGCTAGATATCTTATGATCATGCAAAGCAATATGACAATGAATGCTCAAGTCATGTATATGATGATGATGGGAGTTGCATGGCAATATATCTCGGAATGGCTATGGAAATGCCATGATAGGTAGGTATGGTGGCTGTTTTGAGGAAGATATAGGGAGGTTTATGTGTGATAGAGTGTATCGTATCACGAGGTTTGGATGCACCAGCGAAGTTTGCACCAACTCTCGAGGTGAGAAAGGGCAATGCACGGTACCGAAGAGGCTAGCAATGATGGAAGGGTGAGAGTGTGTATAATCCATGGAATCAACATTAGTCATAGAGAACTCACATACTTATTGCAAAAGTCTATTAGCTATCGAAACAAAGTACTACGCGCCTGCTCCTAGGGGGATAGATTGGTAAGAAAAGACCATCGCTCGTCCCCGACCGCCACTCATAAGGAAGACAATCAATAAGCACCTCATGCTCCAACTCCGTTACATAACGGTTCACCTTACGTGCATGCTACGGGACTTGCAAACCTCAACACAAGTATTTCTCAATTTCACAATTACTCAACTAGCACGACTCGAATATCACCACGTTTATATCGCAAAACTATTGCAAGGAATCAAACATATCATATTCAGCGATCTACAAGTTTATGTAGGATTTTATGACTAACCATGTGAATGACCAGTTCCTGTCATCTCTCTAAATAGATATAAGTGAAGCACGAGAGTTTAATTCTTTCTACAAAAGATTTTCCCAAGCTCTAACAAAAGTAAGTGAATCAAAAGAGCATTCTACAAATGACGGTTGTCTATGTAAAGAGAAACAGGCAATCCAAGCTTCAAATGATATAAGTGAAGCACATGAAGCATTCAATAAAGCCATACTCAAAAGATATAAGTGAAGTGAAAATAGCATTCTATAAATCAACCAAGGACCATCTCATAGCAGCATGGTGCATAAAAGAAAAATGAAAACTAAATGCAAAATACGCTCCAAGATTTGCACATATCGCATGAACGAAACGAATCCGAAAACATACCGATATTTGTTGAAGAAAGAGGGGATGCCTTCTGGGGCATCCCCAAGCTTAAAAGCTTGAGTCTCCTTGAATATTTACTTGGGGTGCCTCGGGAATCCCCAAGCTTGAGCTCTTGCCTCTCTTCCTTCTTATCACATCGAGACCTTCTCGATCATCGAACACTTCATCCACACAAAACTCCAACAGAAAACTCGGTAAGATCCGTTAGTATAATAAAGCAAATCACTACTCTAAGTACTGTTGAAAACCAATTCATATTTTGTTTTTGCATTGTGTCTACTGTAATATAACTTTTTCATGGCTTAATCCACTGATATAAATTGATATTTTCATCAAAACAAGCAAACTATGCATCGAAAACAGAATCTGTCTAAAACAGAACAGTCTGTAATAATCTTAACATTCACCATACTTCTGATACTTGAACAATTCTACAAAAATTAGGAAAAATAAACAATTCGTATAGAAAGACAGTGCAAAAAGAATCAGAACCATTTTACATTCCAGTAAAAATTTGAAAATCGCGCACTACAGCCAAAGTTTCTGTCCTACACCGTACAAACCAACAAGCATTGTAAACATCCTAAAGGCAAACCTTGGCACATTATTTTTATTTCTAAACTTTATAAATGCACACAAAAGAAATAAATGAATCTCTAAAACTTCTGGGTTGTCTCCCTGCCAGCGCTTTCTTTAAAGCCATTAAGCTAGGCATATAGTGCTCAAGTAGTGAATCCACCCGGATCCCAAGATATATCAAAGCCAATTTTAATTAGCAATGATTTGTAATTTAGTAGTGAGCACAAAGCAACACATATCAAGTAATGACGAAGTCTAACTCTCTTCCTATGCATCGGCATGTCATAAAAGAACAATTCATGCACACATAGTAAAGGCCAATGCATAGTATAAACAGTTTCTTGCAATTTTGTCATGTGGGAAACATAGAGAGGTGGAGATATAGTTCCTCTCTCATAATAATTGCAAGTAGGAGCAGCAAGCACATGCATATTATATCTATTAAAATCATCATGTGCAACAGTAAAAGGCAACCCATCAATGTAATCCTTAATAAGTGCAAACTTCTCCGATATAGTGTAGTTTGGAGAATTCAAAAAGATAATATGACTATCATGTGTGGGTGAAATAGCAACAATTTCATGTTTAACATAAGGTACTATGGCAAGTTCATCTCCATAAGCATAATTCATATTGGCATCTTGGCCACAAGCATAGCAAGCATCATCAAAAAGGGATATTTCAAGAGAATCAATGGGATCATAACAATCATCATAGCAATCATCCTTCGGTAAGCACGAAGGGAAATTAAACAATGTATGAGTTGAAGAGTTACTCTCATTAGAAGGTGGGAACGGGTAGCTAATCTGCTCTTCCTCCTTTTGTTCTTCGCTCTCCTCCTCATCTTTTTCATCCAATGAGCTCACAGTTTCATCAATTTCTTCTTCCATAGATTCCTGCAAAATATTAGTCTCTTCTTGGACAGCGGAGACTTTCTCAATAAGCGCATTAATATAGGAATTATATTCATAATTATCATAGCAATATTTCAATATAGCCAAATTTTCAGGCCTATAAACATCATCATCAAAAGCTTCATACTTTTCAAATAAAGATTCAATTTCATAAGCACCCTTAAAAGCAACAAATTCTTCTATTTGTTCCACATCATAGTAATCATATATACCATTAGCATAAGAAGCTAAGGTTTAATTATCATTAAATTTGCATGAAAAGGGAAGGTGTGGAGCCTTCATCCTAGAGCAACAAGTATAATCATAATTCAAGCATACTAGCCGAGCATACCACTTCAATATATGAATTTGATCCCATAATAGTTTCCCTTTTTGTGTCAAGCGATAATCTCTAAAGTATTCACGTGATCCAACGTTACTCCCATTACATAGTTGAATGGGGTTTTCTCAGGATTATCAAAGTAGTACATAATATCTTTCACATAACCAGCATCGAGGGTTTTAGGAGGTTCCTCATCTCCATGAGTAGCAAGTACACCTAATTTTTTTGGTATTTCATGTTCCATATCCATAACTAAAGATAAAGAACAACTAAGAACAGCAAATAAAAATTACTTAGTGATAAAGCAAACAAGCACACACGAGAATATTCATCCCACGCTATTGCTCCCCGGCAACGGCGCCAAAAAAAGGTCTTGATAACCCACAAGTATAAGGGATCGCAACAGTTTTCAATAAGTAAGAGTGTCGAACCCAACGAGGAGCTAAAGGTAGAACAAATATTCCCTAAAGTTCTATCGACCACCGATACAACTCTATGCACGCTTGACGTTTGCTTTACCTAGAACAAGTATGAAACTAGAAGTACTTTGTAGGTGTTTTTGGATAGGTTTGCAAGAAAGTAAAGAGCACGAGAATAAAAACTAGGGGTTGTTGTAAGTAAAGAAGCAATAAAGTAAATATAGCGAGTGTGGAAAAGTGGTGGTAGGAGTTGCTAAACTGTCCCTAAGCAATTGACTACTTTACTAGACCGATAGCAAGTATTACGTGGGAGAGGCCACTGCTAGCATGTCATCCCTTACTTGGAATTCTAAGCACTTATGATTGGAACTATTAGCAAGCATCCGCAACTACTAACGTTCATTAAGGTAAAACTCAACCATAGCATTAAGATATATTGGTCCCCCTTCAATCCCGTATGCATCAATTTCTATGCTAGGTTGAAGCTTCTGTCACTCTTGCCCTCCAATACATAGTCCTATCAACATACAACTAACCCTATGGTGTGATCCACACGCGCGCTCATATGATGGGCACCAAAGTATATCAACACACAAGCAAATTAAATTAATCATATCAATTCATCAACCACCGATAGGACAACGAAAATCTACTCAGACATCATAGGATGGCAACACATCATTGGATAATAATATGAAGCATAAAGCACCATGTTCAAGTAGAGGGTACAGCGGGTTGCGGGAGAGTGGACCGCTGTAGATAGACGGGGAAGGTGATGGATATGTTGGTGAAGATGGCGGAGATGTTGGTGAAGATCACGGTGATGATGATGATGGCCACGGCAGCGTTCCAGCGCCACCGGAAGAGAAGGGGAGAGGGGGGGCCCTTCGTCTTCTTCTTCCTTGACCTCCTCCCTAGATGGGAGAAGGGTTTCCCCTCTGGTCCTAGGCCTCCATGGCGTGGGATGGGCGAGAGCCCCTCCGATATTGGATCTATTTCTCTGTCTCTCTCTGTTTCTGCGTTCTCTTCTGCCGCCCTTTCACCGTTTCGGGTATATATGGAGATCCGTAACTCCGATTGGACTGAAACCTTCGTCGTGATTTTTTTCCAAAAATTAGCATTCTTGCGGCCGAAGAAGGGCGTAAACCGCCTTACGGGTGGCCCACGAGGGCTAGGGGCACGCCCTGGGGGGTAGGGCGTGGGCCCCTTCCTCGTGGCCACCTCGGACACCGTTTCGCGTTGATCTTTCTCCCAGATTTTCCAAATATTCCAAAAATAAGCTCCATCCGTTTTTATCCCGTTTGGATTTCGTTTGATATGGATATTCTGTGAAACATAAAACATGCAACAGACATTAACTGGCACTGGGCACTGGATCAATATGTTAGTCCCAAAAATAGTATAAAAAGTTGCGAAAAAGTATATGAAAGTTGAATAATATTGGCATGGAACAATAAAAAATTATAGATACGACGGAGACGTATCACCAGTCCCTTTGCAGTAGAAGCACTCAGTCTCAGGCTTAGGTCCAGACTTGGGCTTCTTCACTTGAGCAGCAACTTGCTTTCCGTTCTTCTTGAAGTTCCCCTTCTTCCCTTTACCCTTTTTCTTGAAACTGGTCGTCTTGTTGACCATCAACACTTGATGCTCCTTCTTGATTTCTACCTCCGCAGCCTTTAGCTTGCGAAGTGCTCGGGAATTGTCTTATCCATGTCCACCTTGCCATCCTTCTTATCCGCCAAATACTTGGGGCAGTTCCGCTTCCAGTGACCAGTCCCTTTGTGGTAGAAGCACTCAGTCTCAGGCTTAGGTCCAAACTTGGGCTTCTTCACTTGAGCAGCAACTTGCTTGCCGTTCTTCTTGAAGTTCCTCTTCTTCCCTTTGCCCTTTTTCTCGAAAATGGTGGTCTTCTTGACCATCAACACTTGATGATCCTTCTTGATTTCTACCTCCGCAGCCTTTAGCATTGCGAAGAGCTCGGGAATTGTCTTATCCATCCCTTGCATGTTGTAGTTCATCACGAAGCACTTGTAGCTTGGTGCCAGTGATTGAAGAATTTTGTCAATGACACTATCATCAGGAAGACTAACTCCTAGTTGAATCAAGTGATTGTTATACCCAGACATTTTGAGTATACACTCACTGACAGAGCTATTCTCCTCCATCTTGCAGCTGTAGAACTTATTGGAGACTTCATATCTCTCAGTCCGGGCATTTGCTTGAAATATTAACTTCAACTCCTGGAACATCTCATATGCTCCATGATGTTCAAAACATTGTTGAAGTCCCGATTCTAAGCCGTAAAGCATGGCACACTGAACTATCGAGTAGTCATCAGCTTTGCTCTGCCAGACGTTCATAACATCTGCCGTTGCTCCTGCAGCAGGTTTGGCACCTAGCGGTGCTTCCAGGACGTAATTCTTCTGTGCAGCAATGAAGATAATCCTCAAGTTACAGACCCAGTCCATGTAGTTGCTACCATCATCTTTCAACTTAGCTTTCTCTAGGAACACATTAAAATTCAACGGAACAACAGCACAGGACATCTATCTACAACAACATAGACATGCAAAAATACTATCAGGTACTAAGTTCATGATAAATTAAAGTTCAATTAATCAAATTACTTAAGAACTCCCACTTAGATAGACATCCCTCTAATCATCTAAGTGATCACGTGATTCAAATCAACTAAACCATGTCTGATCATCACGTGAGATGGAGTAGTTTTCAATGGTGAACATCACTATGTTGATCATATCTACTATATGATTCATGCTCGACCTTTCAGTCTCAGTGTTCCGAGGACATATATGCATATGCTAGGCTCGTCAAGTTTAACCTGAGTATTCTACGAGTGCAAAACTGGCTTGCATCCGTTGTATGTGAATGTAGAGCTTATCACACCCGATCATCATGTGGTGTCTCGGCACGACGAACTAATAATGCTACCGCCGAACTAAGCAAAATAAGATGCATAAAGGATAAACATCACATGCAATCAATATAAGTGATATGATATGGCCATCATCATCTTGTGCCTTTGATCTCCATCTCCAAAGCACCGTCATGATCAGCATCGTCACCGGCACGACACCTTGATCTCCATCGTAGCATCGTTGCAGTCTCGCCAACTATTGCTTCTATGACTATCGCTACCGCTTAGTGATAAAGTAAAGCAATTACATGGCGATTGCATTTCATACAATAAAGCGGCAACCATATGGCTCCTGCCAGTTGCCGATAACTTTGTTACAAAACATGATCATCTCATACAATAAAATTTAGCATCATGTCCATATCACATCACAACTTTCCCTGCAAAAACAAGTTAGACGTCCTCTACTTTGTTGTTGCAAGTTTTACGTGGCTGCTACGGCCTGAGCAAGAACCATTCTTACCTACGCATCAAAACCACAATGATATTTCGTCAAGTATGTGTTGTTGTAACCTTCAACAAGGACCGGGCGTAGCCACACTCGATTCAACTAAAGTTGGAGAAACTGACACCCGCCGGCCACCTGTGTGTGAAGCACGTCGGTAGAACCAGTCTCGCGTAAGCGTACTCGTAATGTCGGTCCGGGCCGCTTCATCCAACAATACCGCCGAATCAAAGTATGACATGCTGGTAAGCAGTATGACTAATATCGCCCACAACTCACTTGTGTTCTACTCGTGCATATAACATCTACGCATAAACCTGGCTCGGATGCCACTGTTCGGTAACGTAGTAATTTCAAAAAAATTCCTACGCACACGCAAGATCATGGTGATGCATAGTAATGAGAGGGGAGAGTGTTGTCCACATACCCTCGTAGACCGTAACCGGAAGCGTTATTACAACGCGGTTGATGTAGTCGTACGTCTTCACGATTGGCCGATCCTAGCACCGAAGGTACGGCACCTCTGCGATCTGCACACATTCGGCTCAGTGACGTCCCACAAACTCACGATCCAGCAGAGTGTCGGGGAAGAGCTTTGTCAGCACGACAGCGTGATGACAGTGATGATGAAGCTACCGGCGCATGGCTTCCCCTAAGCACTACGACAATATGACCGAGGTGGATTATGGTGGAGGGGGCACCGCACACGGCTAAAAGATCAATGATCAGCTTGTGTGTCTATGGGGTGCCCCCTCCCCCATATATAAAGGAGTGGAGGAGGGGGAGGGGTCCGGCCTCCTAGGCGCGCCCCAAGGGGAGTCCTACTCCCATCGGGAGTAGGATTCCCCCCCTTCCCTAGTTGGATTAGGAGAGAAGGAAGGGGGAGGAAGGAGGAAGGAAAGGGGGGTCGGCCCCCCTCCCAATTCGGATTGGGCTTGGGGGGGGGGCACGCCCCCTCCTTCGTTCCCTTCTCCTCTCTCCCACTATGGCCCAATAAGGTCCATATAACTCCCGGGGGGTTCCGGTAACCTCCCGGTACACCGGTAAATGCCCGATCTCACCCGGAACCATTCCGATGTCCAAATATAGTCGTCTGATGTCTACTACGCAACCTTCTTCTTGTAGACATTGTTGAGCCTCCAAGTGCAGAGGTTTGTAGGACTCTAGCAAATTGCCCTCAAGTGGATGACCTAAGGTTTATCAATCCGTGGGAGGCGTAGGATGAAGATGGTCTCTCTCAAGCAACCCTGCAACCAAATAACAAAGAGTCTCTTGTGTCCCCAACACACCCAATACAATGGTAAATTGTATAGCTGCACTAGTTCGGCGAAGAGATGGTGATACAAGTGCAATATGGATGGTAGATATAGGTTTTTGTAATCTGAAAATATAAAAAACAGCAAGGTAGCATGTGGTAAAAGTGAGCGTAAATGGTATTGCAATGCTAGGAAACAAGGCCTAGGGTTCATACTTTCACTAGTGCAAGTTCTCTCAACAATAATAACATAATTGGATCATATAACTATCCCTCAACATGCAACAAAGATTCACTCCAAAGTCACTAATAGCAGAGAACAAACGAAGAGATTATGGTAGGGTACGAAACCACCTCAAAGTTATCCTTTCCAATCAATCCATTTGGCTATTCCTACAAGTGTCACAAACAGCCCTAGAGTTCGTACTAGAATAACACCTTAAGACAAAAATCAACCAAAACCCTAATGTCACCTAGATACTCTAATGTCACCTCAAGTATCCGTGGGTATGATTATACGATATGCATCACACAATCTCAGATTCATCTATTCAACCAACACATAGAACCTCAAAGAGTGCCCCAAAGTTTCTATCGGAGAATCACGATGAAAACGTGTGCCAACCCCTATGCATAGGTTCTTGGGCGGAACCCGCAAGTTGATCACCAAAACATACATCAAGTGAATCACGTAATATCCCATTGTCACCACAGATACGCACGACAAGACATACATAAAGTGTTCTCAAATCATTAAAGACTCAATCCGATAAGATTACTTCAAAGGGAAAACTCAATCCATTACAAGAGAGTAGAGGGGGAGAAGAAACATAAGATCCAACTATAATAGCAAAGCTCGCGATACATCAAGATCGTACAAATCAAGAACCAAGAGAGAGAGAGAGAGAGAGAGAGAGAGAGAGAGAGAGAGAGATAAAACACATAGCTACTGGTACATACCCTCAGCCCCGAGGGTGAACTACTCCCTCCTCATCATGGAGAGCGCCGGGATGATGAAGATGGCCACGGTGAGGATCCCCCCTCCGTGAGGAGTCTGGAACAGGCTCCGAGAGGTTTTGGTGGCTACAGAGGCTTGCGGCGGCGGAACTCCAGATCTATTCTGTTCCTCGAATTTTTTAGGGTACATGGATATATATATAGGCGAAGTTTGCACCAACTCTCAACGTGAGAAAGGGCAATGCACGGTACCGAAGAGGCTAGCAATGATGGAGGGGTGAGAGTGCGTATAATCCATGGACTCAACATTAGTCATAAAGAACTCACATACTTATTGCAAAAATCTACAAGTCATCAAAAACCAAAGAACTACGCGCATGCTCCTAGGGGGATAGATTTGTAGGAAAAGACCATCGCTCGTCCCCGACCGCCACTCATAAGGAAGACAATCAAAGAACACCTCATGTTTCAAATTTGTTACATAACGTTTACCATACGAGCATGCTACGGGACTTGCAAACTTCAACACAAGCATTTCTCAAATTCACAACTACTCAACTAGCACGACTTTGATATTATTACCTCCATATCTCAAAACAATCATCAAGCATCAAAATCTCTTAGTATTCAACACACTCATAAGAAAGTTTTTACTATTCTTGAATACCTAGCATATTAAGATTATTTAAGCAAATTACCATGCTATTTAAGACTCTCAAAATAATATAAGTGAAGCATGAGAGAATAATAGTTTCTATAAAACAAATCCACCACCGTGCTCTAAAAGATATAAGTGAAGCACTAGAGTAAACAACAAACTACTCCGAAAGATATAAGTGAAGATCAATGAGTAGTTTAATAATTATGCAACTATGTGAAGACTCTCCCATTTAAGAATTTCAGATCTTGGTATTTTATTCAAACAGCAAGCAAAACAAAATAAAATGACATGACGCTCCAAGCAAAACACATATCATGTGGTGAATAAAAATATAGCTCCAAGAAAAGTTGCCGATGGAAGTAGACGAAAGAGGGGATGCCATCCGCGGCATCCCCAAGCTTAGACGCTTGGTTATCCTTGAATATTAACTTGGGGTGCCTTGGCCATCCCCAAGCTTATGCTCTTGCCACTCCTTATTCCGTAGTCCACCGAATTTTTACCCAAAACTTGAAAACTTCACAACACAAAACTTAACAGAAAACTCGTAAGCTCCGTTAGTGAAAGAAAACAAAACACCACTTCAAGGTACTATAATGAACTCATTCTTTATTTATATTGGTGTTAAACCTACTGTATTCCAACTTCTCTATGGTTTATAAATTATTTTACTAGCCATCGATTCATCAAAATAAGCAAACAACACATAGAAAAAAGAATCTGTAAAAAACAGAACAGTCTGTAGTAATATGCAACTAACGCAAACTTCTGGAACTCCAAAAATTCTAAAATAAATTGGTGGACCTGAGGAATTTGTCTAGTAATCATCTGAAAAATGAATCAACTAAATAGAAATCTCCAGTAAAAAGTTTTACCTATCTCGTGAGCGCTAAAGTTTCTGTTTTTTACAGCATGATCATAAAGACTTCACCCAAGTCTTCCCAAAGGTTCTACTTGGCACAAACACTAATGAAAAGACAAAACCACATCTAAACAGAAGCAAGATGGATTATTTATTCCTAAACAGAACCAAAGAGCAAGAAAATAAAATAAAATTGGGTTGCCTCCCAACAAGCGCTATCGTTTAACGTCCCTAGCTAGGCATGATGATTTCAATGACGCTCACATAAAAGATAAGAATTGAAACATAAAGAGAGCATCATGAAGAATATGACTAGCACATTTAGGTCTAACCCACTTCCTATGCATAGGGATTTTGTGAGCAAACAACTTATGGGAACAATAATCAACTAGCATAGGAAAACATAACAAGCATAACTTTAAAACTTTAAGCACATAGAGAGGGAACTTGATATTATTGCAATTCCTACAAGCATACATTCCTCCCTCATAATAATTTTCAGTAGCATCATTAATGAATTCAACAATATAACCAACACCTAAAGCATTCTTTTCATGATTTACTTGCACAGAAATTTTACTACTCTCCACATAAGCAAATTTCTTCTCATGAATAATAGTGGGAGCAAACTCAACAAAATGACTATCATGTGATTGAAAATTAAGATCAAGATGACAAGTTTCATGGTTATCATTGTTCTTTAAAGCATACGCGTCATCACAATAATCATCATAGATAGTAGGCATGCTTTCATCATAGTAAATTTGGTCATCAAAGCTTGGGGGACAAAAAGTATCATCTTCATCAAACATAGCTTCCCCAAGCTTGTGGCTTTGCATATCATTAGCATCATGGATATTCAAGGAATTCATACTAACAACATTGCAATCATGCTCATCATTCAAATATTTAGTGCCAAACATTCTAATGCATTATTCTTCTAGCACTTGAGCACAATTTTCCTTTCCATCATTGAGGGAGTCCCGGATTAGGGGGTGTCCGGATAGCCGGACTACCGTCATCGGCCGGACTATCATTTGCCGGACTATCATCATCGACCGGACTCCAAGACTACGAAGATAGAAGATTGAAGACTTCACCCGTGTCCGGATGGGACTTTCCTTGGCGTGGAAGGCAAGCTTGGCGATACGGATATGTAGATCTCCTACCATTGTAACCGACTCTATGTAACCCTAGCCCCCTCCGGTGTCTATATAAACCGGATGGCTTTAGTCCGTAGGACAAGAATCACAACAACCCTTACAATCATACCATAGGCTAGCTTCTAGGGTTTAGCCTCCTTGATCTCGTGGTAGATCCACTCTTGTAAACATCCACAATATCAATATCAATCAAGCAGGGCGAGGGTTTTACCTCCATCAAGAGGGCCCGAACACAGGTAAACATCGTGTCCCTTGTCTCCTGTTACCATCCGCCTAGACGCACGATTCGGGACCCCCTACGAGATCCGCCATTTTTGACACCGACATTGGTGCTTTCATTGAGAGTTCCTCGTGCCGTCACCGATAGGAAGGATGCCTCCTCCGTCTTCAAGGGCGGTATCTTCGCCAAAGGAGCCTTGGCCGCCCGCCAAACTATCCGGCTAGGTGGTTTCTTATGACCGCTTTGTCCGCCATCGCTCGACAACGACCTCTCAAGTCGTCAAAAGCAATCTTCACGTCAGCTCGAATTCGCCGGCGGCTGGATCAATAGAGCTCTCGTCCAGAAGCGAGCTCTTTGATCGCATCGCCACCACAGGAGTCGCTATGACTACGATCAGATTGGGCTTAAACCAGATCGAGAGAAATTAACTCTCCCGGTCACCCACCACGTTGCGATGGTAGAGGAACAATGCGGCGGCGCTTCTCCATCTTGAAAACTAGTCATGTCCGGATCCCGAACCCCCATGCAGATTCCAGCGGAGGGACGGGCTTCGATCAAACTCGAACTTAAAGTTAGGCATCGGACCGGACTCGTTGGACAACATCCAGAAATCAAGCTTCCAAAATTGGAAACTTCTCGGCCTTGAGCCACGAGATGGGTAGGGTTCGGACTTAGTTCCACCCACCCGCCCAGACATATGCGATCTAACTCTAATTCGGCAAGGGCCCGCTGAGACAGTACATCACTCTTGGGCGATTCCTCCTGGTTATGGACAGGATAAAGGACTGCCGAGAGGAAAACGCAATCTCAGTCTTCTGCAATAATTGCACGGACAAGGGAATCCTAAACGCCATAAGTCGCCGCGACATCACGCGCTTCGCTGACTTGGAGACCATCGTACAAAAGTACTGTGCGATGGAGAGCGCCTGGAAAACCGAAAGTAAATTTTGGGATAATCCGGTCCCGAATACATCCCTAGTCCAGAACCAAAGGGTGCATCATTATCAAGCACCTGGGCTGAATACCAAAAACCAAAACCCCTAAAAGTGCGGAACGTCTTGGAGGTTTGGCTAAGCGGACCTGCAAAATCCATAGCACGAGGGCGCCACTCCAACTCATAGCCTTGAGCATGTTGGATACTACGGCGGTGGCCAAAAGTGGCGAGAGCTTCTAGCTCCGAATCCCAGCCCAAGCAACACCGAAGACGGTGTTAAGCAGTCTTGAGACTTTCGCATCCAATAACATGCAGCGACAACTCCATAACCTCGCGAAGTCTACCAAGTAGCAACAATAAATCCATGGAGCGACACGGCTATTACCTTCAATGCCAGTGACGAACCTAAATTCCCAACTGCCCGGGCACCAGCCGCATTGGTCCTCAGCCCAATAGTAGATGACTTTCGCCTTACTAAGGTACTCATGGATGGCGGCAGCGGACTAAACCTCATCTATGAGGAAACCCTCCGAAAAATGGAAATAGACTGGAACCGCATTGAGCGAAGCAGCACAACCTTTAGAGGAATAATCCCCAGCCGGGAAGCATGCTGCACAGGAAAAATCACGCTGGACGTAGTGTTCGGCTCACCGGACAATTATAGGTCCGAGGAGGTCACGTTTCAAGTGGCCCCATTCAGCAGCGGATATCATGCTCTATTAGGACGAGAGGCATTCACAATTTTTCAAGCTATACCCCATTATGGGTACATGAAGCTTAAAATGCCGGTCCCAACGGAATTATCACTCTCGCTAGTGATCCGGACATAGCACTCGCTACCGAAAACAAGACAGCCGCACTAGCCCTCGAGGCACTATCCAAAGCCCTAGCGGCGAGGAACTCACCGCGATCGCTCCACGGTGAACAGGGGCGATGTGATACTTGATAAAAGATCCAAGTCAACCTATTTTAAACCAGCGGATGAAATAATCAAATTCGAGGTCCACCCAGCGGACCCCACGAAGACGGCCTCCATCGGGCACAATTGAACCCCGATGTAGGCGCCGCTGCGAGAATTCCCGGGAAAATTGGGACATTTTGCACGGCACCCATCGGATATGCCCGAATCCCGCAGATTGGCGAACACAGCCTAAACATCCTAAAAGGATTCAAGCCGGTCAAACAGGCTCTTGACGATTTTCGAACCCAAAAGACAGGCAATGGGAGAAGAGCTAGCCAAGCTATTGGAAGCCGGATTCATCGAGACATCAAGCACCGGATTGGCTAGCAAACTTGGTGATGGTACCAAAGAAGGACAAATCCTGGCGCCTTTGTGTCGATTTCAAAGACCTAAATAAGGCCTGTCCAAAGGATCCCTTCCCCTCCCCGCATCGACCAAATCATCGATGCCACCGCAGGCACGATTCATTGTGCTTCACGGGCGCATACTCCGCTATCATCAAATCAAGATGGCGAAGCGGATCAAGCCGCAACAGCATTCATTACTCCATATGGACCATTTCGCTTCAACACGATGCCCTTCGGACTTAAAAATGCGGCGCAACATATCGGCGCATGATTCGGACATGTCGGCTACCCAGATCGGCAAAACAGTAGAGGCATATGTGGACGACGAGTCGTCAAAACCAAACACGTCGAAACTCTAGTAGACGACTTGAGGCTCACATTCGACAGCCTCAGAGCATATGACATCAAGCTGAATCCGGAAAAATGTGTTTTCGGCGTACCAGCTGGAAAGCCGCTGGGCTTCATCGTATCCGGTAGAGGAATTGAAGCAAACCCAGCCAAGATCCGAGCTCTGTCACAGCTAGATATCCCAAAAGACCTCAAGCAAATACAAAAATTGACCGGATGCTTAGCGGCTCTAAGCCGCTTTATCTCCTGTCTAGGAGAAAAGGCATTACCCTCTATCGCCTCCTCGGTATGCACGAACACCGAGTGGGCGGATGCTGCCACCGCCGGACTCGAAGAAATAAAGGCCATATTGGCAACAAATCCGGTCCTGGCTGCGCCCAACCTGGGCGAACCAATGTCGTTATACATCGCAGCTACACATCAAGTTGTAAGCGTGGTACTCGTCGTCGAGCGAGAAGCGAAGGGCATAAATTCCCTCTTCAAAAACCAGTATACTACGTATCCTTTGTGTTAACCCCTTGCAAGTCCCGTTACCCGCACTATCAGAAGATAGCGTACGCGGTGTTCATGGCATCCCGGAAGCTCCGACACTACTTTGAAGAGTGTTTGATAACAGTGGCCTCTGAAGTACCACTTAACGACATTATAAACAACCATGACGCGACGGGCAGGATTGCAAAATGGGCCATTGAGCTCTTACCATTTGATATATCTTACAAACCTCGCGAGCTATCAAGTCTCAAGTTTTGGCTGACTTTGTCGCTGAATGGACGGCGAACTCCCTAAAGAATCGGCGCATGCTCCAATTGGATTATGCACTTCGACGGCTCCAAAATGTTAGCGGATGGGGGCTGGCGTCGTATTGGCGTCCCCAACCGGAGACACAGTCCAATCGTGCTTCAGATAATGTACACGGACTCTAACAACGCGGCGAATCGAGGCCCTTTTACACGGTCTCCGGATGGCAATCTCCATGGGCATTCAACGCCTAGAGGTGCGCGGGACGCCAAAGATCCGAAAATGGCAGCATATCGCAAGCGCTGTCCTCAAAATGTCAGCCGGTTGAAGGACTTGAATTCCATCCGTCACGGGATAATAACCAAGCGGCCGACGTCTTGCACGCATTGGCGCAAAAGCGCGACGCTGTCCCTCCTAACATGTTCTGGAGCGGCTCTTCAAGCCATCCGTACTATGGGAAGAGGAGTCGGAACTAACAATCCGGAACAAGCCGCACCAACCGGCGATCCAGCCGATGACATAACACCTTCCGCCCACGACATAATGGCAGTAATTGCCCCGTGGACAGAACCATTCCTCACCTACTTGCTTAGGCAGGAGCTTCCCGAAGACCAAAATGAGGCCCGCTGCATTATCCGGCGATCAAAAGCCTACAAAGTCTATGAGGAGAGCTTTATAAGAAAAGCACAACCGAGTCCTTCAAAGGTGTATCTCCGAAGAGGAAGGCGAAACCTCTGGCTGAAATTCATGCGGACTAGGCGGACACCATGCCGCAGCTCGGGCCCTTGTAGGAAAGGCATTCCGTACAGGATTTTCTTGGCCGACGGCTCGGCAGATGCCGGACTTAGTCCAAAGATCGTCGGTTGTCGCTCTTTGCTAATCGAGCCATATGCCACCCACCGCCTCAAAACTATACCAATTACCGGCCGTTCATGATGCAGGGGCTTGACATGGTTGGACCACTTAAAGGGAACCCACAAGCAAAGGTACCTATTGGTCATGGTGGATAAATTCACCAAATGGATAGAGGCCAAGCCAGTTAAAGCGGCGAGTCCGGACCAGTGATAGACTTTATATCCGGGTAGTACACCATTATGGTGTCCCCACAGCATCATCACCGATAACGGCACGAACTTCACCGCCGACGAGGTTAAAGCATGGTGCAAAAATATGGGCATCAAGCTCGATTACGCTTGATCTATCATCCTCAAACCAGCGGTCAAGTGGAGCGAGCAAATGGTCTCATAATGGCGGCATCAAACCCGGACTAGTGCGGTCCCTTACGAAATCGACACGCACTAGGTAGAGGAGGTCGACTCCGTACTCACTGGGGCTGCGGACAATGCCTAACCGTACCACGGATTCACACCATTTTTATGGTGTGCGGTGCGAAGCAGTTTTGCCTGCGACATCATTCATGACTCACCTCGAGTGCGCATGTACGATGAAAGGGAAGCCGAGTTGGATCGGCGGGACAGCTTGGACACATTGGAGGAAGAGCGCGGCGTCACCAAGGCTCGCTCCACATTCTATCAACAGCAGGCTCGAAGATACCAAAGCGAGAAATACGGGCCAAGACTTACAGCGTTGGCGAACTGGTTCTCGCTGCCGGACAAGAAAAAGGACAAGCTCAAGCCCAAATGGGAAGGCCCTTCATCATTGATCAAGTCTTGACCGGCGGGCGTACCATCTGAAATGCATCGGATAACCGACTCGAGCCGAACCCATGGAGCGCAGCCCGCCTCCGGCGATTCTATGCCTAGTGCGGACTAAGAGTTCGTCCCCTTCCCCGCCCAAAATTTTTTCTTTTATTTATTTCAGCTGCCTTTTGTTCATCTTTTCTTCTCAAACCTATTCATCCAAGCCTTAAAGGGCTTTACCAGCATAACGTTCACGCACAATTGATGTGCTACCGCACTCATTATACACAGGGGCTTCTTTACGGAAGCTTAATTATCTGGGCTTTATGCCCAGACATGTGTCAAGCCTCCACATGTACCTTTTATTCACCATTATATGCATCAATATGAATTAAGTTTTGGCCAAGCTGGGTTGCTGGCTCTGTGCTTACCCCTCGTTCCCGATTGTTCGGCTAGGAGGTAAAGGAGCACCTCTGCGATTATTCTTGCCGGGTCAGCGGATGTGTACCTCGGTGGGTGAAGCGAAAGCTAAGCGTTCTTAAGGGAATATTCGGTCGGTGACTTAAAAGATGATTTTTATCCACTTATTTATCTGCCCCAGATGTTTTACGCTTTTTCGCAGCGGACATGCACTTTAGGGCATACCACCCCAATGAAAGGAACCCTTAACGGAACTATTCTCCGGAAGATGTTTCTTACTAACCATGTAATATAACATAACTAGTTGGGCACTTATGCGATAAAGCATCGATGACCCCTACGCCTGGTCTCCACGCATACCCGGTTGTTTCATAACCGAGAAGGTATTCGGACACACTCCGGACTCTAGGGTCCCGAGGTCGAAGCGAAAAGGTCGGCAAAGACAAGCGATCTACAATCCGGCTAGAAGACATTTTGTATGTCATTTTATAATACATTGTCAAATCGGTGATTGTATTCTTCCTCAATCCCGTCTAACGGGTTGTCTAATTTACAGATCCTGTTGGGAAAATTTCTGACCAACTCCACTTGGCCGTATACTAAACTCACAGGATCTCCTTCCCATCGGGCCCCACAGTCCGACTTCGTCCATGTGGTTGGGATCCGCCTTCTTGTACCGCATCTTTACCATGGCCGAGCTTCCACGGCACCTTGGCGGCAGGCGAAATCTTCCATAAATGGGCGCTGCCGCACTCACAGTAGCTTCTCCGCAAGCTCCTCAAGACCCTCGGGTATGGAGAAGGCCGGCCATAACGCTGGATGGCGCCTCTCATAGCCTGCCGAACTCGTTCGATCGGTTGCAACAATTCGGAAGTTGATCACCCGTTATTACGGGCATCTCCTCCATGAGGCGACTGTGAGCATACCTATAGACATATTACATCAAATTGACTTCCTCACCGAACTCTTCTTTTCAAAGGAGTTCGCTCAAGCACTACTATATATGCCGCGGCAAGCCATCGATTCTCCTTAACGGAGCCCGGCAGCTCGGCCCGAACGCTTTCAGCTCTTCTCCAAGCTAGTCATGGGCATCCTGGAGCTTGTTCCTTTCATGCTGCACCTTATGCAGCACCCTCTCGCCGGCCTTTAGTTGGCGCGAAGTTCTTGCCTATCCGGATCTTGTCCGCAGCACCTCTAGCGTCGTTTTTAGACTTGCACAAAGGCCAAACGCTACTTATCCTTCTAAAATAATGCATTACCAGGAGAGGTCCTTGCGTTTCCACCTGCGCCAGACAATGCGGCCTCAAGTTGGGCCTTGCACTCTTGCAGCTCCTGAGACAGTTGGGTATTCTTCTCGGTAAGACCCTGCATTTCATATGATCCTTAAATCAGTTAATATAACTACTTTAAGTCTCGGGGCTCTTGGCATATACAACCGTTAAAATCTCTTACCCGTATGTCTTTTACATACTGCTCCGTGGCTCTGGTCAAACTATCTTGGCGGCACGAAGGTGCGCGTCCCCGTGTTAAAGGCATTCAACGCCTCGGGGAGAAGCACGCGTCACGAAATCTGTCGTGGCGCTGTGATTGAGGCACTCTCCACCTCGGACTTGGTGGCGGACAGTCTTCGGCATCCTCTGTCGGAGGAACGTCCGGCTCGCGCCTTCGCTTCGCCTCCCCCCTCGACCGTGCAAAGGGAGCCCGGCTGGTAGAGGCTGGATTGACAACTTCCACGCCCGTAGTCCGCGACGCTTTTTCCCTATAAAAGTCATGAGCACTCAAAGCGCTTCCTAGGGCGTTGCTCTAAAATAAGGAATTGTGAGCTACACCTTTGCGGCGGCGCTTGATCGCGCCGCGCTCCTCTTCCGCCTACGGTCCGGACTGGCCCTTGTTGGTCAGCCACCGCTGGCTCGGCTTCTCGCCCGAGGGCACCTCCCTGCAGTGCCATCATATACGGTGGTTAGAAATAAGCAAGGAAGGAATAGCGGTGTCGGGACCTCGGCCGCAATCACACGGGAGCCGGGTTTAGTCCGGGGTAGTCGGCCGTGATTGCGACTAAAGCATTATCCATCTGAGCTGGTGGAACACCCGTCGATTAGCTCCACCTTTATGTTCGGATCCTCTTGGAGGCGGATCCCGTGGTCTCTCTGGATCCTCGGGCTGAGAGCGGACTTAGCATTCCCTCCACAGTCCGGCGCAGTTCTGCGTCGAAAGAATGACACAATGTAAGAAACTTAAGTTTCGAAAGGCACGGGTCGGACACGCTGAGTGTTCACTTACCCAAGGCCGGGGATTGTTCATGGAAAACCCATTTAACGGGTTCGTCTGAAGGAAATCCTCCTTCTCCCCTTATACAGGCGGACAAGATCGTCACGGATCTTGGCCGATTCCGCCCTTTGCGGCCATGGCGGGTGGCATCATCCTCCCGTTGAAATCCCACATGGGGTGGCCCTGTATTGTAGTGGCTGCACCCCAGCGTAATGCATGTTGCCATGACTCGATCATGGTCAACCGGCATGGGCGATAACCTTATTCGCCCATCGGATAATGGGCGCTCTTGTCTTCCTCGATCGGGGCTCGCGGACTCCAACTAAGGCGTTTCTTTAGAGGAGCATTGCTGAACTCCGGGAGGCCGATCCGAACAGGGTCCGGCAGCGGAGCGTCTTCTATGTAAAACCATTCCGAAGACCAGTCTTCGGGCGCCTTCTTAGGGGTTCCGGATGGATATCCAGTCCCGGCAATGCGCCATATTTGGCGCCGCCCACTTGATATATGGACCCCTCGTGAGAGCGGGGACAAGGCAAAACAAACTCTTCCACAGCGAAGTGGGGCTCGATGCCGGAAAAGCTCGCAGAAGAGCTCGTAACCCGCGATATGAGGATTGAGGCGGGCGTGAGGTGATGGAGCTGGAGTCCGTAGAACTCCGAGAGCCAGCGGAGGAATGGATGTACAGGAAATCCGAGCCCCTTATTAGATAGGGGACGAAGCATACCGCGCCCCTTTGTTGGGATTAGGGTAACCTCGCTAGCTTCCCACCTTTGTAGGTGGCAAGCCTGCTCGAACCGGAACCATGAAGGCGGAGGAGATATCCCCCATTTGGAGCTTCACCAGCTCGTTGTGCGAAACAGAGCATCTCCTCCAATCTCTGGCGAAGGGCTGGGGCGCGAGAAGAGGAGCGCGTTGACGGTCCATGATGGAATGGATTCTTGGTCGAAAGCGCTCCGATGAGTATTTGCGAGAGGAAGATGGTGATTTGGATCTGGATTCTTGCATCCCTTATAGGCAGATTATTCGCACAACTAGGGGTAAAACATAAAAGACACCTGGCTTTTCACATTCGCACGACAGCGTGGAAGAAGGCCCTTATTGGGCGTGGAAGCCAAGACGCGCAACATTGATGAGGAAGCTGGACACTGTTCGGCAGGTACATGGAACTTAAAGGAGAACCTGCCTTGCAACGCCGAAGACTACACACATGCTGGACTTATCGTCATTGAAGCCTGGTTCGGGGGATACTGAGGGAGTCCCGGATTAGGGGGTGTCCGGATAGCCGGACTACCGTCATCGGCCGGACTATCATTTGCCGGACTATCATCATCGACCGGACTCCAAGACTACGAAGATAGAAGATTGAAGACTTAACCCCGTGTCCGGATGGGACTTTCCTTGGCGTGGAAGGCAAGCTTGGCGATACGGATATGTAGATCTCTTACCATTGTAACCGACTCTGTGTAACCCTAGCCCCCTCCGGTGTCCATATAAACCGGATGGCTTTAGTCCGCAGGACAACAATCACAACAACCCTTACAATCATACCATAGGCTAGCTTCTAGGGTTTAGCCTCCTTGATCTCGTGGTAGATCCACTCTTGTAAACATCCACAATATCAATATCAATCAAGCAGGATGTAGGGTTTTACCTCCATCAAGAGGGCCCGAACCTGGGTAAACATCGTGTCCCTTGTCTCCTGTTACCATCCGCCTAGACGCACAGTTCGGGACCCCTACCGAGATCCGCGGTTTTGACACCGACAATCATTCTCACGAAAGATATTAAAAAGATGAAGCGTATGAGACAAACTCAATTCCATTTTTTTTGTAGTTTTCTTTTGTATACCAACTAGTGATAAAACAATAAACTAAAAAGATTCGATTGCAAGATCTAAAGATATACCTTCAAGCACTCACCTCCCCGGCAACGGCGCTAGAAAAGAGCTTAGTTGACGGGGTGTGAGTGTCGCTTACCTAGCCTCCCCGACAACTGCGCCAGAAAAGACCTTGATGTCTACTACGCAACCTTCTTCTTGTAGACGTTGTTGGGCCTCCAAGTGCAGAGGTTTGTAGGACAGTAGCAAATTTCCCTCAACTGGATGACCTAAGGTTTATCAATCCATGGGAGGCGTAGGATGAAGATGGTCTCTCTCAAGCAACCCTGCAACCAAATAACAAAGAGTCTCTTGTGTCCCCAACACACCCAATACAATGGTAAATTGTATAGGTGCACTAGTTCGGCGAAGAGATGGTGATACAAGTGCTATATGGATGGTAGATATAGGTTTTTGTAATCTGAAAATATAAAAACAGCAAGGTAGCAAGTGGTAAAAGTGAGCGTAAACGGTATTGCAATGCTAGGAAACAAGGCCTAGGGTTCATACTTTCACCAGTGCAAGTTCTCTCAACAATAATAACATAATTGGATCATATAACTATCCCTCAACATGCAACAAAGAGTCACTCCAAAGTCACTAATAGCGGAGAACAAACGAAGAGATTATGGTAGGGTACGAAACCACCTCAAAGTTATTCTTTCCAATCAATCCATTGGGCTATTCCTATAAGTGTCACAAAAAGCCCTAGAGTTCGTACTAGAATAACACCTTAAGACACAAATCAACCAAAACCCTAATGTCACCTAGATACTCCAATGTCACCTCAAGTATCCGTGGGTATGATTATACGATATGCATCAAACAATCTCAGATTCATCTATTCAACAAACACATAGAACCTCAAAGAGTGCCCCAAAGTTTCTATCGGAGAATCACGACGAAAACGTGTGCCAACCCCTATGCATAGGTTCATGGGCGGAACCCGCAAGTTGATCACCAAAACATACATCAAGTGAATCACGTGATATCCCATTGTCACCAGAGATCGCATGCGACACGACATACATCAAGTGTTGTCAAATCATTAAAGACTCAATTCGATAAGATTACTTCAAAGGGAAAACTCAATCCATTACAAGAGAGTAGAGGGGGAGAAGAAACATAAGATCCAACTATAATAGTAAAGCTCGTGATACATCAAGATCGTGCCAAATAAAGAACAGAGAGAGAGAGAGAGAGAGAGAGAGAGAGAGAGAGAGAGAGAGAGAGATCAAACATATAGCTACTGGTACATACCCTCAGCCCGAGGGTGAACTACTCCCTCCTCGTCATGGAGAGCGCCGGGATGATGAAGATGGCCACGGTGAGGATCCCCCTCCGCGAGGTGCCTAAAGGGCTCCCGAGAGGTTTTGGTGGCTCTGAGAGGCTTGCGGCGGAACTCAGATCTATTCTGTTCCTCGAAGTTTTAGGGTATTTGGATATATATAGGCGGAAGAAGTACGTCAGGGGAGCCACGAGGGGCCCACGAGAGGGTGGAGGGCACGCCCTAGGGGGGTGGGCGCGCCCCCCTGCCTCGTGGCTCCCTCGTTCCTTTCCTGACACGCACTCAAAGTTTTTCTTGTAGCTTTCCTTCCAAAAATAACTTCTCCAGTTGGTTTCATTCCGTTTCAGCTCCGTTTGATATTCCTTTTCTTCAAAACACTGAAATAGGCAAAAAACAGCAATTATGGGCTGGGCCTCCGGTTAATATGTTAGTCCCAAAAGTAATATAAAAGTGGATAATAAAGCCCAATAATGTCCAAAACAGTAGATAATATAGCATGGAGCAATCAAAAATTATAGATACGTTAGAGACGTATCAAGCATCCCCAAGCTTAATTCCTGCTCGTCCTCGAGTAGGTAAATGATAAAAACAAAAATTTTGATGTGGAGTGCTACTTGGCATAATTTCAATGTAATTCTTCTTAATTGTGGTATGAATATTCAGATCCGAAATATTCAAGATAAAAGTTCATATTGACATAAAAATAATAATACTTCAAGCATACTAACTAAGCTATTATGTCCTCTCAAAATAACATGGCCAAAGAAAGTTCATCCCTACAAAATCATATAGTTTAGTCATGCTCCATTTTCGTCACACAAGAATGCTCTCATCATGCACAACCCCGATGACAAGCCAAGCAATTGTTTCATACTTTAGTAATCTCAAACTTATAAACTTTCACGCAATATATGAGCGCGAGCCATGGACATAGCACTATGGGTGGAATAGAATATGATGATGGGGGTTATGTGGAGAAGACAAAAAAGGAGAAGATCTCACATCAACGAGGCTAATCAATGAGCTATGGAGATGCCCATCGATTGATGTCAATGCAAGGAGTAGGGATTGCCATGCAACGGATGCACTAGAGCTATAAATGTATGAAAGCTCAACAAAAGAAACTAAGTGGGTGTGCATCCAACTTGCTTGCTCACGAAGACCTAGGGCACTTAAGGAGGCCCATCGTTGGAATATACAAGCCAAGTTCTATAATGAAAAATTTCCACTAGTATATGAAAGTGACAAAACAAGAGACTCTCTATCATGAAGATTATGGTGCTACTTTGAAGCACAAATGTGGCAAAGGATAGTAGCATTGTCCCTTCTCTCTTTTTCTCTCATTTTATTTCTTTATTTCTTTTCTATTTTTTTATTTTTTTTGTTGGGCCTTCTCTTTTTTATGGCCTTTCTCTTTTTTTATTCCTCACTTGGGACAATGCTCTAGAAAATGATGATCATCACACTTCTATTTATTTACAACTCAATGATTACAACTCGATACTAGAACAAAGTATGACTCTATATGAATGCCTCCGGCGGTGTACCGGGTATGCAATGAACCAAGAGTGACATGTATGAAAGAATTATGAATGGTCGCTTTGCCAAAAATACTATGTCAACTACGTGATCATGCTAGCAATATGACAATGACGGATGTGTCATGATAAACGGAACGGTGGAAAGTTGCATGGCAATATATCTCGGAATGGCTATGGAAATGACATAATAGGTAGGTATGGTGGCTGTTTTGAGGAAGATATAAGGAGGTTTATATGTGAAAGAGCGTATCATATCACGGGGTTTGGATGCACCGGCGAAGTTTGCACCAACTCTCAATGTGAGAAAGGGCAATGCACAGTACCGAAGAGGCTAGCAATGATGGAGGGGTGAGAGTGCGCATAATCCATGGACTCAACATTAGTCATAAAGAACTCACATACTTATTGCAAAAATCTACAAGTCATGAAAAACCAAAGCACTACGCGCATGCTCCTAGGGGGATAGGTTGGTAGGAAAAGACCATCGCTCGTCCCCGACCGCCACTCATATGGAAGATAATCAAAGAACACCTCATGTTTCAAATTTGTTACATAACGTTTACCATACGTGCATGCTACGGGACTTGCAAACTTCAACACAAGCATTTCTCAAATTCACAACTACTCAACTAGCACGACTTTGATATTATTACCTCCATATCTCAAAACAATCATCAAGCATCAAACTTCTCTTAGTATTCAACACACTCATAAGAATTTTTTACTATTCTTGAATACCTAGCATATTAAGATTATTTAAGAAAATTACCATGCTATTTAAGACTATCAAAATAATATAAGTGAAGCATGAGAGAATAACAGTTTCTATAAAACAAATCCACCACCGTGCTCTAAGAGATATAAGTGAAGCACTAGAGCAAACAACAAACTACTCCGACGAATATAAGTGAAGATCAATGAGTAGTTTAATAATTATGCAACTATGTTAAGACTCTCCCATTTAATAATTTCATATCTTGGTATTTTATTCAAACAACAAGCAAAACAAAATAAAATGACATGACGCTCCAAGCAAAACACATATCATGTGGTGAATAAAAATATAGCTCCAAGTAAAGTTGCCGATGGAAGTAGACGAAAGAGGGGATGCCATCCGGGGCATCCCCAAGCTTAGACGCTTGGTTATCCTTGAATATTACCTTGGGGTGACTTGGGCATCCCCAAGCTTAAGCTCTTGCAACTCCTTATTCCGTAGTCCATCAAATTTTTACCCAAAACTAGAAAACTTCACAACACAAAACTTAACAGAAAACTCGTAAGCTCCGTTAGTGAAAGAAAACAAAACACCACTTCAAGGTACTGTAATGAACTCATTCTTTATTTATATTGGTCTTAAACCTACTGTATTCCAACTTCTTTACGGTTTATAAATTATTTTACTAGCCATAGATTCATCAAAATAAGCAAACAACACATAGAAAACAGAATCTGTCAAAAACAGAATAGTCTGTAGTAATCTGTAACTAACGCAAACTTCTAGAACTCCAAAAATTCTAAAATAAATTGGTGGACCTGAGGAATTTGTCTAGTAATCATCTGCAAAAATAATCAACTAAATATCACTCTCCAGTAATTTTTTTTAGCTAATCTCGTGAGCGCTAAAGTTTCTGTTTTTTACAGCATGATCATAAAGACTTCACCCAAGTCTCCCCAAAAGTTCTACTTGGCACAAACACTAATTAAAACACAAAACCACATCTAAACAGAAGCTAGATGGATTATTTATTCCTAAACAGAACCAAAAAGCAAGAAACTAAAATAAAATTGGGTTGCCTCCCAACAAGCACTATCGTTTAACGCCCCTAGCTAGGCATGATGATTGCAATGATGCTCACATAAAAGATAAGAATTGAAACATAAAGAGAGCATCGTGAAGAATATGACTCGCATATTTAAGTCTAACCCACTTACTATGCATAGGGATTTTGTGAGCAAACAACTTATGGGAACAATAATCAACTAGCATAGGAAGACATAACAAGCATAACTTTAAAACTTTAAGCACATAGAGAGGGAACTTGATATTATTGCAATTCCTACAAGCATACATTCCTCCTTCATAATAATTTTCAATAGCATCATGAATGAATTCAGCAATATAACCAGCACCTAAAGCATTCTTTTCATGATTTACTTGCACAGAAATTTTACTACTCTCCACATAAGCAAATTTCTTCTCATGAATAATAGTGGGAGGAAACTCAATAAAATGACTGTCATGTGATTGAAAATTAAGATCAAGATGACAAGTTTCATGGTAATCATTATTATTTAAATCATATGCGTCATCACAATAATCATCATAGATAGTAGGCATGCTTTCATCATAGTAAATTTGCTCATCAAAGCTTGGGGGACAAAAAAATATCATCTTCATCAAACATAGCTTCCCCAAGCTTGTGGCTTTGCTTATGATTAGCATCATGGATATTCAAGGAATTCATACTAACAACATTGCAATCATGCTCATCATTCAAATATTTAGTGCCAAACATTCTAATGCATTATTCTTCTAGCACTTGAGCACAATTTTCCTTTCCATCATTCTCACGAAAGATATTAAAAAGATGAAGCGTATGAGACAAAATAAATTCCATTTTTTTTTGTAGTTTTCTTTTGTAGAATAACTAGTGATAAAACAAGAAACTAAAAGATTCGATTGCAAGATATAAAGATATACCATTCCGATGTCCAAATATAGTCGTCTGATGTCTACTATGCAACCTTCTTCTTGTAGACGTTGTTGGGCCTCCAAGTGCAGAGGTTTGTAGGACTGTAGCAAATTTCCCTCAAGTGGATGACCTAAGGTTTATCAATCCGTGGGAGGCGTAGGATGAAGATGGTCTCTCTCAAGCAACTCTGCAACCAAATAACAAATAGTCTCTTGTGTCCCCAACACACCCAATACAATGGTAAATTGTATAGGTGCACTAGTTAATGAAGAGATGGTGATACAAGTGCAATATGGATGGTAGATATAGGTTTTGTAATCTGAAAATATAAAACAGCAAGGTAGCAGGTGGTAAAAGTGAGCGTAAACGGTATTGCAATGCTAGGAAACAAGGCCTAGGGTTCATACTTTCACTAGTGCAAGTTCTCTCAACAATAATAACATATTTGGATCATATAACTATCCCTCAACATGCAACAAAGAGTCACTCCAAAGTCACTAATAGCGGAGAACAAGCGAAGAGATTATGGTAGGTACTGAAACCACCTCAAAGTTATTCTTTCCAATCAATCCATTGGGCTATTCCTATAAGTGTCACAAACAGCCCTAGAGTTAGTACTAGAATAACACCTTAAGACACAAATCAACCAAAACCCTAATGTCACCTAGATACTCCAATGTCACCTCAAGTATCTGTGGGTATGATTATACGATATGCATCACACAATCTCAGATTCATCTATTCAACCAACACATAGAACCTCAAAGAGTGCCCCAAAGTTTCTATCGGAGAATCACGACAAAAACGTGTGCCAACCCCTATGCATAGGTTCATGGGCGGAACCCGCAAGTTGATCACCTAAACATACATCAAGTGAATCACGTGATATCCCATTGTCACCACAGATACGCACGGTAAGACATACATCAAGTGTTCTCAAATCATTAAAGACTCAACCCGATAAGATTACTTCAAAGGGAAAACTCAATCCATTACAAGAGAGTAGAGGGGGAGAAGAAACATAAGATCCAACTATAATAGCAAAGCTCGCGATACATCAAGATCATGCCAAATCAAGAACACGAGAGAGAGAGAGAGAGAGAGATCAAATACATAGCTACTGGTACATACCCTCAGCCCCGAGGGTGAACTACTCCCTCCTCGTCATGGAGAGCACCGGGATGATGAAGATGGCCACCGGTGAGGGATCCCCCCTCTGGCAGGGTGCCGGAACGGGCTCCCGAGAGGTTTTTGGTGGCTACGGAGGCTTGCGGCGGCGGAACTCCAGATCTATTCTGTTCCTCGAAGTTTTTAGGGTATATGGATATATATAGGCGGAAGAAGTACGTGAGGGGAGCCACGAGGGGCCCACGAGGGTGGAGGGCGCGCCCTAGGGGGGTGGGCACGCCCCCTGCCTCGTGGCTCCCTCGTTCCTTTCCTGACGTGCACTCCAAGTCTTTCGGGTAGCTTTCCTTCCAAAAATAACTTCTCCAGTTGGTTTCATTCCGTTTCGACTCCGTTTGATATTCCTTTTCTTCAAAACACTGAAATAGGCAAAAAAAAACACAATTCTAGGCTGGGCCTTCGGTTAATAGGTTAGTCCCAAAAGTAATATAAAAGTGGATAATAAAGCCCAATAATGTCCAAAATAGTAGATAATATAGCATGGATCAATCAAAAATTATAGATACGTTGGAGACGTATCATCGTCCAATATATCGATCTTTATGTCTCGACCATTCTGAGACTCCGCGTCATGTCCATGATCATATCCGGGACTCCGAACTACCTTCGGTACATCAAAACACATAAACTCATAATACGATCGTCATCGAACGTTAAGCGTGCGGACCCTACGGGTTCGAGAACTATGTAGACATGACTGAGACACGTCTCCGGTCAATAACCAATAGCGGAACCTGGATGCTCATATTGGATCCTACATATTCTATGAAGATTGAGGTAGTCCTGGATTAGGGGGTATCTGGACAGCCGGATTATATCCTTTGGCCGGACTGTTGGACTATGAAGATACAAGATTGAAGACTTCGTCTCGTGTCCGGATGGGACTCTCTTGGCATGAAAGGCAAGCTTGGCGATATGGATATGTAGATCTCCTTCTCTTGTAACCGACTCTGTGTAACCCTAGCCCCCTCCGGTGTCTATATAAACCGGAAGGTTTAGTCCGTAGGACAACAACAATCATACCATAGGCTAGCTTCTAGGGTTTGGCCTCTACGATCTTGTGGTAGATCAACTCTTGTAATACTCATATTCATCAAGATCAATCAAGCAGGAAGTAGGGTATTACCTCCATAGAGAGGGCCCGAACCTGGGTAAACATTGTGTCCCTTGCCTCCTGCTACCATCCGCCTTAGACACATAGTTCGGGATCCCCTACCCGAGATCCACCGGTTTTGACACCGACATTGGTGCTTTCATTGAGAGTTCCACTGTGCCGTCGCCATAAGGAAGTATGTCTCGTCTTGTTGTCAAGGACAGCGTCACCTCTGGGGGAGCCTTGGCTGTCGGCCAGACACTCCGGCTAGGCGAGTGTCATGACCGCCCGCTCGGCTGCTGCGCCGATGATGACTTCTCGGGTCATCGAAAACAGCCTCCACGTCGGCTCGGAACTTGCCGAGCAGATGGATCCGATGGAGCTCTCTTCCCAAAACGAGCTCTTGGATCGCATCGCCGCTTTGGGAGTCGCTACGTACTATGATCGGATCGGGCTTAAACCCGACCAAAGGGAGATTAACTCTCCGCCGGTCACCCATCAGATAGCGGTGGTGGAGGAACAACGCGGTAATTTTTCCTCAATCTTGAGGACAAGCTATGTCCGGATTCCAGAGCTCTCCGAGCCGGATACATGTATACGGAAGGACATCCCCCAAGCCTCGAACGTAGAATCAGGAAGTGGGCCAGACCTATCGGGCGACATCCCGGAGCCCGAACCTCCAAGATCGGAAACTCCCATGCCCCCGGGTCTCAGATCGGGTCAGGGTCCGGACTTAAATCCGCCCACCCACCCAGATACAAGCGATCTCTCCCACATTAGACAAGAGCCCCAGGAAACAGTACATCACTATTGGGCCAGATTCCTCCTTGTAATGAACAAGGTCAAGGACTGTCGAGAGGAAGACGCAATTTCATTCTTCTGCAATAATTGCACGGACAAGGGAATCCTTAACGCCATAAGCCGATACAACATAGCACACTTTGCTAACTTGGCGGCCATAGTACGGAAGTACTGTGCGATGGAGAGCGCCTGGAAAACCGAAACAGAATTTTGGGATAATCTGGCTTTGGCTAAACACCCAGTCCGAATCAAAAGGGTGCACCCCCGTAAGTCACCCGATTCAATCACAAAAAAGCAAAATCCCACTACAGGGCATGGAACCGTATTGGAGGGATGGCTTAACGGACCCTGCAAAATTCACAGTACGGTGGATACCCCACCAACACACAGCCTTAGAGCATGTTGGGTACTCCGGCAGGTTGCTAAGAGCGGTGAGGATCTCCTCATTCAAAACACCGCAGAGCAACATCCCGCGAATTACAATACGGTCTTAACAGTCTTCGAGACATTAGCCTCAAATAATAGGCGCAAGCGAGCACTCCGCAGCCTTGCCGAGATCTGCCAGGTGGCAGCAATAAATCCATGGAGCGACACGGCTATCACCTTCAGTTCCAGTGACGAACCTAAATGCCGAATAGCCCGAGCACCAGCCGCATTAGTCCTTAGTCCAATTGTGGACGGCTTTCAGCTCACTAAAGTGATCATGGACGGCGGCAGCGGATTAAACATCATTTACGAGGAAACTCTTCACAAAATGGAAATATACTGGAACCGCATTGAGCAAAGCAGCACAACCTTTAGAGGAATCATCCCCAGTCGGGAGGCACGTTGCGCTGGGAAAATCACACTAGATGTGGTATTCGGCACACCGGAAAATTACAGGTCCGAAGAAATAACATTCCAAGTGGCCCCATTCAGTAGCGGATACCACGCCCTTCTAGGGCGGGAGGCATTCACGATCTTCCAAGCTATACCCCATTATGGGTACATGAAGCTCAAAATGCCTGGGCCCAATGGAATTATCACTCTAGCTAGTGATCCGGACATAGCGCTCCGCGCCGAAAACAAAACAGCCTCACTAGCCCTCGAGGCACTATCCTAAGCCCTAGCGGCAGAGGAGTTAACTGCGCTACGCTCGACTGTGGACAGGGATGACGTGATATCCAAGTCCACCTCTTTCAAACCAGCGGACGAAATAGTCAAATTCCAAGTCCATCCAATGGACCCTACCAAAACAGCCTCAATTGGGGCACAGTTAAACCCCTATGTGGACGCCGCACTACGGGAGTTCCTGCGCGAGAACTGTGATATATTTTCCTGGCACCCATCAGATATGCCAGGAATCCCACGCAAGTTGGCCGAGCATAACATTAACATTCTAAAAGGGTTCAAGCCGGTCAAGCGGACTCTTGGCACTTCTCGAACCTAGCGACAAGCTATGGGCGAGAGCTAGCCAAGCTATTGAGGCGGATTCATCAGAGAAATAAAACACCCGGACTAGCTAGCAAACCTGGTGATGGTACCAAAGAAGGACAAATCCTGGCGCTTATGTGTCGACTTCAAAGACCTCAATAAAGCTTGCCTGAAGGATCCCTTCCCCCTCCCCCGCATCGATCAAATTATCGACGCCACCGCGGGACATGACTCATTGTGCTTCCTTGATGCATACTCCGGCTACCACCAAATCAAGATGGTCGAGTCCGACCAAGCCACAATGGCGTTTATCACGCCATACGACCCCTTCTGTTTCAACACAATGCCTTTCGGGCTTAAGAACGCCGGTGCAACGTATCAACGCATAATTCAGACATGCCTGGAAAAGCAAATCGGCAAAATAGTGGAAGCATACGTAGACGATGTGGTCATCAAAACCAGACATGTCGACTCTTTAATAGACGACTTGAGGCTTACGTTCAACAACCTCCGAACATACGACATCAAGCTCAACCCGGAAAAATGTGTTTTCGGCGTACCCGCCGGAAAGCTCCTGGGTTCCATCGTCTCCAGTAGAGGGATTGAAGCAAATCCGGCTAAAATCCGAGCCCTGTCACAATTGGCCATCCCAACGGACCTCAAGCAAATCCAGAAATTAACTGGATGCGTTGCGGCCTTAAGTCGCTTTATCTCTCGATTAGGAGAAAAGGCACTACCCCTTTATCGCCTTCTTCGGCGCACCGAACACTAAGAGTGGACGGATGCTGCCACGGCCGGACTGGAAGAAATAAAAGCCATACTGGCCACCAACCCAATCCTGGCTGCGCCAAACATCGACGAACCGATGCTGCTATATATAGCGGCGACTCATCAAGTCGTCAGCGCAGCACTCGTCGTCGAACGAGAAACAGACGGACATAAATTTCCCCTTCAAAGGTCGGTATATTATGTATCCACTGTCCTCACCCCATGCAAATCACGGTACCCGCATTATCAAAAGATCGCGTATGCCGTATTCATGGCATCCCGGAAACTACGACGCTACTTTCAAGAGTGTTCAATTACAGTGGCCTCTGAAGTGCCACTGAACGACATAATAAACAACCGAGACGCCATAGGCTGGATTGCCAAATGGGCCATAGAGCTCCTCCCGTTCGACATAACATATAAACCTCGGCGAGCTATTAAGTCGCAGGTATTGGCCGATTTTGTCGCCGAATGGACAGAAGCCGAACTCCCTAAGGAATACGGCGCATACTCCAATTGGATTATGCACTTCGACGACTCTAAAATGTTGGCCGGTCTGGGGGCTAGCGTCGTCTTGACGTCACCTACCGGAGATACAGTCCAATATGTACTCCAAATACTGTATACAGACTCCAACAATGCTGCCGAATACGAGGCACTGTTACATGGTCTCCGGATGGCAGTCTCCATGGGCATTCAACGCCTGGAGGTGTGTGAGGACTCGAACCTCGCAATATCCCAAATAAATGGAGACTTCGACGCTAAATATCCAAAAATGGCGGCTTATCGCAATGCCATACTCAAGATGTCAGCTCGGTTCGAGGGGCTCGAATTCCACCATGTAGCTCGGGAAAACAATCAGGCGGCGGACGTCCTTGCCCGTATCGGTGCTAAGCGCGATCCGGTCCAACCCAACATATTCTTGGAAAGGCTGTTTAAGCCATCCGTGGCATGGGAAGGGGAAACAAACAACAACAGTCCGGACCCGGCTACAACGCCAGATACCGAACACTCTGACATAATCGGCGGCTCCGCCACCGAAATAACACCTTCAGCCCATGTAATAATGGCCGTCATCGCCCCATGGACTGAACCGTTCCTGGCCTACCTAACCAGGCAGGAACTTCCCAAGGACCAAAATGAGGCACACTGCATTGTGCGACGATCTAAAGCCTACAAGGTCCACGAGGGAGAGCTCTATAGGAAAAGCACTGTCGGTGTCAAAACCGGCGGATCTCGGGTAGGGGGTCCCGAACTGTGCGTCTAGGCGGATGGTAACAGGAGACAAGGGACACGATGTTTACCCAGGTTCGGACCCTCTTGATGGAGGTAAAACCCTCGCCCCTGCTTGATTGATATTGATATTGTGGATGTTTACAAGAGTGGATCTACCACGAGATCAAGGAGGCTAAACCCTAGAAGCTAGCCTATGGTATGATTGTAAGGGTTGTTGTGATTGTTGTCCTACGGACTAAAGCCATCCGGTTTATATAGACACCGGAGAGGGCTAGGGTTACATAGAGTCGGTTACAATGGTAGGAGATCTACATATCCGTATCGCCAAGCTTGCCTTCCACGCCAAGGAAAGTCCCATCCGGACACGGGGGAAAGTCTTCAATCTTGTATCTTCATAGTCTTGGAGTCCGGTCGATGATGATAGTCCGGCAAATGATAGTTCGGCTGATGATGGTAGTCCGGCTATCCGGACACCCCCTAATCCAGGACTCCCTCAGTAGCCCCTGAACCAGGCTTCAATGACGATAAGTCCGGCGTGTATATGGCTTGGCATTGCAAGGCGGGTTCCTCCTCCAAATGATAGAAGATTGGGAACACCAGGATAGTGTCCGGCTCTGCAAAATAAATTACACATTCTACCGTAGAGAGAATAATAATATATACACAGGCTCAATCTGCTGAGTTTTCCGTGGCATGACGTCATACCACCACCAAGCCATTACTCAAATTGTTTTTTACTTTACCACCTCAGCACATTTAGCGAAGCGGTTTCCTTGGCACGTCTTGTCGAAGCAGAGATCGTGTTTCCCCTTAATCCGGGATTCTCATCAATACGGGCGTGGGTAACCCAGCCGCGCCCGTTCGCCACGCCCCCTCTATCGAAGGCGAGTTCCAAACGGTCACGGAGACGGCTCTTGGTATTATCCCTCTTTATAACGGGACCAAGGCTCGTTTCTTTTTCTTTAATCCACCATCGAATCTTCTCCACGCTCCAAGTTCCAGCACCCAGAGCTCCAGATTCGAGCGCTTTCGGACCTTCAACAATGTCCGGTTCCGACCTCCAGGGCCGGTGGATGCCCTCCTCCGTCACGGAGGAGGAAGTGTGTAACGCCCTGGATTCGATGCGCCAGGTGTCCACCAGTTATTCGTCAGCATTGCCATGTCATTTGCTTGCGTGTTGCACTTTGCCATGTCATCATTTTCATTTCATATCATGTCATCATGCGCATTTCATTTTGCATACGTGTTCGTTTCATGCATCCGAGCATTTTCCCCGTTGTCCGTTTTGCAATCCGGCACTCCTATGTCTCCCGGCGCCCCCTTTTGTCCTTTTTCATGTGCGGGTGTTAAACGGTCTCGGAATGGACCGAGGTTTGTCAAGCGGCCTTGGTATAGCACCGGTAGACCGCCTGTCAAGTTTCGGATCATTTGGAGGTCGTTTGATACTCCAACGGTTAACCGGGTAACCGTAAAGCCCTCTTTGAGTTGCAGCCCAACACCCCTTCCAAAGTGGCCCAAAACCCACCAAACTCCCTTCCATGCTCTCGGTCGTTCGATCACGAGCGCATGGCCGAAAACCGCACCTCATTTGGACTCTCCTAGCTCCCTCTACCTATAAATATGTGTCTCCCTCCGTTTTTCTCGCAGATCGAACCCTAAAATCCCCACTTGCGCCACCGGACGTGTCCACCCCGCCGCGGACGCGTCCACCGCCGCCTCCATGTCGCCGGACCAATCCCGGGCGACACCTCAGCGCCGCCGCCCCTCCTCCTCTCTCACTTTGCCACGTGCCACCCGGCCACCCAGCGCCGCCTCGGGCCCTTGAGCCAGTGAGGCCCGCTCGGCCGTCGTCCGCCGCCGCCCGGACCAGCGTCCCCGCCTGCCGGCCGCCGCCTCACGGAGTGCCCGCCCGCCGCCGCCGCCCGCTGCTCCCGCCGCTGGCGCCCTCGCCGCCCGGCCGCGGAAGCTCCGCCCGCCGCGCCTTGTCGCCACGGCCACCGCGCCGTCCCTGCCGCCACACCTCCCGGTCGCCGGAGCTGCCCCAGCGCCGCGCGCCCGCCCCTCCCGCCGCCGCCGTCGACCGCGCCTCGCCCGGCCACCGTCTCCGGCCGCTCGGCCCGCCGCCTCGGCTCGGCCCCTCTCGCCTGCCATGCTCTCCTCCTCCATGGCCCCGTCGCGCCCGTCTCCGGCCACCGCAGCTCGCGGAGTTCCTCTCCGGTGAGATCTCGTCGGGGTGGACGAGATCCACCGGTCCCTCCAACCAAACACCTCCCCGCTGCGCCCGGATCTCCTCGTCCCGCATGCCTCCGTCCCGGGTTGACTTTTCCCGGAGGTGATATTTCCACTAAGTCCCGAATCTGCAGTAATTTTGTTGCATTTTCATCGCACCATAACTCTCTGCATATAGCTCCATTTCGTGCGTGTAATATGTCAAATTGTTCGCCTCGACGAGTACATCATTTCATGTCAATGCATCATTTTCATTTGAGCTCATCTTGAGGCCCGAAATGCTGTTAGAAGAGGGCTATGTGATGTTAGTTTCAGATTCTTATCAGAACATGCACTTTTGTCATTTTTGCCATGATTGATGTGTGCATCCTATGAACTTGAGTCCTACATGTGTTTTGTAATATGCCATGCCATCTTTACAGGGGTGTATGCCATGTATTTTTGTGATCTCTGTGGTGACTAGCACAAGCATGCAAACTAGGCTTCATGATGTTGCTGATTTTAGTCCCTGTTCTGCTGTTATTTTGATGCCATGTAAACTTGATGCTACAGAGAGATCCATGCTTATTTTGAGATACTTCAGTAAGGATGTTTTGAACATATGGTTATTCTATATCCATCCATGCCCTTGTTTGCAATTATGGAGTGCCATAGCTTGAGTCAATCAAGCTCTACTTTTGCTATAAAATGTTTCCTGGCAGGTTGTTTACATGTTATTCAATTATGCCAAGGTTGTTGTAGTTGATCCTTGCATGCTATGATGTTGTTCTTGCCATGTATAGCTTCTATGTCATGTCTTCTTACTGTTGGTTGCCTTGCCATGCCATGTATTGCTCTGTGGTGAGTGGTTCAAGCTCACCAACATGCCTACTTATTGTTGTTCCTGCCATGTATGAATCTGTAATATAACTTTCCATGTTTACATGGGTGCTATCATATTTCCTGATCCTTTTGGCTTATGGTAAGTAAAGGACTTTTGTTGTATGCAATTAGTAGATTCATGCCATGCTCTAGTTTGACTTGATATCTTGCTGTAACATGTTGTTTGATAGCTCTAAACATTGCAACCTGATGTTATTTCTGCCAATGCCTGAAACTGTTATTATTTGCAATCTTGCCATGTCATTTTGAGCATGTTCTAGTGATTTCTGGAGATAGCTCAGTGTTCATGTTTTGTAATGCTTTACCTGTACATCATGCCCATGCCTTTTGTTTTCTTGTTGAGGTCCTGTAGCATGTTGTTTTGATGCTTGCAATATGCCTAGTTGCTGTTTTGGACAGATTGTTGCTATAACTTGTTTCATGTGTATGTGTTGAACCGTTGCTCCGTTTTGAGTGTGCTCTATATGAAACTTGCTTGATTTTGCATGTAGTTTCATATTATCATGTTGCATCCTTGTTTTGATGTGTTTTCTTGATGTTTGTATGCATTTTGCGTCAATGCCATGTTTATCTTGTTTTGCTCATATCTTCTAGGCCGTAGCTCCGAATCTAATGAACTTTATATGTAACTTGACTAGAATTTCGTGTAGATCATCGTGGTGCATCTTAACTTGCTGTTTAACAACTTGAACATAAGGTTTATTCAGATCTGGAACAATTTCTAAATTTGCATATGAGGACTTACCGGAATTGTTCTATGTTGTTCCCGGCCTCATTTAAACTTGCTTTGATGAGTTGGTCTTGTATGCATCATCTTTTGCCATGAGTAGCTTCATGTAGTCTTGTCATGCATCATGCTTGATTGTGCATCATGTCTTGTATATGTGTGGAGTGTTTACTTTGTTGTGTGCTTCTTCTTGTTAGTTCCTGTTTCGTTGCGATCGTGAGGATTCGTTCGTCTACGTTTGGTTCGTCTTCGTGGCTTCATATTCTTCATGGACTCGTTCTTCTTCCTAGCGGGATTTCAGGCAAGATGACCGCTACCCTGGATCTCACTACTATCATTGCTATGCTAGTTGCTTCGTTCTATCGCTATGCTGCGCTACCTATTACCTGTTTATCAAGCCATCCCAAATTGCCATGTCAGCCTCTAACCTATTGCACCCTTCCTAGCAAACCGTTGTTTGGCTATGTTACCGCTTTGCTCAGCCCCTCTTATAGCGTTGTTAGTTGCAGGTGAAGATGAAGTTTGTTCCTTGTTGGAAAATGGAGATGTTGTTCCTTGTTGGAACATGTTTACTTGTTGGGATATCACAATATCTATTGTTAAATTAATGCATCTATATACTTGGTAAAGGGTGGAAGGCTCGGCCTTATGCCTGGTGTTTTGTTCCACTCTTGCCGCCCTAGTTTCCGTCATATCGGTATTATGTTCCCGGATTTTGTGTCCCTAACGCGGTCGGGTGATTTATGGGACCCCCTTGACAGTTCGCTTTGAATAAGACTCGTCCAGCAAGGCCCAACATTGGTTTTACCATTTGCCTCACCACCACCTACTTTTCCCTTGGGAGTCGCTCTCTCGAGGTCATCTTTATTAGCCCCCGGGCCGGTGCTTCTCTAAGTCTGGTTCGAACCGAGTAGATCTTGGGGCCACCTTGGGGCAACTTGAGGATTGGTTTTACTCGTAGGATGTCTCATCGGTGTTGCCACGAGAACGAGATATGTGCAGCTCCTATCGGGATTGTCGGCACATCAGGCGGCTTTGCTGGTCTTGTTTTATTCTTTGTCGAAATGTCTTGTAGCAGGATTCCGAGACTGATCGGGTCTTCCCGGGAGAAGGAATATCCTTCGTTGATCGCGAGAGCTTATCATGGGCTAAGTTGGGACACCCTGCAGGTTTGAACTTTCGAAAGCCGTGCCCGCGGTTATGTGGCAGATGGGAATTTGTTAATATCCGGTTGTAGTAAACTTGAAGCAAACTCTTCTAAAATACACCAACCGTAAAGTAACCGTGAGTGTCTCTTTTCGGGTTGATCGAGAGGAGAACATGGTTTCTGTGTTATGTCTGACGTAAGTAGGAGTTCAGGATCACTTCTTGATCATTACTAGTTGGCGACCGTTCCTTTGTTTCTCTTCTCGCTCTCATTTGCATATGTTAGCCACCATATATGCTTAGTCGTTGCTGCAACCTCACCACTTTACCTCTTCCTTACCCTTTAAGCTTTGCTAGTCTTGATACCCATGGTAATGGGATTCTTTGAGTCCTCGTGGCTCACTGATTACTACAACACCGATTGCGGTACAGGTTTGCGATGATCCCGGCGTGAGAGCGATGTTTGCTTGTGTTGGAGTTCTTCTTACGCTTCTTCTTCGATCGGGGATAGGTTCGGTCGGCAGCCTGGGCTAGCAGGTGGTGGATGTCGTTTGAGTTTCGTTTATGTTTCATCCGTAGTCGGATGTTGATCTCTTGTATATGATGTTGATGTATTCTTGTGGCATTTGTGCCTTATGTATGTATCCCCACTATTATGTAATGTTGATGTAATGATATCCACCTTGCAAAAGCGTTCCAATATGCGGGTCTATCCTTGGTGGGACCGTCGAGTTCCTTTTGGATAGGGTCGCATATTGGACGTGACAACGTGCTAAAGCAGCGGGATGCCAAGTACCCGTCTTACGAGATTTCGCACAGGTTGCCCGCCGAAGGGCAGGCCATCCCCACTCCTGAGCCCGGCGAGTATGTCGTCTTCGTTTCCCACCTCCGTCGGGGTTTAGGCTTCCCGATGGATCCTTTTGTGAGAGGGCTCATGTTTTACTATGGGTTGGAATTCCACGACTTGGCTCCGGAGTCCATCCTCCATATATCCGCATTCATTGTCATCTGTGAAGCCTTCCTCCGCATCACCCCACACTTCGGCCTGTGGCTGAAGACTTTCAATGTGGCGCCGAAGATGATCGGGGGGCGTCAAGCGGAGTGCGGCGGGGCGGCCATAAGTAGGAGAGCCGATGCCCTGTGGCCCGCTGGCTCCTTCCAAGAGGAGCTCGGCCTGTGGCAGCAAGAGTGGTTCTATATTACCGTTCCGAGGGGCCGCAGACAAAAGCCGCCGCCCCTTTCAATCACCACGCTCATCAATGCGTGCTGATCTTCTGAGATAGACGCCTTCTCAAGCAGATCCTTCTCAAGCATGATGCCGTCAGGAGTTTACTGGCGGGGTTTGAGGTATGTAAAAATGACACACCTTTTAACAGTTTTGCATATAGAATGCGCCCTGTATAGATAGTAGCCCCTGAGACTCGGTACGTTGTCGATATAGACAGCGTGCCGAGGATCAAAATCGCAGGTTTTAAATTCCCGTCGTGCCTATGCAGGTGGCGGGTCGTCCAGGGGGCAGCCGGACTTATGGAGTTGCGGAACTAAAGCGGCAACTCGATGTGGCGGATGAAGACATCGTTGATCAGCGAGCGACTTGATGAGTCGCAAGGTAAGTGTTACTGCGCGGACACATGGTAAGGGAGCCGAAGCCAACTCCTTACAAAATTTCCATGAAATGCAGATAGTGCCGCTGCGGTGGAGAGTCTTGGGCGAACTTGCTCAATCAAGGAGCAGGCGGAAGGGTGATGCGGCAGCCTCGGATGCCGAGGAGTTAGCGGCGAAAAGGCCGCCTGCTTGCCGGGCAGGAAGAGGTAGCCAAAATGGCTGTGAAGTTAAAAGAGGCTACCGACCGCAATGAGGCTCTTGGGAAGGCGCCTAAGCGGGCAGGAAGACCTGCGGAAGGCCACCGCTGAAACCAAGAATGCCCGCTCTGCAATGCGGGCCATGAAGGAAGAGCTGCGCCAGGCCGGGGAGATTGTAGCTGGCAAGCCTTTTCTGCTGCGCCGAAGGTTCACGGATTCAAAATATGCTCAGCTGGGCCAACTATGGTGTCCGGAGGACCCTTATATGGACTTAGCAGCGAGTGCGGCGGATGCTGTTGTGCATTTTCGAAGCCAGAAGGATCACCAGACGGAAGAGCTGTTTTGGTCTCAATTCCATAGTCCGGAGCGTGCGCTTCCGCTGACCGATCGTTTGGCTGAGTGGGCTGAGCAAAATAGGTTTTCCGGGCTTGCTATGGCGGATATAGTGACCCATATCCGGCCGGATAGGTCCCAGCCGAAGAGTTATTTTGGCTTATTGCAACAATTTCTTGGGGCGGTGCCGCATATCAAGGCGATGAAGCGGTCGGCCTGTATAGAGGGTGCGGATGGTGCTCGCCGTGTAAAGACACATTGGACAGAGATGGATGCCACCACTGCTATGCGACCCGGGTTCGGATAATAACGGCTGCCCGCCAAGCACTATTTTGGCGAAGTCTTTTGGTGCTCGTGTAATAAGTCGCGATGCTCAAAAATGTTACGTTGAATGAGCGTTTATATGATGTAAAATGATTTTTATGATGTAAGCGCCTTTTATACTTGTGCGTTCAAGTAATAGAATATCTCCTTTGCGGCCGTTCATGTATCGTATGTATAACCCGAAAGATGGCGATCGTCGGCTTTAGCCCCACGCACAAGGTGCGGGGTGTTCGCAAAAATAGCGCATTTTCACACTTAATCCGGCGTCTCGGTCCTGTAAAGGAGGTGGTAGCGTAGCAAGCGAGGCAACCGGACTATAATGCTTTATCACTTTCACTTAGCCATGGAGTTCGAGGGTGGGGCTACGACATAGCCCCAGGGGCACCGTGCTCTCGAATTGGGCGGCGTATGTGCTGGCCGAAGCGGCCCTTCGTCAGCGGAGGAATCATAAACATTCCCAAGGTCGATCGAGTGGTTCACCGGTCTCTCGCTGTATCATGACAATCAGTTTCGGCTTTCTCTCTTGAGGTGCTCGCCCGGCCGGCCGGGGCACAATCGCGATAGTTCTCCCGAGCCGCGTTAGAATGATGATACGGAGCGTAAGGCAGCAAAACACGGAGCCGGGCAAACCCAACATTTGACCAAAGACATGATTCGGAGCTGATGCATATAAGGCCTAACTTCGAGGCGCCGAACACTCCGAAGGTGTTCGGTCTTTATAATAGCGGCAAAACAAAGCCCTAAGCCCCTTGTGTCGAGTGCGGGCAGGTTCTCTTGGCGCGGCCGATGCCAAAACGCCGATCTCCACTCTGGTTATCTTGAAAAACCAGGGATTATAGCAACAAGAGCAGTAAGAAAGGTTTACGAGGGTCTTAGTCGAAAAGAGTCCTTGCAGCGGGTCCCTACTGCGTCTGCGCTGTGTCTCCGTTGTGCCGTGTCACAGGCGGGTGTGCACGCTGTTCATCGTAAAAAGAGAGAACTTGGTTGGAAAAGAAATCGTGCAAGAAAGTGCATAAAATTGAAATATTGATTAAGAAAGCTGAGCCTATGCTAGCTCATTATGGCTTGTATGTGCAAACCCTCGTGAGGGTGTGCGGCTAGGTAGCCCTAGCTTATTTATTCGGACTTGTCCAGCCGTGTCAAAGGGTCTGCGGCGACCACTGTAATGAAAGCGATGCCACGTGGACCGGGCGTTTTAAGCGTAAGAGACGCGGAATGTGGTATTGTATTGAAGCGGACGAGCTTCCGTCCGGTGGTGCTTGATAGCTGGCTTAAGGGCTGGCGCCGCTCCTTTGAAGGAAGTGCGGCTTATGCGGTGTAATAGGGTCTATCCCCACTTGCGGATTGTGTCCGGATATAGCAGGTTTAAGTCACTGCCGCCGTCCATCAACACCTGCGTTTAATTGCAGTCCATCTATTATGGGATCCGATATCGGGCAGTCTATCCTGCGCTCCGGATATACGGACTAATCCAGGTGGTCGAAAGTGATTGGTTTTGACATCCAACCTTGGTCCACTGGGGTGGATCGTCCGACACTTGTCTTGGCGGGTGCCGTGTTGGCTTTCCGTGTTATCACGTGAAGCGAGTTTACTGTTTTGACTTCTCGAGGGAAAGTCCTTTGACTTCCGGTGCTCTGCTGGTGGGGCTCGTCATTGTCCTCACTTGGCGTATCGAGCCCCTTGTGTCCGGCATTAAGTCTGCCGGACTGTTTAAAAACCCAACAATTTTGGTTGGTATGGTTTGCGTGCCTTACGGGGTCTTGTGGATTTGACATATCCGATCTAAAATTTTGTTTAAATTTGATAGCTTCGTCTCTGTTGTCCTTAGGAGGCCGTGTTTTATTGTCCGGCGCGAGCTTTTGAATCCGTGTTGACCGTCGTGCCTGTGGGCTTTTTCTTTATTCCGCGCTGATCTTGCTCTGCTGCGTGACTTTCCGTTCCATCTACGATCTCGGATGTACTGGTCATTGGTGCTGCATCTTGCTAGCCAGCTGTCTTCTCTCGCATAAAAGCGCGTCATGAGGCTTGTTAGCGGCCATTGTTCTTGGCTTCTCTTGGCGAGGTGTCCAGCGAGCCATTCGTCTCTGGACGTTGTGTTTAAAAGCTGCTAAAACCTGCGTCCGGACGATCGACTATTTGGTTCTTTTGGTAAGGAACCTGTTCCGAAATTCTTGTGGCCGACTCTTGGGCTGTTGGGTTATATGACTCAGGTCGTCAACATCCGGAGGGCGGACATAAGTCCCTTGAAAATTTGCTCTGACGCGTCCTCAAGCTCTTCCCAACTTCCAATGTGTTTTCGGGAGGCTTTTGAGCCAATGCCGAGCTGGCCCTTTGAGCTTGAGGGTAGGTATTTTATGGCGTGGAGATCGTCTCCTCTAGCCATGTGTATGTCTAGTATGTAGTCTTCTATCCGGACTCCGGGTCTTGTGCCGTCGTATGCCTCTATGTTTATGGGTTTAAACCCTGCTGGAAATTCATGATCCAGCACCTCATCGGTGAAACATAGCGGGTGTGCGGCGCCCCTGTATTTGGGTGTGCCGCTATCTTCGAACACTTGTCGTGGTATGTTACCTCCTGGGGTCCTCTTTTTTGGCCCGTAGATGGACCTATTTGGGCCATCCGTTTTACCAGGAGTATAATTCGGCTTGTGTGCAGCCCCATTTGTCGCTTTGGGCCTGTCGTCTGGCCGTCTATCCGGCCAGGCGGCCTCTTTATTTTTTGACTGTGAAGGCTCGATGGCTTCCTCGTCAAATTCTGGCAGCAACTTGTGCTTCGTGTAGCTCTTAGTTTGATGGCCATTGCCATATTTGTCTGCGGTCTTGAATACTTTGCTCCACTTCATTACGGCGTGTCTTACGCTGTTTTGAGCTTCCGTTTTGCCTTCTTCAAACTTCTTGCAGTGGCGACTAGTTTTTGTGTATGTTCTTATGCTCGGTGTTGTGGCGGACTGTTGATTGCTTTGTGAAGGGGTTGATTATCCGGCTCGTCCTGTTAAATGCGTCGGTGGCTTGCCCTGCTCTATCGCTGGGTCGTTAGGAAGGCTGCTTTGATCAAGCGGGACTTAGGCGCGTTGTGTCGCCGTTTTGGTTCTTTATCGCGAGATTATCCTCTGCCGTGTCCGTTGTTCCTTGTTATCGCTTTCCTTGGGTGTCCACCATGTATATGTCGTATGACGAGGTGGTCTTCGGTGTCCCGTGGCGCTGGTTCTTGGAGTCTCCGCATCGTCGTCCATACCGTCGATGTCTTGGTCGTGGTCAGTATGTCGGTTAAATCGTCGGCGGTGGCTCTGAAGTGGGTGGTGGGTGGGATCTGAATTTCTTCGTCATCCGCGTCCCAACCGCCTGGCCGTAGTTCGCCAGGGCTCTCCGGATAGCGAGATGCTTCAATGAATTTATGATATCGCCGAAGGCGAAGTGCTGAAAGATGTCCGCAGCGGTGAATTCCATGATCGGCGCCAATCGGATTCGATTGGCGGGGCGCAGGAGGTTGGTCCGGAAGAGTCGGCACCTCGAGTCATGGGCTTTACGTGGGACAAGGTAAGTGTTGGCTCCATCGCCGTAGGAATTGCGGCTCGGCGGTGTCCAGCCGTCCGTCCTCGATTGAGCGATCGGCTCGAGTACGAGTCGGGCGGATCCGGTGCGGCCTCCAAGGTCTTTGTCCGTGGCGAGTTAGGTCATGTCCATCGTGACAGCAGTGGCGCTTCGGCTATGGATCAGATCCATCGAGGATCAAGTCCCCGCGGATATCGGCCATGAATTTTAAGCTTCCAGACCTGACCTGACGGCCAGGGGCGTAGCTTTCGATCTGCTCTAGATGGCCAAGGGAGTTGGCCCGCAGTGCGAAGCCGCCGAATATGAAGATCTATCCGGGGAGGAAGGTTTCACCCAGGACTGCGTCGTTGTTGATTGAAGAGGCCATCAAGCCTATCGGTGACGACACAGAGGAACTCTCAATGAAAGCACCAATGTCGGTGTCAAAACCGGCGGATCTCGGGTAGGGGGTCCCGAACTGTGCGTCTAGGCGGATGGTAACAGGAGACAAGGGACACGATGTTTACCTGTGTTGGGCCCTATTGATGGAGGTAAAACCCTCGCCCTGCTTGATTGATATTGATATTGTGGATGTTTACAAGAGTGGATCTACCACGAGATCAAGGAGGCTAAACCCTAGAAGCTAGCCTATGGTATGATTGTAAGGGTTGTTGTGATTGTTGTCCTACGGACTAAAGCCATCCGGTTTATATAGACACCAGAGAGGGCTAGGGTTACATAGAGTCGGTTACAATGGTAGGAGATCTACATATCCGTATCGCCAAGCTTGCCTTCCACGCCAAGGAAAGCCCCATCCGGACACGGGGGGAAGTCTTCAATCTTGTATCTTCATAGTCTTGGAGTCCGGTCGATGATGATAGTCCGGCAAATGATAGTTTGGCTGATGATGGTAGTCCGGCTATCCGGACACCCCCTAATCCAGGACTCCCTCAAGCACCACCGGAGTCCTTCAAAGGTGCATCTCCGAAGCGGAAGGGCAGAAGCTTCTAGCAGAAATTCACGCCGGACTCGATGGCCACCACGCCGCAGCCCGGGCCCTCGTAAGTAAGGCCTTTTGTACAGGATTTTATTGGCCGACGGCCCGGGCAGACGCACAAGACTTGGTCCAACGCTGCGTCGGTTGCCAGCTCTTTGCAAACCAAAGCCATATGCCACCCGTCGCCCTACAAACAATCCCCATTACCTGGCCCTTTGCGGTCTGGGGGCTTGACATGGTTGGACCCCTTAAAGGGGGAACCCATAAGAAAAAATACTTACTGGTAATGGTGGATAAATTCACCAAATGGATAGAGGCCAAACCTGTTAAAACGGCCGAATCCGGACCAGTGATAGACTCTATATCCGGGGTTGTACACCGTTATGGTGTCCCCCACAGCATCATCACTGACAACGGCACGAACTTCACTGCCAATGAGGTGAAACTATGGTGCAGCAACATGGGCATCAAGCTTGATTACGCTTCTGTCTATCATCCACAAACTAACGGTCAAGTCGAACGAGTAAATGGTCTTATCATGAGCGGCATCAAACCCAGATTAGTGTGGTCCTTAAAGGAATCTAACATGCACTGGGTAGAGGAGCTCGACTCCGTACTTTGGGGGCTGCGGACCATGCCGAATAGCACCACCGGATACACACCGTTCTTTATGGTGTTTGGCGCAGAGGCGGTTCTGCCCTGCGACATAATTCATGACTCACCTCGAGTGCACATGTATGAAGAGAGAGAGGCCGAGCTCGATCGGTAGGACAGTTTGGACGCCCTCGAGGAGGAGCGTGACGTGGCAAAAGCTCGTTCCGCATTCTACCAGCAACAGGCTAGAAGATACCAAAGCAAAGAAGTACGGGCCAAAACCTATAACATTGGCAAACTCGTTCTACACCTACCGGATAAGAAAAAGGACAAGCTCAAGCCCAAATGGGAGGGTCCCTTCATTATTAACCATGTCTTAACCGGTGGAGCGTACCGTCTGCGGGATGCATCGGACAACCGCCTCGAGCCAAATCCATGGAACGCAGCCAGACTCCGAAGATTTTATGCCTAGTGCCGGACTCCGTGTTCGTCTCCTTACCTCTGTCAAATTTTTATACATTCGTTATCTGTCTTTTCTTTCTTTCTTTCTTCCCCTTTTCTTTCGAGGCCTTGAAGGGCTAAAATGTGTTTTGACTACACAATCTTGATGCGTCAGCCGCGCTCATTATACCCGGGGGCTTCCTATACAGAAGCTTAAATATTTTCCGGGCTTCATGCCCCGCACATGTGTTATTCTTCCGCATGTACCTTTTTTTTGCCACTATATGCATCGATATGACTTAAGTTTTGGCCAAGCCGGGTTGCCTGGCTCTTGTATTTATGCCCTACGTTCCCGTTAATTCAGCTAGGGCATAAGGGGAGCACCTCTGCGATTATTCTGCCGGTCACCGGATGTGTACCTCGGTGGGTGAAGCCGAAAGCTAGCGTTCTTAAGGGAATATTCGGTGATGAATAAAAGATGACTTTTTATTTTTTCCACTTGCCCCCAGATGTTTTTGCCTGCGTCTCTTCTCACAGTTCGGACATGCACATTAGGGCATGCGTACCCAGGGAAAGGAACCCTTAATGGAACTATTCTCCATGGAAGATGTTTCTTACTACCCATGTAATATAACATAACTAGTTGGGTACTTATCATTCAAGCACTTATGACCCCTCGCCTGGTTTCCACGCATACCCGGTTTTTACATAAGCTGGCTGGTATTCGGATACACTCCGGACTATCGGGTCCAGAGGTTGAAGCGAAAAGGTCCGCCATGACAAATGATTTACAATCCGGCTAGAGACATTCTACATGTCATTCAAATTACATAGTCACTTAGACTGATTAAATTCTTCTTCTATGCCATCCAACAGGCTGTCTAGCCTACAATCCTGTTGGGAATACTTGGCGGCTAGATCTACTTGGTGATACACCAAACTGACAGGGATTTCTTTCCCATCGGGCCCCACAGGTCCGACCTCGGCCATGTGGTTTGGGTCAGCCTTGGTATACTGCGTCTTCACCATGGCCCAGGCTTCCCTGGCACCTTGACGGCAGGCCGATACCTTCCATAATTGGAAGCGTCACCGCGCTCCCTTGAGCTTCTCTACAAGTCCTCCAAGGCCTTCGGGAAGGGAGACGGATGGCCACAAGGCCTGGGCAATACCCTGCATCACCTACCGAACTTGTTCGTGTAGTTGGGAGAGCTCCGATAAAAGATCACCCGCAGACCCGGGCATCTCGTTGCGGGACGACCTGTCAGCATACTTGTAGACATAACTCTGTTAGCTAGCTTCCTCGCCAAACTCTTTTTGAAGTTCGTTCAAGCACTTACTGAAAATGTCGCGTCGAAGCCGCTTGTTCTCCTTCATGGAGTCTGACAGCTGGGCGCGAACATCCTTTAGTTCCACGCTCAGCTGGGTATTGGCATCTTGGAGATTGTTTTTCTCCTTCCTAACCTTTGTAAGCACGCGCTCGCCAGCCTTTAGCCGCCGTATGACATGTTGCTCATCCGGATTCACTCCGGCGTCATCTGCAATATTTGTTGTCAGAATTGCATGCAGGCTGCATCCTATATGGTACCTGTCATTCTTTAAAGCAGGTATTACCAGAGGGGGCCTTCTCGGACTCCTTCAATACGGACACTGTGGCCCGTAGCTGGGCCTTGCACTCTTCCAGCTCTGGAGACAATTGGGTATTCTTCTCTGAAGAACTCAGACAGATAATGATCCTTAAATCAGTTGTGCCAACTGTTTCAAGTCTCGTGGGCTACTTGATATATATAATCATCAAATTTTATTACCGTATATCCTTTACATACTGGTGCGTGGCTCGCAAGACCACTTTGAGCAGCACGGATGTCTGCGTCTCCCGAATTGAAGGCATCAAATGCATCTTGGGAGAAACAAGCGCCACGGAGTGCGGCCGGCGGCGCTTTGTGATTCATGGCGCTCTCCACTTCGAACTTGTAGCGGAGATTTTATCCGCATCCTCTCGTAGGAGGAACGTCGACGCATGCCCGCCTCCGTGTCCGCCACGGAGCCCGGCTAGTGGAGGCGTGATCGGCAACTTCTCCGGATATAGTCCGGCGAGTATTTTTCCTTCTGGGAAACATGGGTGTTATTATGTTTTCAAAGGCAAACCCACGGAGCGAGGTTTTATATCATACCTCTGCGTCGGCGTCTTAGTCCGAACCGCTTTTCTTTTCAGCCTGCCTGGCCTCGGTACCCCTTGCTGGTGAATCGCCACGGGCTTGGCATGGCGTCCGGAGGACCTTTCGTGTAAGACACCGTGCAGATACGGAAGGTAAGGTGCGTGGAAAGGGATACCTCTCAAAGGTTGGGCCCCTGGTCTCACTTACCTGCGAGGCAGGCAGTAGCCCCGGATAGTCGGCTATAATAGCCACCATGGCCTCATCACGGCTTAATTGATAAAATATCCTATCGATTAGCTCCACGAATATCTCCGGATCCTCTTGAAGACCGGGGTCGAGGGACCGTTCAGGTTCCTCTGGTTGTGGAGGTGGGCTATTTATCTCCCTTACTGCCTTACGCGGCTCCTGCGGTGAACGGGAAAAATAAGACATTTATTGTGGAAATGTGGAAGGGAAGGGCAGGAAAAGTGGCAGCTTACCCAGCTCGGAGGATTGTACATGGAGAATCCGTCCCGCGGTTTGATGCGGAGGAACTCCTCTTCCTCTCCCTTGTACAGACCGGACAGGGTTTTTGCCAGAGCGGCAACGGAGTCCGGCCCCTTACGGCCGCAGCGGGTGGCATCATCTTCCCCGTTAAAGTCCCACATTGGGCGGCCTCGGTATTGAAGCGGCTGCACCCCTCGCATAATGCATATTGACATAACTTTGGTTGTAGTCAGTCCTGATAGAGCCAGCACCTTTATCCGGCTCATCAGGTAAGAAACGTCTCTATCATCTTCCTCCTGAGGGCTCCTTGGTCGCCAGCTTAAGCGTTTCTTCAGAGGAACATTATTAAACTCAGGAAGGCCGATCCGAATAGGATCAGGAAGAGGGACGTCCTCTATAGAGAACCACCAAGGCCGGTCTTGGATGCCTTCTTCGGGTGCCGGACAGGTATCCGGTCCCGGCGATCGCCATATTTGGCCCGCCCACTTGAAACAGTGACCCCTCCGTATGCGGGTACGAGGCGAATAGCCTCTTCCATAGCTCAAGTGAGCCGCAGAGCCTGTAAACAGTTCGCAAAGAGCGACATAGCCAGCAATGTGCAATATGGAGGCAGGAGGAAATTATGCAGTGGAGGTCGTAGAACTCCTGTGAGCCCATGGAGGAACAGTGAATTGAAATCGGTCCCTTAATAAATAAGGGACAAGGCATACCCGTTCCCTTTGGAGGGATTGGGAAGCTCTTTGCTTGTTCTCCGCCATTATAGGTGGCAAGCCCGCTCGAGCACGGGACCATATCTACCTGGGGAGGAATCCCTGGGTCTGTAGCCTCACTAGTTGGCTATGCGGGACGTAACACTTCTTCCAATCATCGGGCTTAGGGATACGGGGGCGAGAGGAGGAGGTGCGGCGACTGGCCATGTTGGAATGGATTTTTTTCCAGGCATGCTCCGATGGATACTCGTTGTGGGAGGATGGAATGATATGGATCTGTGAATCCCCGTCTCTTTAATAGGCGATTTCCCTACATGGCTAGGGTGGCAATTGTAAAAATTCACCGACTTCTCGCATTCGCTCGACGCGTGGAGGATCTCCATGATTAGGCACAGAAGCCAAGGAGTGCAACATTTATGGGAAGCCGGACACTATTCAAACAAGTATTCAGAATTTGGAGAAGAACCCGCCTTGCAATGCCGAAGACAATCCGCGCGCCGGACTCATCGTCATTGAAGCCTGGTTCGGGGGCTACTGAGGGAGTCCTGGATTAGGGGGTATCCGGACAGCCGGATTATATCCTATGGCCGGACTGTTGGACTATGAAGATACAAGATTGAAGACTTCGTCTCGTGTCCGGATGGGACTCTCTTGGCGTGAAAGGCAAGCTTGGCGATACGGATATGTAGATCTCCTTCTATTGTAACCGACTCTGTGTAACCCTAGCCCCCTCTGGTGTCTATATAAACCGGAGGGTTTAGTCCGTAGGAGAACAGCAATCATACCATAGGCTAGCTTCTAGGGTTTAGCCTCTACGATCTCGTGGTAGATCAACTCTTGTAATACTCATATTCATCAAGATCAATCAAGTAGGAAGTAGGGTATTACCTCCATAGAGAGGGCCCGAACCTGGGTAAACATTGTGTCCCTTGCCTCCTGTTACCATCCGCCTTAGATGCACAGTTCGGGACCCCCTACCCGAGATCCGCCGGTTTTAACACCGACAAAGATCTTTATCGGTCAAACCGCATAACAACATACGTTGTTCCCTTTGTCATCGGTATGTTACTTGCTCGAGATTCGATCATCCGTATCTCAATACCTAGTTCAATCTCGTTACCGGCAAGTCTCTTTTAGTCGTTCCGTAATGCATAATCCCGCAACTAACTCATTAGTCACATTGCTTGCAAGGCTTATAGTGATGTGCATTACCGAGAGGGCCCAGAGATACCTCTCCGACAATCGGAGTGACAAATCCTAATCTTGATCTATGCCATCTCAACAAGTACCATCAGAGACACCTGTAGAGCACCTTTATAATCACCCAGTTATGTTGTGACGTTTGGTAGCACAAAAAGTGTTCCTCCGGTATTCGAGGGTTGCATAATCTCATAGTCATAGGAACATGTATAAGTCATGAAGAAAGCAATAGCAATATACTAAACGATCAAGTGCTAAGCTAACGGATTGGGTCAAGTCAATCACATCATTCTCTAATGATGTGATCCCGTTAATCAAATGACAACTCATGTCTATGGCTAGGAAACTTAACCATCTTTGATTCAACGAGCTAGTCAAGTAGAGGCATACTAGTGACACTCTGTTTGTCTATGTATTCACACATGTACTAAGTTTCCGGTTAATACAATTCTAGCATGAATAATAAACTTTTATCATGATATAAGGAAATATAAATAACAACTTTATTATTGCCTCTAGGGCATATTTTCTTCAGAAAAATCTCCTGAAGATAATAATGATGTTTCTATCTCAGATGCTGAAACTCAATCTGGTAATGAACATTCACCTAGTGATCATGAAAAAGATAATGATGATGTTCATGAAGACACTCAACCAAACAATGATAAAGAACCAGATAATGATGTTGAGATAGAACCAGTTGTTAATCTTGATAACCCACAACCTAAAGATAAAAGATGATAAAAGAGACTTTGTGGATAGAAAACATGGTAAATAAAGAGAACCATGGGTTCAAAAACCCATGCCCTTTCCACCTAAATCAACTAAAAATAAAGATGATGAAGAATTTGAATGCTTTGCCGAAATGCTTAGGCCAGTCTTTTTGCGCACTCGCTTGACTGATATTTTAAAGATGGCCCCTTATGCAAAGTATATGAAAGACATCAACACTAATAAGAGAAAAATACCGGAAGCTGAAATCTCCACCATGCTTGGTAATTATTATTTTAAGGATGGAGTACCTAAAAAACTTGGAGATCCGGGAATACCAACTATACCTTGCTCCATCAAAAGAAACTTTGTTAAAACTGCTTTGTGTGATTTAGGAGCTGGTGTTAGTGTTATGCCTTTTTCTTTATACAAAATACTTTACTTGAACTCACACCTACTGAAATATCTTTGCCAATGGCTGATAAATCAACTGCTATACCTATCGGTATTTGTGAGGACGTGCCTGTTGTTGTTCCAAATGTTACCATCTTAACTAACTTTGTTATAGTTGAGGTGCCCGAGGACGACAACACGTCAATTATCCTTGGTAGACCCTTTTTAAATACTGCAGAGGTTGTTATTCATTGCAATAAAAGCAAGGTCACTTTTCATATTAATGGTAATGAGCATACGTGCACTTTCCGAAGAAACAATTCCAAGTGAATGGTATAAATGTTATTGAAAAATCTCCGACACTCACTATTGGAAGTTTTCAACTACCTCTACCTTCTGCCAAAAAGAAATATGATATACTTATTGTTGGGGATATGCATATCCCCATTGAGGTAACTTAGTGTTTATGAAAGTTCTTTGGTTTCATGCTAATTAAAGGTGGTTGTTAAGAAGACTTGATCAACCTTATTAATGGATCACTTTTGAGAGGTATGAAGTTGATGAACTTAGTAGGCACAACCTTCCGTCCTTGCGTTTTGTTTTCTATTTTTATTAGTTAAATAAATTAAAATGCCATGTTTATTCTGTTTTCTGGATTTTCCATGCAATAAAAAATGACCAAAAAATAAAAGTTCTCAGAATGCCCTGAAAATTTAATACGATTTTTTTCTGAATATTTCTGAATTTTTAGTACAAATAACATCATAGGGGGGTGCACCAGGTGGGCACAACCCACCTGGGCACGCCAGCAGCCCCAGGCGCGCCCTGGTGGGTTGTGGTCCCCACGTGGGCCCCCTCACTTACCTCTTTGGCCCATGTCATCACCTTCCTCCAGAAAAAATTCACCATTGCTCTCTCTCCCATTTTCTTGCTCTCAAACCCGCGGATTTCGATCTCTTTGCCCGAAACTCCGTTTCTGAAACTGTTTTGGGGGATTGCTACTTGGTATGTAACTCCTCCATTGGTCAATTAGTTTTTGCTTTAGTGGTTTATATTTTGAATAATTAGCTACTCTTGGTGCTTCTGTAGATGAGCTTGCTGAAGGAAATATGCCCTAGAGGCAATAATAAAGTTATTATTTATTTCCTCATATCATGATAAATGTTTATTATTCATGCTAGAATTGTATTAACCGGAAACATGATACATGTATGAATACATAGACAAACATATAGTCACTAGTATGCCTCTACTTGACTAGCTCATTAATCAAAGATGGTTATGTTTCCCAACCATAGACATGTGTTGTTATTTGATTAATGGGATCACATCATTAGGAGAATGATGTGATTGACATGACCCATTCCGTTAGCCTAACACTTGATCGTTTAGTATATTGCTATTGCTTTCTTCATGACTTATACATGTTCCGATAACTATGAGATTATGCAACTCCGTTTCGGAGGAACACTTTGGTGCTACCAAACGTCACTGGCGAATCGGGTGATTATAAAGGAGTACTACAGGTGTCTCCAAAGGTACATGTTGGGTTGGCGATTTGAGATTAGGTTTTGTCACTCCGATTGTCGGAGAGGTATCTCTGGGCCCTCTCGGTAATGCACATCACTATAAGCCTTGCAAGCAATGTAGCTAATGAGTTAGTTACGGAATGATGCATTACGAACGATGTAAAGAGACTTGCTGGTAACGAGATTGAACTAGGTATTGATACCGACGATCGAGTCTCGGGCAAGTAACATACCGATGACAAAGGGAACAAAGTATGTTGTTATGCGGTTTGACCGATAAAGATCTTCAGAGAATATGTAGGAGCCAATATGGGCATCCAGGTTCCGCTATTGGTTATTGACCAAGAATAGTTCTAGGTCATGTCTACATAGTTCTCGAACCCGTAGGGTCCGCACGCTTAAGGTTTCGATGGCGATGTTATATTATGAGTTTATGAGTTTTGATGTACGAAGGAGTTCGAGTCCTGGATGAGATCGGGACATGACGAGGAGTCTTGAAATGGTCGAGACGTAAAGATCGATATATTGACGACTATATTCGGACATCGGAAAGGTTCCGAGTGATTCGGTATTTTTCGAGTACCGGTAGTTACGGAGAAGCAATGGGCCTTGATGGGCTTTAGTGGGAAGAGGAGAAAGGACCAAGGGTCTGCTGCCCCCCCTCCTCTGGTCCGAATTGGACTAGGGAAAGGGGCCGCCACCTTCCTTCTCCTCCACTTCCTTCTCCTTCCTCCCTCTTGGTGGACTCCTACTAGGACTTGGAATCCTAGTAGGACTCCACATCTGGCCGCACCAAGCCTTGGCGGCCTCCTCCTCCTCCATCCTTTATATACGGGGCAGGGGGCACCCCATGACACACAAGTTGATCTACGGATCGTTCCTTAGCCGTGTGTGGTGCCCCTCCACCATATTCCACTTCGGTCATATCGTCATGAGCTTAGCGAAGCCCCCGCGCCGTAGAGTCATATCGTCGCGGAGCTTAGGCGAAGCCCTGCATCGGTGGAGCATCATCATCGTCACCACGCCGTCGTGCTGACGGAACTCATCCCCGATGCTTTGCTGGATCGGAGCCCGGGGATCGTCATCGAGCTGAACGTGTGCTGAACTCGGAGGTGCCGTACGTTCGGTACTTGGATCGGTCGGATCGTGAAGACGTACGACTACATCAACCGCGTTGTTATAACGCTTCCGCTTCGGGGTCACGAGGGTGCGTGGACATACTCTCCCCTCTCGTTGCTATGCCATCACCATGATCTTGTGTGTGCGAGGAAATTTTTGAAATTACTACGTTCCCCAAGCGATGGCATGCGAGCCTGGTTTTATGCGTTGATGTCATATGCACGAGTAGAACACAAGTGAGTTGTGGGCGATATAAGTCATCTTGCTTACCAAAGCATGTCATACTTTGGTTCAGCGGTATTGTGAGATGAAGCGGCCGGACCGACATTACGCCAGACGCTTACGCGAGACTGGTTTCACCGCCGAGCACTCGTTGCTTAAAGGTGGTGGCGGGTGTCTCTCTCTCACTTTAGTTGAACCGAGTGTGGCTACGCCCGGTCCTTGCGAAGGTTAAAACAGCACCAACTTTACAAACTATCGTTGTGGTTTTGATGCGAGGTAAGAACGGTTCTTGCTCAGCCCGTAGCAGCCACGTAAAACTTGCAACAACAAAGTAGAGGACGTCTAACTTGTTTTTGCAGGGCATGTTGTGATGTGATATGGTCAAGACGTGATGCTATATTTTATTGTATGAGATGATCATGTTTTGTAACCGAAGTTATCGGCAAGCTGGCGAGAGCCATATGGTTGTCGCTTTATTGTATGAAATGCAAAGCCATGTAATTGCTTTACTTTATCACTAAGCAAGAGCGATAGTCGAGAAGCAATAGTTGGCGAGACGACAACGATGCTACGATGGAGATCAAGGTGTCGCTACCGGTGACAATGGTGGTCATGACGGTGCTTCGAGATGGAGATCACAAGCACAAGATGATGATGGCCATATCATATCACTTATATTGATTGCATGTGATGTTTATCCTTTATGCATCTTATCTTGCTTTGATTGACGGTAGCATTATAAGATGATCTCTCACTAAAATTATCAAGAAGTGTTCTCCCGAGTATGTACCGTTGCTAAAAGTTCAGAGTACCCGGACACCACGTGATGATCGGGTGTGATAAGTTCTCGTCCATCTACAACGGGTGCAAGCCAGTTTTGCACACGCAGAATACTCAAGTTAAACTTGAAGAGCCTAGCATATGCAGATATGGCCTCGGAACACGGAGACCGAAAGGTCGAGCGTGAATGATATAGTAGATATGATCAACATAGTGATGTTCACCATTGAAAACTACTCCATCTCACGTGATGATCGGTTATGGTTTAGTTGATTTGGACCACGTAATCACTTAGATGACTAGAGAGATGTCTGTCTAAGTGGGAGTTTTTTAATATGATTTATTGAACTTAAATTTATCATGAACTTAGTACCGATAGTATTTTGCTTGTCTATGTTTCTTTGTAGATAGATGGCTCGTTTGTTGTTCCGTTGAATTTTAATGCGTTCCTTGAGAAAGCAAAGTTGAAAGATGATGGTAGCAATTACACGGATTGGGTCCGTAACTTGAGGATTATCCTCATTGCTGCTGAAGAATTAATCTGGAAGCACCGCTGGGTGCGTGCTCTGCAGCAGAGCAACGCCGAAGTTGTGAACGTCTGGCGAGCAAAGCTGATGACTACTATATAGTTCGATTGTGCCATGCTTTACGGCTTAGAACCGGGTCTTCAACGACGTTTTGAGCGTCATGGAGCATATGAGATGTTCCAAGAGTTGAAGTTAATATTTCAAGCAAATGCCCGGATTGAGAGGTATGAAGTCTCCAATAAGTTCTATAGCTGCAAGATGGAGGAGAATAGTTTCGTCGGTGAGCACATACTCAAAATGTGCGGGTATAATAATCACTTAATTCAGCTGGGAGTTAATCTTCCGGATGATAGTGTCATTGATGAATTCTCCAATCACGCCACCAAGCTACAAGAGCTTCGTGATGAACTATAATATGCAAGGGATGACTAAGACAATTCTGAGCTCTTCGCAATGCTAAAAGCGCGAAGGTAGAAATCAAGAAAGAGCATCAAGTGTTGATGGTCAACAAAACCACTAGTTTCAAGAAAAGGGCAAAGGAAGAAGAAGGAAACTTCAAAAGAACAGCAAGAAAGTTGCTGCTCAAGAGAAGAAACCCAAGTCCGGACCTAAGCCTGAAACCGAGTGTTTTACTTGCAAGCGATGGACATCGAAGCGGAACTGCCCCAAGTATTTGGCGGATAAGAAGGATGGCAAGGTGAACAAAGGTATATGTGATATACATGTTATTGATGTGTACCTTACTAGAGCTCGTAGTAGCACTGGTATTTGATCTGGTTCATTGCTAATATTTGCAACTCAAAGCAGGGACTACGGAATAGCGAGCACCGCAAAGGACGAGGTGACGATGCGGCGTGGGAAAGCGGTTCCAAAGTCAATGTGATCGCGGTCGACACGCTACCTCTACATCTACCTTCGGATTAGTTTTAGACCTAAATAATTGTTATTTGGTGCCAGCGTTGAGCATGAACATTATATCTGGATCTTGTTTAATGCGAGACGGTTATTCATTTAAATCAGAGAATAATGGTTGTTCTATTTATATGAGTAATATCTTTTATGGTCATGCACCCTTGAAGAATGGTCTATTCTTGTTGAATCTCGACAGTAGTGATACACATATTCATAATGTCGAAGCCAAAAGATGCAGAGTTAATAATGATAGTGCAATTTATTTGTGGCACTGCTGTTTGGGTCATATCGGTGTAAAGCGCATGAAGAAACTCCATAGAGATGGATTTTCGGAATCACTTGATTATGAATCATTTGATGCTTGCGAACCGTGCCTTTTGGGCAAGATGACTAAAACTCCGTTCTCCGGAATAATGGAACAAGCTACTGACTTATTGGAAATAATACATACCGATGTATGCGATCCAATGAGAGTTGATGCTCGAGGCAAGTATCATTATTTTCTGACCTTCACAAGATGATTTGAGCAGATATGGGTATATCTACTTGATGAAACATAAGTCTGAAATAATTGAAAGGTTCAAAGAATTTTAGAGTGAAGTGGAAAAATCATCGTAACAAGAAAATAAAGTTTCGCGATCCGATCACGGAGACAAATATTTGAGTTCTGAGTTTGGTCTTGATTAAAACAATGTGAAATAGTTTCACTACTCACGCCACAGAACACCACAATGTAATGGTGTGTCCAAATGTCATAACCGTACTTTATTAGATATGGTGCGATCTATGATGTCTCTTATCGGTTTACCACTATCGTTTTGGGGTTATGCATTAGAGACAGCTGCATTCACGTTTAATAGGGCACCATCTAAATCCGTTGAGACGACACCGTATGAACTATGGTTTAGCAAATAAACCTAAGCCGTCGTTTCTTAAAGTTTGGAGTTGCGATGCTTATGTGAAAAGGTTTTCAACCTGATAAGCTCGAACCCAAATCGGAAAAGTGCGTCTTCATAGAATACCCAAAGGAAATTGTTGGGTACTCCTTCTATCACAGATCCAAAGGAAAACATTCGTTGCTAAGAATGGATCCTTTCTAGAGAAGGAGTTTGTCTCGAAAGAAGTGAGTGGGAGGAAAGTAGAGCTTAATAAGGTAATTTGTACCTTCTCCCGAATTGAAACTAGTTCATCACTGAAATCAGTTCTAGTGATGCCTACACCAATTAGTGAGGAAGCTAATGATGATGATCATGAAACTTCAAGATCAAGTTACTACCAAAACCTCGAGGTCAACCAGAGTAAGATCCGCACAGAGTGGTACGGTAATCCTATTCTAGAAGTCATGTTACTAGACCATGATAAACCTACGAACTATGAGGAAGCGATGATGAGCCCAGATTCATGAAATGGCTTGAGGCCATAAAATCTGAGATATGATCCATGTATGAGAACAAAGTATGGACTTTGATTGACTTGCTCGATGATCAGCAAGCCATGTTAAATAAATGGATCTTCAAGAAGAAGACAGATGCTGATAGTAGTGTTACTATCTACAAAGCTAGACTTGTCGAAAAAGGTTTTTGACAAAGTTCAAGATGTTGAATACAATGAGATTTTCTCACTCAGATCGATGCTTAAAAGTCCTGTCGAATCATGTTAGCAATTGCCACATTTTATGAAATCTGGCAAATGGATGTCAAAACTGCATTCCTTAATGGTTTTCTTAAAGAAGAGTTGTATATGATGCAACCAGAAGATTTTGTCAATCCTAAAGGTGCTAACAAAATGTGCAAGCTCCAATGATCCATCAATGGACTGGTGCAAGCATCTCGAGTTGGAATATATGCTTGATGATTTGATTAAAGCATATGGTTTTATACAGACTTTGGAGAAGCCTGTATTTACAAGAAAGTGAGTGGGAGCACTACAACATTTCGATAAGTATATGTGAATGACATATTGTTGATCGGAAATAATGTAGAATTATTACGCAAAGCATAAAGGAGTATTGAAAGGAGTTTTTCAAAGAAGGACCTCGGTGAAGCTGCTTACATATTGAGCATCAAGATCTATAGAGATAGATCAAGACGCTTGATAAGTTTTTCAATAAGTACATACATTATCAAGATTTTGAAGTAATTCAAAATGGAACGATCAAAGAAAAGTTCTTGCCTCAGTATTGCAAAGGTGTGAAATTGAGTAAGACTCAAATCCGACCACAACAGAAAATAGAAAAGAGAATGAAAGTCATTCCTATGCCTCGATCATAGGTTCTATAAAGTATGCTATGTTATGTACTGACCTATTGTATACCTTGCTCTGAATTTGGCAAGGGAGTACAATAGTGATCTAGGAGTAGATCACTGGACATGGGTCAAGAACATCCTTAGTGAGGACTAAAGGAAATATTTCTCGATTATGGAGGTGATAAAAGAGCCCGTCGTAAAGAGTTACATCGATGCAAGCTTTTTACACTGATCCAGATGACTCTAAAGTGTCAATCTGGATACATATTGAAAGTGGGAGCAATTAGCTAGAGTAGCTCCGTGCAGAGCATTGTAGACATAGAATATTTGCAAAATACATGCGGCTCTGAATGTGAGAGACCCGTTGACTAAGCTTCTCTCACGAGCAAAACATGATCATACCTTAGTACTCTTTGAGTGTTAATCACATAGCGATGTGAACTAGATTATTGACTCTAGTGAACCCTTTGGGTGTTGGTCACATGACGATGTGAACTATGGGTGTTAATCATATACAGATATGAATATTGGTGTTAAATCACATGGCGATGTGAACTAGATTATTGACTCTAGTGCAAGTGGGAGACTGAAGGAAATATGCCCTAGAGGCAATAATAAAGTTATTATTTATTTCCTCATATCATGATAAATGTTTATTATTCATGCTAGAATTGTATTAACCGGAAACATGATACATGTATGAATACATAGACAAACATATAGTCACTAGTATGCCTCTACTTGACTAGCTCATTAATCAAAGATGGTTATGTTTCCCAACCATAGACATGTGTTGTTATTTGATTAATGGGATCACATCATTAGGAGAATGATGTGATTGACATGACCCATTCCGTTAGCCTAGCACTTGATCGTTTAGTATATTGCTATTGCTTTCTTCATGACTTATACATGTTCCGATAACTATGAGATTATGCAACTCCGTTTACGGAGGAACACTTTGGTGCTACCAAACGTCACAACGAATCGGGTGATTATAAAGGAGTACTACAGGTGTCTCCAAAGGTACATGTTGGGTTGGCGTATTTCGAGATTAGGTTTTGTCACTCCGATTGTCGGAGAGGTATCTCTGGCCCTCTCGGTAATGCACATCACTATAAGCCTTGCAAGCAATGTAGCTAATGAGTTAGTTACGGAATGATGCATTACGATAGCGATGTAAAGAGACTTGCCGGTAACGAGATTGAACTAGGTATTGGATACCGACGATCGAAGTCTCGGGCAAGTAACATACCGATGACAAAGGGAACAAAGTATGTTGTTATGCGGTTTGACCGATAAAGATCTTCAGAGAATATGTAGGAGCCAATATGGGCATCCAGGTTCCGCTATTGGTTATTGACCAAGAATAGTTCTAGGTCATGTCTACATAGTTCTCGAACCCGTAGGGTCCGCACGCTTAAGGTTTCGGCGATGTTATATTATGAGTTTATGAGTTTTGATGTACTGAAGGAGTTCAGAGTCCCGGATGAGATCGGGGACATGACGAGGAGTCTCGAAATGGTCGAGACGTAAAGATCGATATATTGGACGACTATATTCGGACATCGGAAAGGTTCCGAGTGATTCGGGTATTTTTCGGAGTACCGGGTAGTTACGGGAGAAGCAATGGGCCTTGATGGGCTTTAGTGGGAAGAGGAGAAAGGCCCAAGGGGCTGCTGCGCCCCCCTCCCCTCTGGTCCGAATTGGACTAGGGAAAAGGGGGCCGGCCACCTTTCCTTCTCCTCCACTTCCTTCTCCCTTCCTCCCCTCTTGGTGGACTCCTACTAGGACTTGGAATCCTAGTAGGACTCCACATCCTGGCCGCACCAAGCCTTGGCCGGCCTCCTCCTCCTCCATCCTTTATATACGGGGGCAGGGGGCACCCCATGACACACAAGTTGATCTACGGATCGTTCCTTAGCCGTGTGTGGTGCCCCCCTCCACCATATTCCACTTCGGTCATATCGTCGGAGCTTAAGCGAAGCCCTCGCGCCCGTAGAGTCATATCGTCATGAGCTTAAGCGAAGCCCTGCGTCGGTGGAGCATCATCATCGTACCACGCCGTCGTCTTGTGGAACTCATCCCCGACGCTTTGCTGGATCGGAGCCGGGGATCGCCATCGAGCTGAACGTGTGCTGAACTCGGAGGTGCCGTACGTTCGGTACTTGGATCGGTCGGATCGTGAAGACGTACTACTACATCAACCGCGTTGTTATAACGCTTCCGCTTTCGGTCTACGAGGGTACGTGGACATACTCTCCCCTCTCGTTGCTATGCCATCACCATGATCTTGTGTGTGCGTAGGAAATTTTTTGAAATTACTACGTTCCCAAACACTTGCATGTTTAATTCTTAGAGTTCTAAGTAGTTTGAATGCTTGAAATAGCCTCTATGCATCTCTATCTTGTGAAGTTTTGTTGACAAAAAATTTGTGGACTAAAAATTTCAGAATTTTATTTACAGGAATAAGATGATTTTCTTTAGGAAGTTTGCTTCCAAGAAGAACTCTAAGGAAGTCATTGGGGAATCATTGGATACAGACCTCCATACTCGGAGAATGGCGGAAGTGTGTCCGTGCGAATGGCCACACAACCCCTTCATGCAGTGACGGAGCCAGGATTGGAGCAAGCCCCGGGCCCAAAAAAAAATTCCGCGAGGAAAAGACTTAATGTCCATAAGGCTTTTAGCTACCTCAAAAGATACCCCAAACAAAATATGGCTCAATTGCATAAAATATTTAGAATTTAAACTCAATTAATGATACAACAAAATAGATAAAAACACATGGAAAAAACTAAAAAGAACAGTATGTGATAAAAAAGAGAGTACCAAATCAATGGTTTTCTTCATGAGTGCCTCGCATAACCTCATCAGTGATGCAAGAAGAGCCAACACCTTCAAAGCATCAAAAACAAATTTCATAAGAGAAAGCATAAACATCAAGAAAAACAATTATCATTGATACAAATGTAAAAACTTACTACTTCGTCGAGGTAAAAGCCCTTTGCGAGACCTATATAAGTTCCTTGGATCAAGACAAGCAATGCATCTTAACGATTGAGTAGATCTTTCATATTCCTTTCCTACAATATATGAAATAAAATTGGCAATTACATCAAAATACCCTAGATATATGACTGCATACATACACATTATTTGAGTTAACTTTCAGTTCAAAGTAGTTTACACACGGATACGTCATACAAGTAAAACATGTTATAAGTGGAATTGTGGAAAGCTTCAGTGAGGAAACAGTGAAAACATCAAAGAAAATACAAGGTGCAGCAGCCCCCAGTGAAACAGCGGACAGGGGGATGACGCGCCACACGGGCGATCGACGCATGGGACAGGATGCGGCGGTTGAAGCCCCAGAGGCCAGAGCAGGAGGAAAGTGGGGGGTGGTGCGGGGCCGGAGGCGAAGCCACGGCGAACGGCAGCGTGAACGGTGGAGTCTGGAGATCGTTCGTGCCGCCCGACTCTCCTGTCTGCGTGCGACTCGGCGACGGCCGCGCGAGTGTTGCGTCTCCTTTTTTTAGCAAGACAGTGCTGGCGCTGCGTCTCTTCAGCCTCGTGGATCGTGCACAGGACTCCTCGTGCGTACACGTTGGATCGTGGGTGAGTTCTGGGTTGCCTCATGCATGCGTTTAGACATCCTAGCGAGGCTTTGGGCCTGCTTTATTTATTGGGTTGTACCCCCGGCCTGCAAAGAAACCTATATAATTATAGCCTGTAAATTTTTGCACGCCCCGGGCCTGGGCCCTGGGTGCCCGGGGCCCAGCTCCGCCCTGCCTTCATGGATGGAGCCGGAATCCGTCAAGAGTTCGCACAATTTGCTGTTAATGCTGGCCTCACCGACTTCATCACTGCTGAGTGTGAACAATACCATCTCCTTACAAATTTCTTTGTGCAAAGCTTCCATTTTCTAAGTAGGGATAACCCTCCTGAGGTGCAATTTAATTTATATGCTGAAACACGTCAGATACCACTTACTGAATTTTTGCGATATATGCTTCATTCCTTCTGACAGGGAAATGAGAGAGCCTAGGCCTGTAGAGTTCGAGGACTTTTATCGTACTCTGTCAGTGGGAGAAGAGAGAAGGGTGTCGAGTGTCACTTTCACTAGCTTGCTGTTTCCTTATGTGCACTATTTTGCTCTATTTATCGTGAAGTGATAACTTGCTAGAGAGCAGGTTGGTGCACTTAGTGCTCCCGATTTTGCCATCTTACGCCGTGCACTATATGGCGATAACACTAATAGCTTGGGAGCTATTATTGCACGTCGTCTGTTAGAGTTGTGTCGAATATTGTGTACAAGGTAGGTTACAGTTGGACTATGAGTTGTACTGTGTTTAGATAGGATATGGACTCGTGTCCAAGTAGGACACTTGTATCCTAGGCCTCTCATATATAGCGGGGCTAGACACATGATGTAACCTATGCCAACATAATAGCACCGGAACGCAGGGGAAGCCGGCGGCATGTACCGGTGTCCAGGGCGACCGGGTGCGGTATTGTAGCGGTGTCATGGGGAGGAGCGCCCATAGTCAGGCCCCGAGGATGTAACCATATCGGCGAACCTCATTAACAAATCTCGGTGTCGTGCTCGTGTGATTGCTTGGTCCTCGGATGATCGACGGTATGCATCGGACTTACTCTAACAAGTGGTATCATGAGCAAGGTTACGAGGAGGCTGCGGTTCAGTTGATCTAGAGGAAGGTTTGATGTGTTAGTCGGTATCGTCTGCACAGGAAGCTGCCGTAGTGCAATTGGTGCGCGCTGTTGAGATTGACTGGGAATACGTCAGAACGTTCGCAATCTTGATGGGTTGTGGAGATCGGATCGTGACGCAGTTAGCGTGTGCGGCTCATCGCATCGCAAGGCGTTGCGGTGCGGAGATGCGCGTGGCACAAGGCGACGCTCAGACGCAGCGCAGAACCCAGGCGGCTAAAGCAGAGGCGGCGACGCACGTGCGGGGTGGCCCAGCGGGGCTAGCTGGTGCGTTGTGTGGCGGGGCTAGGCATGCTACACGACAGGGCTCCGCTGCAGGTCCGATCGATTCAGGGATTTGTTTTGAAAAGAAAAGGAGGACCGAGTCCTCATGGACGACGCAAGGCTGCATATCTAATTCGAGCAGAGAAAAATCATCATTGGTTCGATGCATACATCGGGAAGGCAAGGGCTGGGCTAAAGCAATTAGCGCTAGCATCGGAAGTTGAGCCAAGGGAGCACTTTACGTGAAGACCAACTAGCTAGATTGCTAGTAGTAGACAGAGGTTCTGTTCTTATACTTGGGGATCACTGGAAGACTTTTCGGTTATTTTTCACAGGGTCAGCCGTACAAAGGATCATGGCGTCAACGGGTACCAGGTTTGAGGTGGAGAAGTTCATGGAACTGGAAACCTTGGGTTATGGCAGACAAAGGTGAAAAAGATTTTTTGGCACAACATGGATGCTTGAGCGTGTTGCATGAAGTCATGTCAGCTAAGATGGAATTATCATGTTATGAATGGAGATTCACGAAAGATGATTTGGGATCCTTGAGCGTGTCGTTGCAGTCGAACGAGTTCAGCTGGGTCGGAATGTGCAGTCTGACGGGATCGACATGGATGTTGATTGGTACAGAAGAAGGTGGTGGAATCGGCGATGACGACATAGGAGCGTGGTGCTGATGGTGACCGACTTCTGGGCATGGAAACATGTGGCGCAGGCCCTGAGGGCTTGTGTGCCTTCGACAAGACTATGGCGCGGGGTTGATTCAAGACGGTGCACATGAGAGCTTGAAGTCGACGGGGCGTGAGGATGGACTGATCATCTACCATGGAGTCATGTTGAAGGTGGAGCTAGATTGAGGGGCTACAGCGTAAGTGCATAGAGAGTCGAAGCCTATTCAGTGGGAAAAGCGAGGGACACATAATTTGGACTGGAGCCCAGTGGTCTGATGAAAGCGTGAAACTCGTCATCAGTCGGTGATGATCAGTGGTACTCTGCAGTGGGGGTTGAGTGGTGTGGGTTCAAGACCCTTGAGACTCGACCGAGATAGCAGAGGCTCGACGCGGTAATAGCGGCGAGGCATGCGGCTAGCACGGGGCATGGAGACGGGCCAGGGCTCTGGTGGTCATACATGTGGTGAGACAACTGCAAATTTGACTCAGGATGACTACAAGCAATGGTGAAATTCCTTCAAGTTTCAGATAGGCGGTCAAGAAAGGAGCGGTGATGTTGAGTTCAGGTAACTCTTATGTGTGACACCTAATATGTGAGTTGTTCATTTTTCACGCACGTCAGTGATCGGTGTGTGATTGCATTGGACGGATACTCTGGAAATTGGGAGCACAAATAGAGTAACAAGAAACTTAATTTTGCTCGAGTGTTGACTGTGGCCAAGAAAAGAAGGGACTACAAGTTGCAAGTGGAGTCATATGGAGTCTTTGGAGTAGCAGCGGTACTCATGGGATAAACTCAAGTCCAATGTACATGGAAGTTTGACGCATGGACGAATTCAAGGTGGTGGAGAATATTCGCCAAGGTGGAGTTTGTTAGAGTTGTGTCGAATATTGTGTACAAGATAGGTTACAGTTGGACTATGAGTTGTACTGTGTTTAGATAGGATATGAAGTCGTGTCCAAATAGGACACTTGTATCCTAGGCCTCTCATATATAGCGGGGCTAGACACACGACATAACCTATGCCAACATAATAGCACCGGAACGCAGGGGAACCCGGCGGCATGAGCCGGTGTCCAGGGCGACCGGGTGCGGTATTCTAGCAGTGTCATGGGGAGGAGCGCCCATAGTCAGGCCCCGGGGATGTAGCCATATCGGTGAACCTCGTTAACAAATCTCGGTGTCGTGCTCGTGTGATTGCTTGGTCCTCGGATGATCGACGGTATGCCTCGGATTTATTATAACAAGTCTACACCTTAACATGACCAAGGGTAAAATTCATGGCGCTATACCACTCGCTTAGCTAGTCACTTTAACATTCAGATACGCCAACATGATTATCGCTTGGCCAAGGTTTAATTAGATCGCCAGGCTATGGCAGCTCATCAATTTATTGATGGCGAGAACTATTCATATTCCTTACAACCTAGTTTTCAGCGTGGATACCCGTGATATTATTCCGTTGCGTGCACCTGATTTGTTTGATTCTGTTGCTAGGGGCGGATATAGGATCATGCCAGCGGACATTATTGCTTACCGGAACGCCCAGGCAGCAGCAGCAGTAGAGGAGGAGCTTCAGGAGTGGGATGCTCAGGTGCCTGCCCCCAGCATTTCAACATGGGACCAGATGGCTACTTCGAGTGGTGATTACCAAGCTAGGCCAAAAGCCTAAGCTTGGGGGAGTATGTGTTTCCACCGAAATTATATTCATGCTCATACATTTTATCCCATTTGTCGGTGTTCACACTTTTTCATTGTATCATCCATTTTAGATTTGTTTTTCTCGCTTTCTTCTTGCTTGCCAGCGATACGACAACAACCTCACGTTGCGTGGTTGAATGATGTACATGTCGTAGAGCACAATCTGCTTTCATGCGTGAAAATTTTCATGCACTTGCTCCTAGAAGGGCTCCCCTTTGCTCCTGCCTACAAAATCTGCGGATACGTCCAGCGCGCATTGCATAATAATTCATCCTCCATGGTCGAATAGCTCACCATCCTTCGTACTCTAAAAAATGACATAGCATTTGAAAATAAGCTCACCGAACACCTGCTGAGCGTGGTGTCCGCCATGAAGGTCATCGACAAGGGGCGGAGTGTACCTGGGTACAAACGGCTCCAGGGTGGAAAGCTTCGTCGGAACAACGAGCGGGCGCGTCGGTGCTGGTTGCGGACGTCCGCCAATGCCTCTGTGATGGCTAGAGACAAACAACAACAGCGTGGAGCTGGAGGGTGCGGATGCAAAGCAAGGGGGAGAAGGGGCGAAGTGTAAGGAGAGGGGATTGGGTGGGCCGAGGGTGTCTGAGTCCTATGTTTCAGGTGTTCGGACTCTCGCAACCCCCCCCCCCCCCCAACTGTCTCCAATTTAAAGAGAAATCACGCCCGAACCGCCTCGTGGACCGATACAGGCCCGCATTGGATGAATTCCTCGATCCAAACGGATGCAGGCGGTTTGCGGGTCCGCTTTGAAGATGCCCTAAGGTGAATGGTTTTCAGTGGGTTCTTGTTGTTGTCTATGGTGTGGTGTAGGTGAATCATTAAAGAAATTTTTAGCTGAATCATTTGTGTAAGTAGACTCAGCCTCTTTTGGTCAGATGTGCCTTTCATATTAAATGCTGAGATGAGATGAAGATAAGAACACATGCTATCAGATTTCGGGTTCCGGCAAACCCTTGAGGTTTGAACTCTGGGGTGCGCACGAAGATCTTTCCCCTACCAGCTCACGTCTCGAAGTCTCGCAAAGTATCTAGGCTAGAAAGAAGAACACACAAGGCACACGAGATTTATACTGGTTCGGGCCACCATTGTTGTGTAATACCCTACTCCAGTGTGTGGTGTGGTGGATTGCCTAAGGGGCTGTTGATGAACAATACAAGGGGAGAACAGCCTCGCGAGGGCTGTTCTTGAGCTGGTGCGATGAACTGCTTGGGTGAGTTCAGTCGCCTCTCTCTCTCTCTCTATGCGTGATCTGGATCCTCTCCCTTTTACTGTGGTGGCTAGTCCTATTTATGGTGGGAGGCCCTGGGCCTCTTCCCAAATAATGAGCGGGAAGGGCGCCAACAATTGGCCATTTTGAAGGGGAACATCTAGTACACTTATCCTGACTAAAGTTGGTCTTCGGCTGCCAAAGGCTCTGACGATGACGCCGCCCTGGGCTCCACGATGACCTCCATCCTGCCGTTCTGCAGGTCTTGGTCTTGTTGCACCAAAACGGTAACCTTTGCCTGATGCCTTGGCTTGTGCTTGCCCCCTTTGCAGCGAAGGGGAAACAAGGACACTGTGTAGGCCGGCACCCGCCTGGTCTCGATTGTCATGGCTTGCGTCACGGGCTCCTCGCGAGGTGCCCTGCCTTGATCTCTCCGCCTCCTCGTGAGCCTGCCTGATGAGGCTGCTCCTGAGGAAGCTTCCTGTCGTTCGCCCCGCGAGGCTTGGCCCCTCGCGAGGGTCTTGAGCTTGAGCTGATGAAGCTGGGCTGCACTGGGCCCCCCACTTGAGCCACGCCGCAGGCCGCAGGCAAGCAAGTCTGGGGACCCCCATTCCCAGAACGCCGACAATAGCCCCCGGGCCCAAGGCGCGCCCGGACTTGGCTTAGCAGAGATGCGAAGGGGCAAGTGCGAAGCGCCGCGGGCCCCAATAGCCTGCGGCCTCGGGCGCCGCATGGCCGTTGATTGGGCGTGGGCGTCTCCGTTTCCCCATGATGCCTCGGCAACCGCACGACTTGACAAGTCCCTGCATGCAAAAATGGGTCATGATTACCTGCGATCGTGGAGGCCGACGGTTGACCTCCTCCGGCTATAAGTACGGTACGGCGCGAGCCATTCCAGTTCATCTCTCCCTGCTACTCCTTCCTCTCCATCCCGGCTACTCGCCACTCCCGTGGCTCCGCCGAAGAGGTTCTCGGCCGCGGAGAAGGGAAAGGCCCGTCAGGAAGGGCCTGACTCTCCTCCGACCAAGCGTGACCGGGGCCGCCCTCGCAAGCATCCTGCGGCCCCCGTGGTGGCTTCCCGTAGTCGTGGAGGCGGTCCCCAGTGCGGCGATGAGCGCCCGGTTGCAGATGGGAGGCACGCCACAGCTGCGCGACCCCCTAGGCCAGGCTTCCGCTCGGCGGAGGTTCTGCCGGAGTTCGTCGTGTGGTCGGCGGACCCGACCAGCACCTGGCTCCAGCCCCCCCGCTTCTTCGTAGGTGAACTTCCGGCCGCCGCTCCGGGTGGCCTCTGGCTTCAAGCGGACGGTTGCTGCAGCAGGGCCTCCTGGGCTTCGCTGGAGGTCTCCGTCGCCGAGGATGCGGCCCTGACCCGCGGCTGGCAAACGTTTGCCCGCGCGCGTGGCCTGAGCCAGAGGTGCACCCTGCACTTTAAGTTCGACGGTAATGCCACCCTCTACGTGAGGGTGTTCGGGGAAGACGGCCGCCGTGCTGGGTGCTGCCCCGAAGACGATGACCGCGGCCGTGTGCCCAGCCCCGGCATTGATCAGGATGAAGATGGTGGCAGGCGCGTGGGCAGCGGCGCTCGGGGCTCGCCAAGCTTCGGCGACTTTCCTTCGGACAGCAGCTCCTTCAGCGGTGGTCGCGACAAGCCCCCGCGTCGTCGCGCCCGCCTGGGGGAAGGTAGCGGGTCAGTCCGCCGTTGCGCCCGGTGAAGCGAGGGTAGGGATCTGACTGAGCTCCAGAGGCAGTACGAGCCCTCGCCGCGAGTCGGTGCCGAGCAAGTCGTGCCTGTTTTGTTTTTCTTCCTTTACTGCGCAAAAAAGAAAGTAGTATTGGGCCCCGCAGGGGCGTGTTGAAATGTCGCTGTTAATTATCATGTTGTTTCCGCTATTTCTGCGTTATCTTTCCGTGTCGCGTGCCCGTGTGCGGGAACTACTTAGCTCGGGGAGGCTTGTTGCGGTCTTCGCCTCCCGAGGCCGAGGCCTCGCCGTGCGCTTCATGTCCTACAAGGATTAGTCAGTAGGAGTAGCTTCCGGTCTTGGTTGCGGGGGCGACCGACCCAGGTCCTGTGCTCGCGCCGCGATGCCCGTGGGGCACGGACTGGGAGGGGTGCTCCCGCAGCGGACTCGGATAGGAAAGCTTCAAACGACCGGGGCAGAAAACACTCGCGAGGGTGCCTGCGTACCTCCCTCGCGAGACTTGCGCGAGAGAAAACGAGGCAAGTGAGTGAAAAAGACAAAGAGTCACAAGCTAGAGACGGCAACAGCTCCAATAAAACTTCAAATAGGAACGAACAAGCCAACTGCAGAAAGCAAATGGAAAAGCCACATCCGGCACCTAATCTAGTCTTCGACGTCTTCTCACCAGCGCGGAGCTAAGTGCTGCCATTGGGCGTGGGCGGGATCCCCCGAGGCCCGAGGGCGGCACTCCGGAGACTCCGGGGCGTGTACAGCCCCACTCATTATTACGTGAGAGTGTCACGGGCGGCGAGCTTCACAGGCATTGGCCTTCTTCACAGGCACCGGGCCTTTTCCAAAATGCGGCAGCTTCACAGGCATTGGCCTTCTTCACAGGCACCGGGCCTTCCCCAAAATGCGGCAGCTTCACAGGCATTGGCCTTCTTCAGAGGAACCGGGCCTTCCCCAAAATACGGCAGCTTCATAGGCATTGGCCTTCTTCACAGGCACCGGGCCTTTTCCATAGGCACTGGGCCTCGCTCAGGGGTAGAATCTTTGGAGATGTAGAATGTTCCATGCGTTCTGGATGGGCACCCCCTCCTGGGTCTCCAAGGGCGCGGAGCGGGGCCTGGAAACATGAACAACCTTGAATGGGCCCTCCCACATGGGAGAGAGCTTGTGCAACCCCTCCCTGGAGAGGACCCGTCGGAGCACGAGGTCCCCTACCTCAAGAGTTCTGGAGCGGATATTGCGGCAGTGGTATCGTCGCAGCTCCTGTTGATACCTTGCCGCTCGCAGCGCAGCCTCTCGATGGCGTTCCTCCCCCAGCACGAGATCCGTCCCCCGCATGGCGTCCTGCTGCGTCTCGCCGAACGCTAGGACCCGTGCAGAACGATGCCTGACCTCGTGAGGGAGGACGGCCTCAGCTCCGTAGACGAGGAAGAACGGGTCTCTCAATCGGCAGCGCGTTTGCCAGCGGATAGACCAAAGCCAGATCGGAGCTCGTCGTACCAGCCCCTGCCGCAGGCCTCTAGCTTCTTCTTGAAGGTCCTGGTTTTGAGGCCCTCAGGAGCTCCGCGTTGGCTCGCTCGGCCTGGCCGTTGCTCCGGGGGTGTGCTACCGAAGCGTAGCATATCTGCGTTCCAAGGTTAACACAGTACATTTTGAAGAGATTACTGGTGAATTGCGAACCGTTGTCGGTGATGATGCGGTTAGGCACCCCAAATCGGCTCACGAGGCCCTTGATGAACTTGACTGCGGAGCCCGCTGGGATGGTGCGGACAACTTCCACCTCAGCCCACTTGGTGAACTTGTCCACGGCGACATAGAGGTAGCGATAGCCCCCTGGCGCCCGAGGGAACGGGCCCAGAATGTCCAGCCCCCAAACTGCGAACGGCCATGAGAGGGGTATAGTCTGCAGACCCCCTGCCGGCTGATGGATCTGCTTGGCGTGGAATTGGCAGGCCTCACAAGCCTTCACCAGCTCAACGACGTCATTAAGTGATGTGGGCCAGTAGAATCCGCTGCGGAACGCCTTGCCAACGAGGGTTCGTGATGATGAGTGATGCCCACAGTCTCTACCGTGTATGTCTGCCAACAGCTCCTTCCCTTGCTCTCTGGAAATGCAACATAGGGACACGTCATTTGGTCGCCTCCGGTAGAGCTCTCCATCCTCGTCTGATGGGTCGTGGCTCGCCGCGCCACGCGCTCGCGTCCTCCTCCTTCTCCGGCAGGGTCCCTTGCGTCAAGTAGTTCTTGAGCTCTGCGATCCAACATCCTTCCTGAGGCTCCAACGCCAGGAGCAGGCGTGCCCCTGAGGCCAAGGCCGCAGGCCGGGGCTCCCGAGGCATACGGCTGAGGGAGCTCCTCCCGAGGTTGCGCCGTGCTTGATAGTGATGGCGCCGCCGAGGGCTTGAAGAGTAGCTCCTCGAAGACGCCACGCTCCTGAGGCAGCCGCCTGGATGCCCTCTTGGCGATGTCATCAACCTCTTGATTGGTCCCGCGAGGCACATGCTGCAACTCCATTCCCCAGAACTGTTTCTCCATCCTACGAACCTCCGCAAGGTAGGCTTCCATGTGCTCGTCCTTCGGCTTGTATATCTTGTTGGAGAAGTTGACGAGGAGTTGTGAATCGCCCTTGATGATGAGTCGTTTTACCCCCAAGGTGACTCCGGCTTTCAGGCCTGCTATCAGGCCTTCGTACTCTGCTATGTTGTTGGAGACCTTTTCTCCATGCTGGAAACAGAGTTGTACGGCGTAGTAGAGCTTGTCCTGAGTAGGAGATACGAGCACTGCGCCGGCCCCCGCGCCATGTCGGGAGAATGCCCCGTCGAAGTACATGACCCAGCCTTCCGGTGCCTCGCTTCCCGGGGAATGTGATCGGTCCTCGCCTGCCTCGAGGCCCGGTGCCTCTGCCCATTCTACCACGAAATCTGCAAGTGCGGCTCCCTTGATGACTCTGGTTGTGCTGAATTCTAGCTGAAATGCTTGCAGTTCGATGTTCCATTCAGCGACTCTTCCAGCCGAGTTGGGGCTCCTGAGTACCCTTTCCAAGGGGTATGCTGAGACGACCTTGATGGGATGGCCTTGGAAGTAGTGCCGCAGCTTTCGCGAGGCTACCAATAGCGCGAGGAGGAGTTTTTGAGGCATGGGGTACCGCGCCCTTGCGTCCCGTAGCACCGTGCTGACGAAGTACACGGGATGCTCGACGAGGTTGAGGGTGCTGGTGCTGCTTGCGTCCTCCGGAGGTTGGGGCGTCTCCTGAGACAACGGAGCCCCTAGCGCTTGATCACTTGGAAAGGCTTCTTCTGCTCCGGGTGCGCTCCCCTGCTACGGCTGATCCTTTTCGGCTGCGGTCGCGGTCTTCGTGAGGCTTTCTTGGCTTCGCTTGGCTTCAGCCCGGACGGTTGCTGCGGCCTTGGTCCGACGCTCCTCCCTAACCGCCAGCAGGGCTGCGCTAGCGGAGTAGGGGGTGGCTGCAAGGTAGAGCACCAGGGGCTCCCGAGGATGCGGAGCTACCATCACCGGAGGGCTGGTAAGGTACCTCTTGAGATCTTGGAATGCCTTGTCGGCCTCTTCAGTCCATTCGAAGGGGCCCTTCTTCTTCATCAGCTTGAAGAAGGGCAGTGCTCGTTCCCCCAGCTTGGATATGAAGCGTCCTAGCGCGGTTACACGCCCGGTGAGCTTCTGCATTTCTCTGAGGGTTTTCGGCGGTCTCATGTCTTCGACTGCTTTGACCTTCTCCGGGTTGGCCTCGATGCCCCTGTGGGACACGAGGAAACCCAGGAGCTTGCCCGAGGGGACTCCAAACACGCACTTCTCCGGGTTAAGCCGCAGGTCTACTTCATTGAGGCTCGCGAAGGTTTCTTCCAAGTCCTGTATCAGGGTTTTTGCCTCCCGAGACTTCACCACAATGTCATCGACGTAAGCCTCAGCGTTCCTCCCGAGCTGCCGGCCCAAGGCGATGTGCATCAGCCGCTGAAAGGTCGCGCCTGCGTTGCGCAACCCAAATGGCATGCATGTATAGCAGTACACTCCGCACGGGGTCAGGAAAGCCGTTTTTCCACGTCTTCTACCGCCATCTTGATATGATGATAGCCCGAGAAGGCATCCAGGAAGCACAATGTCGGTGTCAAAACCGGCGGATCTCGGGTAGGGGGTCCCGAACTGTGCGTCTAGGCGGATGGTAACAGGAGACAAGGGACACGATGTTTACCCAGGTTCGGGCCCTCTTGATGGAGGTAAAACCCACGCCCCTGCTTGATTGATATTGATATTGTGGATGTTACAAGAGTGGATCTACCATGAGATCAAGGAGGCTAAACCCTAGAAGCTAGCCTATGGTAGGATTGTAAGGGTTGTTGTGATTGTTGTCCCACGGACTAAAGCCATCCGGTTTATATAGACACCGGAGAGGGATAGGGTTACATAGAGTCGGTTACAATGGTAGGAGATCTACATATCCAGATCGCCAAGCTTGCCTTCCACGCCAAGGAAAGTCCTATCCGGACATGGGGAAGTCTTCAATCTTGTATCTTCATAGTCTTGGAGTCCGGTCGATGATGATAGTCCGCAAATGATAGTTCGGTGATGATGGTAGTCCGCTATCCGGACACCCCTAATCCAGGACTCCTCAAGAGCCCTGAACCAGGCTTCAATGACGATAAGTCCGGCGTATATTGCTTGGCATTGCAAGGCGGGTTCTTCCTCCAAATGATAGAAGATTGTGAACACCGGGATAGTGTCCGCTCGCAAAATAAATTCCATGTTCCACCGTAGAGAGAATAATAATATATACACAAGCTCAATCTGCTGACGTTTTCCGTGGCATGACGTCACACCACTACCAAGCCATTACTCTTGGCACGTCTTGTCGAAGCAGAGATCGTGTTTCCCCTTAATCCGGGATTCTCATCAATACGGGCGCGGGTAACCCAACTGCGTCATTGATAGTGACGCTTGGGAGATAAGCGAGTTTTACCAGGCCGGTGGGGGACGCGTGAGATTTCGCCCGCCCATATAAGGGATAAGGATTCACCTTCTCACCTACGCCTTCTTCCTCCTTTGCTTATCCATCTCCGCAAGACTCGAGCTCCACCGCCCAAGTTCGCAAGATCTCGTCTCAACCTTCTCGGCCATGTCCGGAGCGGAGGTAAATGGTTGGCCTCCACCGTTAAGGAGGAGCAAATCGCCAAACCGCGCTGACGCGGATACCTCTCCGGCGACATGCAAGCACCGCTGCTGCCGACGAGGGGCAGCTCATCCCCACCCCCAGGCCCCATGAGAGGGTTGTCTTTCTTTCCCACTTCCTCCTGGCTGGGCTTTCCACTTCACCCCTTTGTCCGGGGCTCATGTTCTACTACGGCCTGGATTTCCATGATCCGCGCCAACTTCATCCTCAACATCTCGGCGTTTATCGTGGTATGCGAGGCCTTCCTCTGCATCCAGCCCCACTTGACATGGCTCAAGACCTTCAATGTCAAGCGTCAAGGTAGTGAAGGGCATTCAAGTGGAGGCGGGGCGCCATGTTGGGCAAGATGCCCAACGTCCCTTGGTTCAAGGGGCCTTCGTGGAATCCGTCAAGGGGTGGCAATCGGGGTGGTTCTACATCACCGAGCCGCGCGACCCTAAATGGGCAGCGGCCCCCGAGTTTAGATCTGGTATCCCCACGCAGCTCACCTCCTGGAAAGAGAAGGGCTTGCTGTGGGGCAGTTTGAAGGAACTGACGGGACTCAAGATCTGTATCAAGAAGCTGGTGAACAAGCTCAGGCTGGTTAACGTGGTCCAAGTCATGCTCGTCCGCCGGATTCTCCCCTGCCAAGAGAGGGCATTCAATCTATGGGAGTTCGATCCGGAACAGCACCAGGCGCTGAACAAGCTCTTCGACACAACGTACGAAGGTGCCTGGAAGGTGCTGTTCAAGGGCGCCGAAGCCCCCGCATCCGCGACGGAAGATCGCGGATTTCGCTCGCAGCGCCAGGCTGACGAGGTAAGTGATTCTACCCCTTTACGGGACACTTGTTTTTCATAGTTTGACTCTATGCGGGTTTTAATTCCCCCTTTTCCTTTGATAGGACTGGATGAAGAAGGCGGAGCAGATTACCTGTCCGGTTCCTATGCCAGAAAATCCAGTAGACGCTCGTCTAGCGAGGCTGCTGGTTCCGGCAACGCACGTGGTGCCGGAGAAGAAGGCCAAGAAGGAGGCCACGGGTGCTCGAAAGAGTGCCCGTTTTCAGGTGTCCGACGACTGAGGCGGACTCTCCCCGAAAATGAGGAGGAGGAAGAGGACTCTCTTCCAGAGGAGGGAGAGAGGAAGAGGAAGGCTTCCCCAACTGGGGAGGCCGGAGGGTCCAAGAGGGGAAGGACTATTCCCCCGGACAGCTCTGCCAACATCAACGTTGGCGAGGAAGAATGGCCTTCAAGGGCCAGGCCTCGGCGAGATCGTAAGTATCCGGATTCTGAATGATTTATAATTTCTTTTCTGCGCCACATAGTGTCATTCTAACGCCGCATGCTACCTGTAGTCCGCCGGTGATGATCTCCCCGCTTCATCGAAGGGTCGTTGGCTTCGCCGGATGTAGACTCCATCCCGACCGCCCCACCCTCGCGACGCCGAAGACGCCGGGTGGGATCCCGAGGGACCCACCAGGGGAGGCTCGAGGCGCCACAAGGCGCCCTCGACTTCGCGCGGACTCCACAACGGAACCCGCAGTGGTTCGGAGTCCGGCAGCGGCCCTTCGATCAAGGGCAAGACCGTGACGCGGGCGGCTTCCGCCCAACCGAGGCGCCGGGAAATTTGTTGAGGCGCTGCAGAGCGCTTCCATCGAGGAAGAACACCGCACTATTATGAGTGCGGTGATTGAAGGTGCAGCTTCGCCAAAGGCGGGCTAACCGAAGCTCGCAATAGCCTTCTATCGGGCTTTGAGGTAAGAAGTTAAAATATGCAATATAATACCGCATAGACAGTAGCCTCGATGCTTGGTTCGGTGTTCGAAAGAAAAGCGGATGAGGATCTTAAAAAGATATACGCAGGGTTGCTAAAAAATTATGTCAATATGGGTTGCAGGCTGCGCTGCTGACCTCTGCCGCACTGACTGCGAAGGTCGGTGCGTTGAAGCAGGAGCTCAAGCGGTACGGGCAAGAGCTCGGCCACGCCAAGAAGTAGCTCCAAGACAAAGAAGGTGAGTAACACCGCTTTGAATTCGTACCTTATAGAAAAGGATTTAGGTTGCGACAAAAAAAATAACAAGGATAACATGGGTACTGCAGGGGCCACGAACGAGGTGGCGGCCCTAAAGGAGGCCGTGTCCGCGGCCGAACACAATGAGGCCACGGAACGGGCAGAGCAAGAAAAGCAAGAGGCGAGGGTGGCGGTGGTTCAGCAAGAGCTCCAGGCTCTCATGGAAAAGCATGAGAGTTTGGAGCGTGACTCAAAGACTCGAGAGTCCGAGCTTGCCTCGGCTCTCGAAAGTGCCAAAACCGCCAAGGCCGAGGCCCATAAGGCCCTTCAGGAGGTTGAGTTGATGAAGAAGATAGCGGCGGGTAAGGCATTTTTCATGCAAAGCAAGCATGTGAATGTAAATTACGTGATACTTACCCGAATTCGGAGCTCTCCAGGGGCGTTTGCAGATCTGCCTCGCAGCGTGTCTGATGCCGCCGCATTCTACCGAGCCGAGGAGGGGAGTTCAACGGAGAAAGTCTTCTGGTCTCAGTATGCTGAGGCCGGCCATCCGGTGCCCCCTAGCGACCAGCTAAAGCAGCTGGTCGAGCTTCACAAGGTGGCCGAGCAGGCCATGAAGGGGCTCATAGTCCGGCTGTGGCCCGGAGAGGCCATGCCTGGGAGCTACTTCAGCCTCGTGCGACGGCTGGTGGATGCGTGCCTCGGGTGGAGGTTATCAAGCGCTCGCCTTTGTATTGAAGGTGCTCGTCGGGCCCTTGCCCGCGCAAAGGTGCATTGGGGCAAGCTGGATGCGGAGAGGCTAATCAGCGACGCGCCACCAGCGGGCAAGGAGCATCGACGCCCGAACTTTACTATAAGGCTGTCTGAAGGGTGCCCGCAAGATTGCGGATGAGTGCCCTGTGGATGTAATTATTGAGTGAATTAGCAATGTGTTATCATGTGCGCTGAAAACTTTGTTCATATCGCTAAGCAACGCTTGTTTAATTTAAAATATTACCTTCATGCGGCCGTTTATTAAATCTGAGAGATGGCAAGTCGTCGGCTTCAGCCCCCATGCCACGAAAGTGCTGGGGTGTTGGGATAAACTTGAGCACTCTTGTTCCCATTTTTGGGTCCATCTAGGAGGCGCTCAACACAACAAACCAGGCAACCGGACTTATAGTGCTTGAACACTCTCACTTAGCCATAGAATTCTATAATTTTAAATTTGGTGAAGCCCCTAGAATTCGGAAGACCGAATTGGGGCGCTATCACGCCTTCACCGGACATAATCCGAACTTCGCTCAAGCGGCGAGGTCTTTAAGGACCCGAAGGACCTCTCGAACAGCGACCAGTCTCACGCCTTATCATGCCGGTCAGTTTTAGCTTTCTCCATCGAGGCGTTAACCGGCTCAACCGGGCGCAATCGCAGTGGTTCTCCAGTGCTACCTTAGCCGATAGAACGGAACGTAAGGTGCCAAACATGGGAGCCGGGCAAACCCAACTATTGACCCAAGACATGATTCGGAGCCGATTCATATAATGCTATAAGTTCGGGGTGCCGCACTTGTGAAAGTGTGCGGACTTTATCACACCATAAAGCGGAGGACATAAGCCCCTGGTGTGTTTGGCCGTACCAAGATGCACGGGTGCAACATGTCGTAAATGAACATATATATATAAAGTAATGCAATTAAAGGCAAAAAGTGCTGCATTTTATTCGAGAAGATATGCTATCAGTGCGGAATGATACAAATAGTGCGGAAAGCAAGGGATTGGACGAATTAAAGGCGTCTCCCTCCAGGGGTAGGCCGCGGAATGTTGTATTTTAACAAATTTAATGCTCGTGATGGAGACCACCTGAGTGTTCATCGCGCCTTAGTCCTTCCACGGCTGTTGCATCATGAGTTCGCCGATTCGCGCGGACTGAGTTCTGTATAAAAAAAGAGAAAAATAAAACAAAAAAGAGCGACACACTTGGGAGCCCCTGGTGTGGTCGAACCGCACTGGTCTGTTGTGGTGGTGCCCTTCCCCCTATGCCCATGGTATCTCTGGCGTAATTATGTCTGTGAGTGTTTGTCTTGCAATTTTGCGAGGGCTGGGGTTGGGGCCGCATTACTACGCTGCACGGAACGTGCTGTAGTCTTGGTTGATGTTGCTCGGCGCGTTTGGTCGTGTCCGGTCGCTTAACGGCGGACTCGAGAATTGCCTTAAAAGGCTGATCTGTACTTCTGCCGCGAGAGCCGCTGTATGTTCCTCCGTTCGGAGGGAGCGTTCCGTGTTTCCATTGACCGTGATGACTCCACGAGGGCCTGGCATCTTGAGCTTAAGGTATGCATAACGCGGCACCGCGTTGAACTTTGCAAACGCGGTTCGTCCGAGCAGAGCGTGATAGCCGCTGCGGAATGGGACTATGTCGAAGATTAACTCCTCGCTTCGGAAATTATCCGGGGATCCGAAGACCACTTCCAGTGTAACTGAGCCTGTACAATTGGCCTCTACGCCTGGTATGACGCCTTTGAAGGTCGTCGTTGTAGGTTTAATCCTTGAAGGGTCTATGCCCATCTTGCGACCGTATCCCGATAAAGCAGGTTCAGCTCGCCATGTCCATCAGGACTCTCATGAGGTGAAATCCATCAACGATTGGGTCTAAAACTATCGCGCGAATCCGCCATGGCGGATACTAGTCGGATGGTCTCTTCGATCGAAAGTGGTCGGGCAAGAGGACCATGGGTTAAATTTTGGGGCGACTGGCTCCATCGCATATACGTCCCTTAGTGCACGCTTCCGCTCCCTCTTGGGAATATGCGTTGCGTATATCATGTTTACCGTCCGAACTTGAGGGGGGAATCCCTTTGTCCTCTGTTGTTCGGTGGCGGGTCTCTTCCTCGTCATCATTGTGTAGCCCCTTGTCACTGTTTTGGCGATTAATTTGCTGCTCGCTTGAATATCCAACAATCTCTGTTGGTATGGTTAGCTGGCTTTTCGGGGTTCCATGTATCCGCAAGAGCGGTCGAGTATTCGGTCCAAATTGGACGGGCCCGGAGTGGTTCTTTTGAATGGCTTCTTCCGTTGACGGGTTTGGAGCCTCGGAATCCAGCGTTGATTGCCGTATCCTCATTCTTTATCGCCGTTAAGCACGGCGTTTGTTTTGTTTCGACGCAACCTGCCATTGCGGTCCTTAGTATCCGGACTGCCGCCGTTTTTGCTGAGGTTGTTATTCGCGAGCGAGCCAGCTATCCTCTCCCGCATGAAGCGGGTCATGAGGGATGTGAGGGCTGCCATAGATTTCGCTTCTCCTATCCTAGGTGCGGGCCAGCCACTCGTCGCGGATGTTATGTTTGAAGGCAGCGAGTGCCTCGCATCCGGACGATCGTCGATTTGATTTTTCTTTGTTAGGAACCGTGTCCGAATTGCTCGGCCGATTAAATCGGCTGCTGGATTATGTGGCTTAGGTCATCTGCGTCGGTGGTCGCACATCGTGCCTCGGAAGTTGTCGAGGAATGCGGCTTCCGTGTCTTCCCAAACATCAATTGACTCTGCGGGCAGGCTGTTAAGCCAATGCCGAGCTGGTCCTTTAAGCTTGAGCGAGATATTTGATGGCGTGAAGATCGTGCCGCCGGGCCATGTGTATATGGAGAAGATAATCCTCAATCCGGACCGCGGGGTCTGTTGTGCCATCGTAGGATCGATATTAACGGGTTTGAACCCTTGAGGATTTGATGATCCATTACTTCGTCGGTGAAGCATAGTGGGTGTCTTGGCGCCTCTGTATTGAGCAATATCGCGACGTAGCTCGAGAGATCGTTGTCTGCTGTGTTCGCCCGCCGGAGTAGTCGTATCCGTGCGAGGTATTCGCCGTGGGTCGGGGGGCCCACGTGATCCATAGATAGATCTGGATTGTCTTGCCTTGTCCTCCAATATATCTCGCAAGTCCGCGCGTTCCCCGCGGCTTCTTGCTTTTAGAGCGATGTCGGGTGCGGTTTTGGTGGAGGGTTTACACGCCTCTATCGCGCCACGGGTGGTCGGTCTGCCGACAGCTTGCCTGGTGATGCTGCCTCCTCTAATCGGGGAGCAACTTGCGTTTTGGGTAACTTTTGAGGGCGTTCGAGTTCGTACTCTTGACGCGAGGACCTCGGTCCATCTGTCGGCCGAGAGGTCTTGATCAGCTTGAAGTTGTTGCTGCTTTTTCTTTAGGCTGTTTGCCGTGGCCATTAGCCTGCGTCTAAAACGCTCTTGCTCGACGGGATCCTCAGGCACGACAAATTCGTCGTCGCCGAGGCTTGCCTCGTCTCCGGAGGGAGGTAAGTAGTTGTCATCCTCGACCTCTTAAATGCGCGCCTCTCCCGAGGGCTTGCTTCGCCTCCTCCCGCGCTGGATCGTCTTTGGAGGGAGTTGTCTTCGCACTTCGGGGTGTTATTATCTCCTGTGCCGGAATCTCCATTCTTGTTGTGGCGGGATTTAGAGCGGCGCCGCTGACGTCGGCGCTTGGGCTGTTTCTTTAAGGAATCAGCCTCCGCTTCTTCTTCGCCGTCCCCATCTTTTGGGGTGTCCACCATGTATATGTCGTATGATGAGGTGGTTTTCCGGTGTCTCCGTAGGCACCGGTTCTTGGCAGTCTCCGCATCGCCGTCCATACCATCGATGTCTTGAGTCGTAGTCGAGCACGTCGGTTAAATCGCCGACGGTGGCTACGAAGTGGGTGGTGGTGGGATCTGAATTTCTTCGTCATCCGCGTCCCAACCGCCCCTGGCCGTAGTTCGCCAGGCTCTCTGGATAGCGAGATGCTTCAATGAATTTATGATATTGCCAAAGGGCGAGTGCTGAAAGATGTCCGCAGCGGTGAATTCCATGATCGGCGCCAATCGGATTCGTGGCGGGCGCAGGAGGTACGGAGTCCGCAGGAGTCCGCACCTCGAGTCATGGGGTTTATGCGGGACAAGGTAAGTGTTCGCTCCATCGCCCGTGAAATTGCGGCTCCCGAGGCGGTGTCCAGCCATCCGTCCTCGATTCGAGCGATCGGCTCCGGACTATGAGTCGGAGCGGATCCGGGTGCGGCCTCCACGGTGCTGCCCGGCGGCAGAGTTAGGTCATGCCCATCGTGACAGCGCGGCGCGTTCGGCTGTGGCTCAGATCCATCGAGGATCAAGTCCCCGTGGATATCGGCCGTGAAGTTTAGGCTTCGAACCCGACTCGACGGCCCGGGCGTAGCTTCGATCTGCTCCAGATGGCTAAGGGAGTTGGCCCGCAGACGGAGCCGCCGAATCGAAGATCTGTCCGGGAGAAAGGTCTCACCCAGACTGCGTCGTTGTTGATTGAAGAGGCCATCAAGCCTATCGGTGGCGACACGGAGGAACTCTCAATGAAAGCACCAATGTCGGTGTCAAACCGGCGGATCTCGGTAGGGGTCCCGAATGTGCGTCTAGGTGGATGGTAACATGAGACAAGGGACACGATGTTTACCTGTGTTCGGGCCCTCTTGATGGAGGTAAAACCCTACGTCCTGCTTGATTGATATTGATATTGTGCATGTTACAAGAGTGGATCTACCACGAGATCAAGGAGGCTAAACCCTAGAAGCTAGCCTATGGTATGATTGTAAGGGTTTTTGTGATTGTTGTCCTACGGACTAAAGCCATCCGGTTTATATAGACACCGGAGAGGGCTAGGGTTACATAGAGTCGGTTACAATGGTAGGAGATCTACATATCCGTATCGCCAAGTTTGCCTTCCACGCCAAGGAAAGTCCTATCCGGACACGGGGGGAAGTCTTCAATCTTGTATCTTCATAGTCTTGGAGTCCGGTCGATGATGATAGTCCGGCAAATGATAGTTCGGCTGATGATGGTAGTCCGGCTATCCGGACACCCCCTAATCCAGGACTCCCTCACACAACAAGTCACACTCGGCGGTGGAGTCGACGATCTGGTCGATGCGAGGGAGCGGAAATGGATCCTGCGGGCAGGCCTTGTTGAGGTTGGTGAAGTCGACACACATGCATTCCTTTCCTCCCTTCTTCGGCACGACAACCGGGTTAGCCAACCAATCCGGGTAGCGGACCTCGCGAATAACCCCTGCTGCCTCTAGCTTGCGGGTCTCTTGGACGATGAAAGCTTGCTTCTTAGTGGACTGCCGCCTCGCCTTCTGCTTTACGGGGCGCACGTTGGGGCACACGTTGAGATGATGCTCAATCACACCCCTCAGGACCCCCGCTAGCTGATCAGGTTCCCATGTGAACACCTTCTTGTTCGCGCGCAGGAACTTCACCAAGGCCTCCTCCTTCTCGGGTTCGAGGTTGGCACCTATGGTGAAGGTGGCGTTATTGGACCCGTCGTCGTCGACCGGTACCTGCTTGGTTTCCGCCTTGTCTTGGGTGAACAACTGCTTCTTCTTAGCCGGCGCAGCCCCCTTGGGCTCGAGGGCGTTAGTGCTGGCGGGCTGCGCCACCGCAGCCGTCTTGAAAGCAAGCTTGAGCGCCTGCAGTGCATCTTTTGTGTCTCCTGACACAGTAAGGACGCCGCTGCTCCCGGGCATCTTCATGAGGTTGTACGCCGGGTGAGTTGCTGCCATGAACCGGGCCAAGGCCGGGTAGCCGAGGATGGCGTTGTAGGGGAGGCCGATGGGGGCGATGTCAAAGTCGATCAGCTCTGTGCGGAAGTTGTCGTAGGTGCCGAAGGTCACCGGGAGGCGAATCTATCCCAAGGAGGCGGTGGAACCGACTCCGACACCCGAGAAAGGCCTGCTGGGCTGAAGCCGCTCTAGTGGCATGTGGAGGAGGCTAAAGGCCTCCACAGAGAGCACGTTGAGGCCGGCACCGCCATCAATAAGGGTCCTGGTGACGGCCACTTGGCATATGGTGGGGGTGCACAGCATCGGGAGCGCACCCGAACCGGCGGGGTTGGAGGGGTGATCGTCCGAGTTGAAGGCCAGATCGGCCTCGGGCGCCACCCAGCCCGGGGGGACTTCTCGGTGCTTGGAGGCGGTGCCGATCTGGCGGGAGAACGGCTTGACATGGCGGCTCAAAGGTGGCGCCTGTGAGCTGCCCAGGAGAGCTGCGATGACCGGGGGCACTGGCGTGGCGTAATGGGCGAGGAAGAGGTCGCGCAGCTCCCCCCATGAGGTCACAAAAGCCGTCGGTAGGTGGAGCAGCCACATGCGCGGAACGCCGGTGAGGGCCATGGGAAACCAGTTGGCCATCACCCTGTCGTCGCCCCCGGCCTTGAGGACGGCCTCCTCGTACGCCAGCAGGAAAACCAGCGGATCCGTCGCGCCGTTGTAGCGCGGCGACATCTCGGGCTTGAACTTGAGCGGCCACCTGCACCTGCCGCAAGGTGGGGGCCAAGGCTCGGAGCCCCCTGGCCCCAGTGCCTGCATCGGCTGCTGGAGTGGGCAGCGCGTCCGTGGGGGTGCGACGGGCGTGGGACGACGAACCGGCACGAGCCAGTGATGGGGTGGCGGTGCAGCCTTCCCGCCGCACCGAAGGATGCAGGGACGAGGCCTGCTGCTCGTTCCCCGCCGGGCCGGTGGCGGCGTTGGCGGCGGGCGACGAGGGCGACGGCGACGGGCGCGTCGTCTGGCGGCGCTGGTGGCGAGAGCAGCCCGACGCCGGGCGAGCTCGGCGGCGTCGACCATTGAAAGATCGTGGATGTCGCCTAGAGGGGGGGTGAATAGGCGTTTTAAAATAATTATGGTAGAGGCTTGAACAAATGCGGAATAAACCTAACGGTTAATTTGTCAAGCACAAAACCTACAACAACTAGGCTCACCTATGTGCACCAACAACTTATGCTAAGCAGGATAAGCAACTATGTTATAGCAAGATATATGACAAAGAACACTATGGCTATCACAAAGTAAAGTGCATAAGTAAAGGGCTCGGGTAAGAGATAACCGAGGCACGCAGAGACGACGATGTATCCCGAAGTTCACACCCTTGCGGATGCTAATCTCCGTTTGGAGCGGTGTGGAGGCACAATGCTCCCCAAGAAGCCACTAGGGCCATTGTAATCTCCTCACGCCTCGCACAATGCAAGATGCCGTGATTCCACTAAGGGACCCTTGAGGCGGTCACCGAACCTGCACAAATGGCAACCCTTGGGGCGGTCACGGACCCGTACACTTTGGCAACCCTTGGGGCGGTCACTGAACCCGTCAAATTGCTCGGGCGATCTCCACAACCTAATTGGAGACCCCGACGCTTGCCCGGAGCTTTACACCACAATGATTGAGCTCCGAACACCACAACCGTCTAGGGCGCCCAAGCACCCAAGAGGAACAAGCTCAAGGGTACCAAGCACCCAAGAGTAATAATCTTCTCAACTTGTAACTTCCACGTATCACCGTGGAGAACTCAAACCGATGCACCAAATGCAATGGCAAGGGCACATGGAGTGCCCAAGTCCTTCTCTCTCAAATCCCACCGAAACAACTAATGCTAGGGAAGAAAATGAGAGGAAGAACAAGAAGGAGAACACCAAGAACTCCAAGATCTAGATCCAAGGGGTTCCCCTCACATAGAGGAGAAAGTGATTGGTGGAAATGTGGATCTAGATCTCCTCTCTCTTTTCCCTCAAAAACTAGCAAGAATCCATGGAGGGATTGAGAGTTAGCAAGCTCGGAGAAGGTCAACAATGGGGGAAGAACACGAGCTCAAAGGATAAGGTTCATTGGGGAAGAAGACCCCCTTTTATAGGAGGGGGAAAATCCAACCGTTACCCCCCTACCAGTCCCGCAGAGAGCGGTACTACCGCTAGGCCAGCGGTACTACCGCTTAACAGCCTAAGCGGTACTACAGCTCCTCCTCGCGGTACTACCGCTCGAGAGCGATACTACCGCCACTCCTGCCGCGGCTGGTACCGTAAAGTCCGACACGAAAAATGAGCCCTCGAATTGAGGCGGCACTAGCACGAAACCACAGCGGTACTACGGCTGCGGCTACAAGGGGTACTACTGCTGTGGAGCGGTACTGCCGCTTATAGCAACCAAGCGGTACTACCGCTCCGGCCCGCGGTACTACCGCTCAGACCAGAGCAGGGAGAAAAACAGAAATGCCATAACTTCTTCATATGAGCTCCGAATTGAGCAAACTCAAGCTTGTTGGTTATAGTAAGAAGAGGCAGGGGAGGTATGCCTAACAAATAGAGGAGTGAAGCCTCCAACAGAGAAGAACCGGCATAACCTCCAACATCGAAAACATCATAGAAGATGCAAGTGAACTCCGTTTTCGATGAACTCGAGCTTGTCAAGAAAATGACCATCAGCTCCAAATCTCACAAGGAGAAGAAACAAACAAGAACCAATAAAGATGATGCAAGGATGCAATGGTTTGAGCTCTCTACGAACGATACGATCAAGCAACTCATCGAGAGCCCCCCCCCCCTTGGTAGTACGGCAATCGATCCTATAACCCGGTCTCCCACAACTACCATGAGACCGGTAAAATAGAAAACCTATCAAGGGCAAACATTTGCCTTGCGCATAGTCCACTTGAGCTAGATGATGACGATCTTGACTCCCTCAAGTTGGACCACCTTTCTTGATTGCGTTGGCTCGATGAAGACTAGTTGATTGCTCCCCCATACTCCACTATGGGTGAGCCACTCTTCGACACATCTTCACAAGTCCATTGCCACCACAATGGACGGCAAGCTTCAAGCATATGATCTCTTCGTGATGATCCTACTTGAACTTGCACACCGCAACATAACCCCACAAAGAACTCTCACGAAGACCATTGGTTAGTACACAAAGCGTAATTGACCATGCTTACCATACCATGGGATCGCTTGATCCCTCTCGGTACATCTTCTATGCTTTGTGTGTTGATCAACTTGATTCACTCTTTGACTTAGTCTTGGTCAACCTTGAATCTTTCCAACTCTCTTCATTTGGATGATGTCTTGAAGGTAAACATGAATGATCACACACTCTTCTTCTTCTAGACATGCTTGCTATAAGCTCAATACTCATAAGACCAATCTTTGGATAATTCCTTAATAGCACCTTGGTCATCACAAACTCTCCTTGAAACCAACAAATGGACTCCAAGAAAAGCCTATGGACAAACCCTTCAAATATAACTCAAGGCAACCATTAGTCCATAGAGATTGTCATCAATTACCAAAACCAAACATGGGGGCACCTCATGTTCTTTCAGCCATGGACACGACGGAAGATCACACACGACCAGCGGAAGAAAGATTCCGGCGCACCCCTACCTGGCGCGCCAAATGTCGGATTTCGGGTTCCGACAGACCCTTGAGGTTCGAACACTGGGGTGTGCACGAAGATCTTTCCCCTACCAGCTCACGTCTCGAAGTCTCGTAGAGGATCTAGGTTAGGAAGAAGAACACACAAGGACACGAGATTTATACTGGTTGGGGCCACCATTGTGGTGTAATACCCTACTCCAGTGTGTGGTGTGGTGGATTGCCTCAGGGGCTGCTGATGAACAATACAAGGGGAGAACAGCCTCGCGAGGGCTGTTCTTGAGCTGGTGCAATGAACTGCTTGGTTGAGTTCAGTCGCCTCTCTCTCTCTCTCTCTCTCTCTCTCTCTCTCTCTATCGTGATCTGGATCCTCTCCCTTCTACTGTGGTGGCTAGTCCTATTTATGGTGGGAGGCCCTGGGCCTCTTCCCAAATAATGAGCGGGAAGCGCGCCAACAATTGGCCATTTTGAAGGAGAACATCTAGTACACTTATCCTGATTAAAGTTGGTCTTCGGCTGCCAAAGGCTCTGACGATGACGCCGCCCTGGGCTCCACGTTGACCTCCATCCAGCCGTTCTGCTGGTCTTGGTCTTGTTGCACCAGCAGTAACCTTTGCACGATGCCTTGGCCTGTGCTTGCCCTTTTGCATCAAGGGGAAACAAGGATCTTCTTGCAGAGCCGGGCGCCTCGCCTCGGGTCTCGATCGCCATGGCTTGCGTCACAGGCTCCTCGCGAGGTGCCCTGCCTTGATCTCTCCGCCTCCTCGCGAGTCTGCCTGATGAGGCTGTGCCTGAGGAAGCTTCCTGTCATCCGCCCCGCGAGGCTTGGCCCCTCGCGAGGGTCTTGAGCTTGAGCTGATGAAGCTGGGCTGCACTGGACCCCCCCAACTTGAGCCACGCCGCAGGCTGCAGACAGGCAAGTCTAGGGACCCCCGTTCCAAGAACGCCGACACATGCTGCCCATCTGTCTTCATAATCTGGAATTTAAGATATTCACAAAAGTAGACACCAATCACTTAGTTTAGATGGTGTTGAATGGTATTCGATCTACTCAAACGGTCCTTGTTGTATGTCGTCATGATTTTATCCTGAATCGTCTATGAGCTACATATATGATAAAAATAATACTCTCTCTAATCCAAAATAGGTGTCACGATTTTAAACTAAGGTTAGTTTAGCCTTAGTTCAAAACTGCGACGCTTATTGTGAATCGGATGAAGTGTAAAAATAAAACAAACATCAAAATGGCATACGATATACTACTATCTTCAACAAGTTTTGAAGATGGAGGGGTTTTTCCTCGTCTTGTGGGCATGAATAGGTAATTTTGAGCGCTCGTTGCTTGGAAACATACAATGATACAAGCATGGAGTAATAAGCTGGCCCGCGCTGCAGCACTTCGTGACTAAACACTTCATACTGATCAACCCACGTATGCGTCCCTGCTCCCTTGAATAAGTATCAGCACGTGTAATCCCAATGCTGTTCCTTGCCATGTGACCCTTGATTCTTATGATAATTTTGCCATACAGTGCAACTGCGTGCAATCCCAATGCTGTTCCTTGCATGTGAACCTTGATTCTTATGATATTTTTGTCATACAGTGCAACTGTGTGCCATCAGTTGCAATCGTTAAGAGGGTGTTTGGATCACTAGAGACTAGAGACTAGAGACTAGTAGTAGTCACCTTTAGTCAGTAAACCTCCAAACACCCCTGACTAGTGGGTGACTAAAACTAGTTTAGTCCCTAGAGGGTGTTTGGATACTCTCTAGTCATGTGACTAGTAGTAGTCAGATTAGAAGTTTTTAGTCAGGCTCTGTTTGGAAGGTGACTACTACTAGTCAGCATTAAATGTCTCAGTATTAAATATCCCTTGTGCAACACTAATTAGAGGAGAGAGAGGGGGACTTTAGTTAGTAAAAGTCAGGGGTGTTTGGAGGGTTTACTGACTAAAGGTGACTAAAATTAGCCTCTAGTCAGTAAAAGTTGGGGGTGGGGTGACTAGGGACTAAACTAGTTTTAGTCACCCACTAGTCAGAGGTGTTTGGGGGTTTACTGACTAAAGGTGACTACTAGTTTCTAGTCTCTAGTCTCTAGTGATCCAAACATCCTCCTAGTCACCCCACCCCCAACTTTTACTGACTAGAGACTAGTAGTAGTCACCTTTAGTCAAGAAACCTCCAAACACCCCGATTTTTACCGACTAAAGTCCCTCTCTCTTCTCTAATTGGTGTTGCTAAAGCGACATTTAATATCGGTACATTTAATCTTATTAAGAATACCTTCCAAACAAGGACCGACTAAAACTTACAATCGACTACTTCTTAATACAAGATCGGTAGAGAGATCCAAACACCCTCTAAGTCTGGCGCCTTCCGTTGTGTGAGAAGACGTGTACTTGTAGCTTGTTGGGTCGGGCAAACTACGTGATCAAAGCGACGAATAGCACACCACTGTGACGCCAGTGTTTGTTTGACCGCTCGACCATGGCTCCATGTCGTTTGCTGCACGTGGTGCTGAGTAGGAAAGGGCAGCGGTACACGCCGCCACGTCTGGCTCGTGTTGCTGTCTGCTTATGCATGCCCCCGTGATTTTCTGTGCAGCAACCGGCGGTTCTGCCTTTGAATGGCAGGTGCAGATTAGACGAACCAGGGGCATATCCATGAACAGGGCTCTTGACTGAAAAAAAAAGAGCCCACGCCCATTCAGTTAAAAATGGTAAAAAAGGAGAGTAAAAGGTAAGGTATATTCTGGTCTTTTTTTTTATGAAGGTATATTCTGGTCTAAAACCAACCCTACCTATATGTTCATCGTAGCCAGTTTTTTTTTCTTGTTTGGATGGTTGCCGAATTTTTATGCAAATACCCACTTTAGTTTACGTTCCTATTCATCACGGGTCAAATCATGGGAAGAAAAACCTTGGCCAATATGTTTGCTACCTAAATACTCTCTCCGTTACGAAATACTCCCTCTGTTCCTTGATATAAGATGTATACATTTTTTAGAAAAAATCCGAAATATAAGGTGCCCTGCGTTGCATCACTCATTTGGATAATTTTTTTAAAGATTTGATTACATTTACTTATATTAGGCAAGCTCCTCTATTTTCTCATGTCAATTAATCAGGTGTAATCTCGCCCAAAACTTGTGAAATTTTCACTCCACGAGCGTTCTTTAATTTCCGTGCCAAAAAGTATACACCCTATATTTAGGAACAGAGAGACTTGTCTTGGTTTTTGTTCAAATCAATTATATGAAAAGTGCATAGGGATAACCAGAAAAAAGAGAAATATGCTAGGAAATCTCACACATATTAGAAACATCCTACCATTAGTTTAGTAAATCAAACTATTACAACCGTTAGATCCGTATTCATGTCTAAACAATTACCCATCAATGCCAGAAAAAAAATAGTCAAGCCTAATTTACTGGCAAATGCTATTCGGCGCCTTCAGCGGCATTGTCTCCAGTTCCCGCAATCAGGAGCACAGCCCCCCCCCCCCCCCTTCCGTTTTGGGCCAGCCCATTTAACTTTTTTCTCTGTTTTTTAAACTGCAAAAAAAAATGCGAGCAATGTGTGATTCAAAACCACGACGTCCAGTTCAGTGCAAGCCGCCATAACAACATGGAGCCCCGGAAACATCACCAATTGTGATTACATACATCTTTTGACTTTTCTTCTTCCTTCTTTTCTTGTTTCTCTTTTATTATTTCTTTTTTTTCTGTCCATTTGTTTCCTTTTTGTCTCTGCTTTTTTCATTTTTCAAATTCACGAACTTTTTCTTCAAAAGCAATGAACTTTTCTCAAAAATCCATGATTTTTAAAATTAATTCTAATTCGAGAAGTTTTATGAAAATCAATAAAATTTCTGTATTTTTGTATTTTTCATAATTGATGAACTTTTTGAAATGAATGGTTGTTTTTAAATTCGTGAACTTTTTATTCGGAATCTATTAACTTTTTCCAGTTTTTATAAAAAATTCAAAATCAGTGACCTTTTTTCTAGATTTAAACCTTTTTTCCAAATTTCTAATATTTTTCCAAATCCATGATCTTTTTTTTTCAAAATTGTGAACTTTTTGGCAATTTCGTGAACTTTTCTCGGATTCATGAACTTTTTTCCAAATTATAAACTTTTTAAATTAGTGATCTTTTTTTCATTATCACCCGTCAATTGTCATGTCAGCAATCAGCTCCCACTTTTTTTGAGCAAAAGCAGTCAACTCCCGCTGTGAACGGTCAATTGCAAGTGAGGCAAGCATGGACCGAACTGTGCAACAGATACTGGGGGGGGCTAAGCTCGCGCATGAGCGCTAGGCCCTTTAGCTGGCATTAAAGTCAACAATTTGTGAAATTAAAAATTAAGGAGTGTTCCTTTCAAAGACCACTCCCGCCTCCTCGGGTTGCAACAAGTAGCGCACTGCATGCATGCCACTTGTCGCAACCTGGGAGTTTTTCTTTTTTTCGTATATTCATTTATTCAAAACATTTTATCTCTTAAACCGTGCGTCCAAATCTCGAATCGTTTTCACCGTTAGTTTTCGCGCGTTGAGATGTTCAAAATTAGATCCCATGTTCATAGGTTTTGATGAACTTTTTTTACAAAAAAATGGATGAAAAAATTAAACCGGGAGCATGTCTTTTTTCCTTTCCGAAAGAGGCACGGTCGTGCCTCTCGCGAAAGCACCACCATGCCTCTTGTGAAAGGAAAAAAAAAACAGAAAACACCTTTATTTTTTCCGTTTCCGAGAGGTGCCTCTAGTGAAAGCACAACTGTGTCTCGTGCGGAAGAAAAAAAAAACAAAAAACACGTTTTATTTTAGTTTCTGAGACGCATCATTGTGTCTCTCGTGGAAGCAAAAAATATGCCTCTCACGAAAGGGAAAAAAAACGTGTTCCTTTTTGTTTCCGAGAGACACAGCCGTGCCTCTGGCGAAAGCACAACCGTGTCTCTTTCGGAAGCAAAATCGTGCCTCTCGCGGAAGTAAAAACAGAATTTTTTTTTGTTTCCGAAAGGCATGGCCGTGCTTCTCGCCAAAGCAAAACCGTACATTTCGCGGAAGCAAAAAAATGTGTTTTTTGACGCAAAATTTTTTTGGTCCAAAAGCGAAAGAAGCGGTGGAAAACCAAAGAACCAAAAAAAATACAGGAAAAAACCCATTTGAAAACCTGAAAAACGCATGAAGAAGATAAATAAAAAAACCGAAAGAAGCGTCCAGAGTACGACACGTGGCGCGGCTGAGAGCTGGCCAAGTGACGTGCTCTCAGCCCACCCTCAAATGATCGTTCAAAGACTCCCAAAGAAACGCTCGCCAAGTAGTTGCTCTCGTCAATTTGGAGCTCCCTAATTTATGTTTTTTATGGGAGCTCCCTAATTAGTGCCAAAGCCCGTGTTATGGGCAGATCCAGGCACAAGACTCTTCACTAAAAGCCCACATAATAAACAGATTAAGCCCATGCAGCCCGCTATTGTTTGAAAATTCCAGTTCCACCTACCATTTCATATTTGACCCGGCGGGGAATTGCATAGGAAGACCGGACGGCGCATTTAGCTGTACCTTAGTTCATCTGTTTTGGGAAGCTTTCAGAAAGTTCGATGTCGTATTCATTGATTTTCAATTTTTTTTCCTGTTGTTCCTTTTCCCGGTTTTCAAAAAGTTCCCTTTCTAAAAAATTGTTGAAAATTTCAAATATTGTTAGGAATTTCAAAAAATGTTCGTGTTTTCAAAAAAATTCAATAACTTTGAAAAACATTCGTGTTTGAAATATTATTTGGAATTTCAAGACCAATCCTATTTTAAAAAACTGTTCACAAATTTAAACATCTTTGTGTCTCACAAAATGCTAAGGAATTTTCAGAAAATTGTAGACATTTCAAAAATGTTCATGTTTTTAAAATTGCTCCTGTTTTTAAATTTTTTGCTGAAATTCGATAAGTGTGTCCGTTTCCAGAAAATGTTAGGTAATTTTTAAAAGTGTTCACTTTTTCAAGAAAAGTCCACGTTTTCAAAAAACATTCAGGACTTTCAAAATTGTTTGTATTTTCATATTCGCTTTTATATTAAAAGTCTTCCTATTAAAAAAATGTCTGAAATGACTAAAAGACTGGGTGTTATAGTTTTTTGAGGCAAAGACTGGTTGTTATAGTGATCGTGTCGCTACAGTGCGGGTTCACTATAGTTTTTCAGCAGTCGCTATAGTTGCATGTCAAGCCGGCCCAAATAGCGGTGTACTTTGCGTCTGGGTGACATTTCGACGCACAGAGCATCCAATAAGCTCCCTTCCCCACTCGTTGCGTGTAATAGGGGAGCAACTAGTTAACGAGCGCTTCTCATGAGCCTAGCAACGACCAGCGTCACTTGGCGCGCTCTTAGCTATTCGTCACGTGTCGTGCTCTAGGCGCTCCCTCCGGATTTTTTTTATTTTTTCCCACGCGTTTTCGACTTTTTAAACGGATTTTTTCGACGTTTTGATTTTTCACCGGTCTTCCTTAGCTTTTCAATAAAAAAATTATAATTTTTTTTACATGAAAGAACGCGTTTTCTTTTTTTTTTCCTTTCGCGAGAGTCACGGTTTTGCTTCCGCGAGAGGCACGGTTTGCTTCACGAGAGTCACGGCCGTGCCTCTTGAAAACGGGAAAAATATGCGTTTTCTTTTTTTTTCCTTTCGCGAGAGTCATGGTTTTGCTTCCACGAGAGGCACGGATGTGCTTCCGCGAGAGTCCTGGCCGTGCTTCTCAGAAACAAAAAAAAATGTATTTTCTAATTTTTTTTCTTTCGTGAGAGTCACGGTTTTGTTTACGCGAGAGGCACGGTTATGCTTTAGCGAGAGTCATGGCTCTGCATCTCGGAAGGGGAAAAAGGTGTTTTCTGTTTTTTTTTCTTTCGCGAGAGTCACGGTTTTGCTTCCGTGAGAGGCACGGTTGTGCTTTCGCGAGAGTCACGGCCGTGCCTCTCGGAAACGAAAAAAAACACGTTTTCTATTTTTTTTTTCTTTTCGCAAGAGTCACGGTTTTGCTTCCGTGAGAGGCACGGTCGTGCCTCCTCGAAAATGAGAAAAAACACATTTTTTTACGAGAGTCACGGTTTTGCTTCCGCGAGAAGCACGATTGTGATTTCGTGAGAGGCACGGGCGTGCCTTTTTTGAAAAGGGAAAAAACCCGTGCTCCCGGTTCAGTTTTTTCCGTGAAAAAAAGTTAGTCAAAACCTATCAACATGGTATCTAGTTTTGAAGATATCGACGAGAGAAATCCAGCGGTGAAAGCGGTTCGAGATTTGGACGCACGGTTTAAGAGATAAAACGTTTTAAATAACCGGATCTACGAAAAAAAGGGAAAAACTACCAGGTTGCGACGCGCACCACTTGTCGCGACCTGGGGAGTTGGGGTGACCTTTGCAATGAATACTCCTCAACTAGAGATTTTGATGTAATAGTTTATTTTCGGCGTAATTAGAAACAGTAACGGCCTTGCCCAATAGGATAGTGATGGGAGCACAGGGCGTTCGCTTTGCTTAGTTTTATATATCAATTTTTAGTATGGGCACTTATAGGCTTTGTTTTGTATTTTTGTTTTTACGTGCACTTCCTCTACTCGTTGCAAGGTTTGATCTCTAGGTTTCTTATTTTTTCTATTTCGTTCTATCGTCCTACTTTTATTTATAATTTGTGCACACTAGAATTCGCTAGAACTTCTATAAATTAATGAGCATTTTTGAAAATATATGATCAGATTTTAAGTTCACTAACACTTTAAAAATAAATGGTAATTTTTTATTAATTTTATTAATAGTCTTTGTAAGTATGTTTTAAAATTTATGAAAATTTTTAAAATTTTAAACATTATAGTTCATGAACCCTAGACATTTTAAGATTCGCAAACATCTTTTTAGTTCAGGAGCCTTTTATAAAAAAAAACTCGTAAATAGTTTTTGATTTCATATAATTTTTCAAAACTAGTATAAAACAGTAGTTATTACTCCCTCCGTTCCTAAATACTTGTCTTTCCAGAGGTTTCAAATGGTGACTACATACGGAACAAAATGAGTGAATCTACACTCTAAAATATGTCTATATACATCCGTATGTGGTGACCATTTGAAATCTCTAGAAAAACAAGTATTTAGAAACGGAGGGAGTAGTTTTCTGTGCCTCTTGCAAAAGAGCGGGTGAAAAAAGCAAAGCCAACAAGCAGAACGAGACAGCCGAGCAAGCGATAACTTCGTGGCCCAACCCATGTGAGTGTTTTAGCTGCATTTCCACATCTAAAGCGTGGAATAGGAGCACCCACAAATGTAGTTTCTAGTATATCTCCACTATTTGTGAGTAGCGGCCTTTTTGAATTTTTGGGCTCCTCGTTTTTAAGGTGTGAGGTTTTCCCACAGTTTGTAGTTTTTTTACGTTGTAGGTTTTCCCTCCTTATATATTTTTCCTTTTTTATTTCTACATTTTTATATTTTTATATTTTTTAGCAATATCAATAAATATTTTGGACAAATACATGAGCATTTTTTGGATGTGAACACTTCTTCAAATTAAATGAACATTTATTACAATAAGTGAATATTTTATTTTACATGATCATATTAATTCATCAAATTTTTTCGTGCTAGAACTAAACATATTGAAATAGACTTTCACTTTGTGAGAGATAAGTAGCTATCAAACAAAGGGACATTGATTCATCCATCCAAAGGATGATAATGTAGATTGATTTACCAAGGTATCACCCGCAAGGAATTTTAAAGAGTTCAAGTTTAATCTCTAACTTGTTAAAGTTGAGATTAAGAGGGAGGAGGATTGTAAGAGATATTATCTAGGTTCCACAGGCTTCCGGAATGCGCCCAAGAGTTAGTATGATGTGTTTTTAGCATACGGTATTGATGTAATATTTTTTATTTTCCCAACAACATGCTAATCACGCATGTAGAGAAAATCGTGTGTGCAACGTGGGGATAAGCCACATCCTATGAATAACTACCATGCAACCCTCTCATTTTTTTCGACAAAGAGTGATTTTATTGGCTCAAATGAAGCATCAAGATGATACATCACACTGAACACACATCCGGCCTCTGCATAACTAAGATGCACACAGCTAACCCAACACACACAAAAACACACCGGCAACTAGCGAAGTCATAAGACCAAAAGCTATGTGCAGGTGTGCAAAAAGGAAAAAGAAACAAGAAATAAGCCCCAAAGCGATCAGATGCACGATCACAAACTACAACTAAGACCATATCCGCACCAACCATTGACATCACATGGATGACAAGGATCTTCAACAGCAACGGCTGCAAGAAGGAAGCGACACTCAAGCGACGCCGTCACCGGATCCAACCACAAAGGTCAGTATCAAAGTTTTCACCCTGAAGAATCAGTCCGAACATATTCGAGCAATGCCTCCAAGGTAACAACGTAAAAAAAACATCGCCATTGCCAGGAATAACCACTCGGGTCTGTCCTAGGCTTTTGCCCCGGAGCTCGAGACCAGGTGCACATAGCACCGCCATCCAAATCTCACATATGTTGTCTCCACTGCTTTTTCGCTATCCGAGCAGCTACAATTGGATCGCCGCTAGTCCACAAACAACCCTCTGCGTCAAGTCATTGTCCATAATTTGTAACCCACCACTGAAGTCATCCACCGGATCAGGAGTTAAAACCTCCCGAAGTCTTTTTGATGATGTCGTGGATCCGTATGAAGTCGTTGCAGAACAATCTACATACGCCACCATCCGGCCAATCGGATCTAAATCACCTCATCCATCCAGCACATCACCGCAGCCCGAACAATCCAGAGACCGCATGGCCGGAGCAATGCCAAGACCACCGTTGCCTCAATGACCGCCACGCCGAAGCGACCACCATAGATCGAGGGAGGTGGGCGCTGCCAGAAATGAGGGCCGCCATGCATGAGGCATATTTGCGACTGGCCGCAGCTAGGTTGGATCTTGGAAGACGTCAGGTGCAGCTCATGGGGAAACATACAACCGTCACCATGGCCACTGCCAGACCGCGACTCCATCCGACACTAGCCGCCGCAGACCAGTACACCATCTTGGGGAGGAGGTCAGGCACGCGCGCAGCAAGCTAGGGGTTCGGTCTGCCCCGTCGCCACCATCCGCCATCATAGGAGCTTGCCGCCGCCGCAGGTCTGCAGCGCCGCCCACACGGCCACCTCGGCAGAAGAGCACCACCAAAGACCGGGCCGCCGCCTAAGCACGAGAAGACAACCCGCCACCGCCGTCGCCAAGCGAGCTTTGCTGCTGGCGTCCTCCGGCGGCGGCGGGGGAGCAGATGGAGAGGACGGCGGCGGCGGCGGCGGCTTGCGTTTCCGCCCGAGCCACCCCCCGTGAGCGACGCGAGCGGTTAGCGAGATCTCCTATGCAACCCTCTCATGGAGAGGGTAGAACACTTCGACAATCTTCACGGCCTCGTGGCTCATGGGCACACCCAAATTGAAGTGTTAGACTGTGCGACATATGCCCTCGTGCGACGCCTTCAATCTATTAGTATTCTTCCTGCTTATGTTAGTCACCACGATATAACTCTCCATCAAATAGACGTTTAAAGTGTTTTCTTACATTGTAAAATCGAAAAGTTGATCTATGTTAAACAACCTCCTGGTTTTGAAAACTCTAAGTTGTCCAGCCTTGCTATAAACTCCACAAGGTTCTTTACAAAGTCAAACAAGCCATGGTATGAGTGCTTGAAGAGATTCCTTGTTAAAAAAGTTCAAACTGGTATAATTGACTCAACCCTCTTCACTAGGAAAGTTAATTAATGGCGAATTCTTTTTGTGTACGTTTAGCAAAGGGTAATTTGGTTAATTCATAGAAAGAAAGTTTGAAATATCGATGATGGACAAGTCGACGTACTTCCTGGACCTTCAAATCAAGCAAACCGATGAAGGCACCTTCATCTCTCAAACCAAGTACACCAAGGATGTGATCAACATTTTTGGCATGAAGAATGCCAAAGGAATTGTCGAGGTGAAGTGGTTTCATCATATTCATGTGTCGAGCATAGTTTATTGAAGAAATTGTCGAGGCGAAGTTGTTTCATTATATCCATGTGTCGCACATACTGTATTTTGGAAACATTCATTTATTTTGCATAAAAAGGAAAGATACAAGGAACGGTTGACAAACCGTATCCGTTATTTAGAACCTTGTAACGAGTACAATGTGGTGAATCACATCAAGGCATAATGTCCTCTCAATGGCCGATGTGAGTAACTCAGATGTGCTTGAAGTCCTGGAGCGTCCATCGCCCATCTTCCCCCTTGACCATGAACTTGTGTCTAGGGACCCACCAACACGCTGGCACCGGGTGCTCGTCCGTGAGAGCGTCAGCACCCTTGTTCACCAGCGCTATGTCACGATCCACCTCTAGCTTGAACCCTCCGGCACTTCCCTGCTCCCCGGCCACTCCGTGTAGGTAGCACTCGAGATTGTGGAGTGTTCCCACCGTGGCAGGCTTACGGATGTATGGAGATCGAATTGTTCTTATGGTAAGCTCCACAGCCACATCCACGTATCCCAGAGGTGGGTACATGGGCACGACGTCACCAGCGTTCTGCACATGTAGTGCCTTCAGGTCTGGAAATGAGTTGAACGCCGACCTAAAGAAGCGGCACCCGACGTGAGGGCTTGCGAACACGATAGCAGTCACAGGGAACGACTTAGTGGATCCCTCGGGTTTGTTGATGCCGCTAGACACCAGGTCAACGGCGTTCAAGGTGGCGACCGACGCGCCAAGGCTGTGGCCGCAGACGGTGATGCTGACCTCCTCGTCCTTGTACAGCTCCACGAGCCTCCTGACCTCCTTGACAACCTGATTGTGTGTTTACATGCATGGTTAATAATCAACTAATTAGATAACTATTATGTGCGATATTCCTTAGGACGCTAAAAAACAAATAGTTTGTTCTAATCAACCAAGTTGCATGGAATGTAAATGTGCAACTACTCAGATTGTAGAAATAAGAATTTTTAACCGGCTCAGAAATATATGCCGGTAGGTCTTTTTTTGGGCAAACATACACTCTCAACAACCAGCAGCGCCGGCATCGCTTTCGTTGATGGATAAATTTATCATTTGGATAACGACTATTAACACGCTGCCCCCGAGTTTGTCAAAGCTGAGGCTGGCTCCATCGCACCATAGCACCTACCCATCCATTATGGGTAACCCATACCTGAATGAGTGCAGCCCATTTTGGACCGTTGTGTTAACTCGCTACCGTGCTATTTTTGAAGGGTTTAATTGTCTGACGTGCTCAGAGAGTGTGAGGATTTTTAGGAAAGAAAAGGACATGAGCGAACGATAGTTGAGGCCCTGAGCCTCAAGATAAGGCTTTTTTTTCTATCTTCACAAGATTTAACTTATCTTGGGAACATCACACTGACTTGCTGTGGTAGCTAGACCGTCGCCTTGCTTCAGTTCACTATGGTCAATCGCTTTGCTTCTTAGAACTGGAATTGTTTAGATTATTGTAGGTAAGTTGTTGTCATTTTCTATGTTAGAACTGGAATTGTGGAAGTATAATGTCCGGTTAGATCGACTAGACGTACCAAAGCCCTATTTATTAGTCGCTGTGGCACGTTACTTTACCTGATCTCTGGCGCTGGTCTTGGTGAACTCGGAGCTCTTGTTGCTTGACGTGTACATGGACAGGAACCCATGGTGCACGACGGCAAGGCGGTGCTGGCTCGCCGCGGAGCCCAGCACGGGCCCGGCGGGCACGGGCGCGAAGTCGAGGTCGTTGACCCACTCCATGTTCTGGACGGTGCCGCGCCACGCCACAACGATGTCCCGCCTCCCGAGCGCGGCAGCGCCCACGTCCGTGGCCACGGCCACGTACCCCATCCAGTTGGACTCTCGGCTCCAGACGTCCGGCAGCGACGGCAGCGGCAGCAGGAGGAAGGAGCTGGGGAGTGGCAGCGACGAGGTGGCGTAGATGAACTTGGTGACCTCGTAGTTGTTGCCGTGGTGGGGCACCCCCACGCCGGCGAGCAGGTCCTCGTAGCCGTAGAAGCACGCGCCGCAGTGCGGGGAGCGCCTCTCGGTGTTGAAGGCGTCGTAGGCGGCCTGCACCATCTCGCCGTAGGAGATGATGCTGGAGCGAAGGTGGTGGTCTAGAGGGTCCAGGAGGCCCTTCCACGAGTTCTCGCCGTGGAGCTCGCGCCACCTGCTGGCCACGGTTCCGAGGACAGGCGCCGGCGCCGACGACGTCGTGTCGTCGCCACGCGGTTTCTCTTGGCCGTTCAGCCTGCTGGCTATGTCTCCAACAATTGGCAGCGGGATCGGGAGGAACGACATGGCGAGCGGGTGTTAATTCGAGGGACCTTATCGATCGACTGGCTGCGTACCAGTGAGTTTGGCTCTGTTGGCTACACTCTCTTGCTAGTGTTGTGGCCTCTTTGCTTCAGCTTGGGCGTCTACTTATAGGACGTTTCCGCGTGAAGCCATGTGACCTCCAATATTATTTCATTTCTCCCCAATTTTGCTGCCAACCACTGGACTGTAAATTTACACGGAATTTATTCAAAAAGATATCTTTTCCTTAGAAGTAAGGAGCTGTTTGGTTGGTGCCCTGAGCACTGTGCCTGTGAAAATCGCGCGCCTGAATGTAGCCTGAGATTGCTGTGATTTTAGCCTGACCAGGCAGCTCTAGCCAAATATTGTTTGGTTCGTGCCTATGCCTGAGAAAATAAAGAATGATATATGATGCAATGATTGCTAGCTGCATGCAGCATGGGAGAACCACCTAAGTACTCCTTGATCCATGCATGCTGGCTGGCATATGTTTTTTTTTAAGGAATCACCGGGCTTAAAAGGGTGTTTGTTTCCAGGGACTTATTGGTTTAGGGACTTAAAAAAGTCCCTATAAGTCCCATCTAAACCAAACAGAAGGACTTATAGGACTTATTTGGGTCATTTGGGACTTATCAAAAAGACTTTCGGAAGGAACTTATTGGGACTTATCGATCTGGACGCACCTACCCGATCGCCCTCACGAACCCCCCCGCTCATTGCTCCTCCTCCTCGCCTCGCTACTTCCCCCTCGCCCCAATCGCCGCCACCACATGGCACCCTCAACCGCCGCCGCCATGGCCGATGAGGAGGACGAGATCCCCGTCTTCTCTCAATTCCCCTCGCCCCAACAGGCACCCGAAGGCTCATCCGCCGGTGGAAATCTCGGGAGGGGAATGGGTTTCTTGGATCTCAACAGCAACGTCGACGTCTTCCCGAAGTTGGGCTCATCCACCGGTATGAACAAGGGTTATGTGAACAAGTGTTTTATCAACTTATAAGTCCCTGTAAACAAACAGGTAGGGACTCGGGACTTATAAGTCGATGTAAACAAACAGGTAGGGACTTATAACTTATAAGTTGGGACTTAAAAAATTCCTATGACTTATGAAACAAACAGGGCCTAAAGCAGTCAATTTTTTACGGAAATGCTAAATGGCAACTATCAGCTATGGGCGATTTTGCAGCGACTGCGCAATATGCCGTCGATTTCGTTTGCGCGAATATTGTCACAAAATCGAAGCCACGTCAGATTTTTATAGTAGTTCGATCTGAGATAAATGTCAGCGAACGTATTTGTTAGCGATCTTTCGGTGCGAACCAGTGATAGTCCAAGGCTTAGCCCACCACAAGCCTAAGTGACACATGGACTATATATTCCAGAGAGAATGAAGGGAGCAAGCTATCCTGGCTTGGATCAGAACCGGTGGCGATGGCTTGTAATTTTCTTCTCCCCTCTCGCGAGTTCATCTTCTTCCCTAAGTGTATCCCATCCCCTGTACTCGTAGCCATTAACACAGAGAGAACTAGAGTGCCCCTTACACGTGATATTAGACCCAGGCGGACTATTGTTGGTTGTGACTACAACATTTATCATGGTGCCCATGGGCTGGACGATTCCATGTGATCCTCGTGGCTATACGCCCAAACTATGCAACTCGAAAAAAAAAAGAACTGTGCAGCTCAAAAAATGGTGGACTGCTCCTCCGATTTTTTTAATGATTTCAGTGGCCACTAACACTTTTGGCATGTGCACCTCGGATCAGGTTTGGAGCATGGGCCATGGATGCAACAAAGTCCTCCATTTGCTGCGAACAAGCTTCTTTTCATGGAGGGAGGAGTGCCATGCTTTGAGCGGTCTTTTCTGACCATATTCTTCTTGGTTGCGGCTACTACATTCATGAAGCTCACTGCTATGAATAAGACAATACTGACCTCGGCCCCTACACCGACGACTACCACAACAAACCAAACAAGATCAAAGAACTTCACAGTCCATGGGACCCTAGCGAGTCAGCCCTTCAATCTCCTTCAAAGATCCAACTTGGGGGCAACCAGAGTTTCAAGGAGAAAGAGGGGGGTGTTAGAAGTTGCTCATAGACAAGAAATGATGATCTTTGGCCAAAGACGCTTTTGTTGTTGCTTTGACCACGCATACTATTACTCTGATCAAGTCCATGTCGACCACCACTAGTACCTCGACACCTCCCTCGAGGAAGTCCCCAGTGGCTAAGACTACTACATCAAGAACTTCTTCGATCTCGTGCAAGTCGATGTCAACCATGGTTACTACTGCAACGACTATCATGGTGATTTCGACACATGAGGGATCTTCAAGCTCAATGGGATCCTGGAAAGATCTTTCATAGCAATGGCTTGGGGACAAGCCATGTTTCAAGAAGGGAGGGGTGTTAGCGACCTTCTTGTGTGGCCTAGTGACATGTTGGGGAACGTAGTAATTCAAAAAAATTCCTACGATCACGCAAGATCTATCTAGGAGATGCATAGCAACGCGAGGGGGGAGTGTGTCCACTTACCCTCGTAGACCAAAAGCGGAAGCGTTTAGTTAACGCGGTTGATGTAGTCGAACGTCTTCACGATCCAACCGATCCAAGTACCGAACGTACGGCACCTCCGTGTTCAGCACACGTTCAGCTCGATGACGTCCCTCGAGCTCTTGATCCAGTAGAGGGTCGACGGAGAGTTTCGTCAGCAAGCGGCGTGGCGACGGTGTTGGTGATGTGATCCGCGCAGGGCTTCGCCTAAGCACTACGACGATATGACCGAGGTGGTAAACTGTGGAGAGGGTGCACCACACACGGCTAAGAAACAAGTATTGTCTTTTGGGGTGCCCCCTGCCCACGTATATAAAGGAGGGGGGAGGTAGAGACCGGCCTAAGGGGGGGGGGGCACCAAGAGGGGGGAGTCCTACTAGGACTCCGTTCCTAGTAGGATTCGCCCCCCCCCCCTTTCCTTCCAACGGAGAGGGGGAAAGGGGAAAGGAGGGAGAGGGAGAAGCAAAGAGGGGGGCCGTGCTCCCTCCCTTTGTCCAATTTGGATTGGGGCAAGGGGGGCACGCGCCACCTCCCGTGGCCTACCTCCTCTCCTCCACTATGGCCCATTAGGCCCAATAACTTTCTCGGGGGGTTCCGGTAGCCTCCAGGTACTCCGAAAAGTCCCTGAACCTTATTGGAACCATTCCGGTGTCCGTATATAACCTTCCAATATATCAATCTTTACCTCTCGACCATTTCGAGACTCCTCGTCATGTCTGTGAGCTCATCCGGGACTCAGAACAAACTTCGGTCACCAAAACACATAACTCATAATACAAATCGTCATCGAACGTTAAGCGTGCGGACCCTACGGGTTCGATAACTATGTAGACATGACCGAGACACATCTCCGGTCAATAACCAATAACGGAACCTGGATGCTCATATTGGTTCCTACATATTCTACGAAGATCTTTCTTGGTCAAACCGTAATGACAACATGCGTCATTCCCTTTGTCATGGGTATGACTTGCCCGAGATTCGATCATAGGTATCCTTATACCTTGTTCAATCTCGTTACCGGCAAGTCTCTTTACTCGTTCCGTAATGCATCATCCCGCAACTAACTCATTAGTCACATTGCTTGCCAAATCCGATACTCGGAGTGACAAATCCTAATCTGGATCTATGCCGACCCAACAAACACCTTCAGAGACACCTGTAGAGGATCTTTATAATCACCTAGTTACGTTGTGATGTTTGATAGCACACGAGGTGTTCCTCCAGTATTCGGGAGTTGCATAATCTCATAGTCAAAGGAATATGTATAAGTCATGAAGAAAGCAATAGCAATAAAAGGTAACGACCATTATGTTAAGCTAACGGATGGGTCTTGTCCATTACATCATTCTCTAATGATGTGATCCCGTTCATCAAACGACAACACATGTCTATGTTTAGGAAACTTAACCATCTTTGATTAATGAGCTAGTCAAGTAGAGGCATACTAGGGATATTTTGTTTTGTCTATGTATTCACACATGTACTAAGTTTATGGTTAATACAATTCTAGCATAATAATAAACATTTATCATGATATAAGGAAACATAAATAACAACTTTATTGTTGCCTCTAGGGCATATTTCCTTCAGTCTCCCACTTGCACTAGAGTCAATAATGTAGTTCACATCGCCATGTTATTTAACACCAATAGTTCACATCACCATGTGATTAATAACCATAGTTTACATCGCCATGTGACCAACACCCAAAGGTTTTATTAGAGTCAGTAATCTAGTTCACATCGCCATGTGATTAACACCCAAAGAGTACTAAGGTGTGATCATGTTTTGCTTGTGAGAGAGGTTTAGTCAATGGGTCTGTCACATTCAGATCCGTATGTATTTTGCAAATTTCTATGTCTACAATGCTCTGCACGGAGCTACTCTAGCTAAATGCTCCTACTTTCAATATGTATCCAGATCGAGACTCAGAGTCATCCAGATTGGTGTCAAAGCTTGAATCGACGTAACTCTTTACGACGAACTCTTTTATCACCTCCATAACCGAGAAATATTTCCTTAGTACTCTAAGGATAATTTTTGACCGTTGTCAAGTGGTCTACTCCTAGATCACTATTGTACTCCTTTGCCAAACTCATGCTAAGGTATACAATAGGTCTGGTACACAACATGGCATAATTTATAGAACCTATGGCTGATGCATAGGGAATGACTTTCATTCTCTCTATCTTCTGTCGTGGTCGGGCTTTTGAGTCTTACTCAACTTCACACCTTTCCACACAGGCAAGAACTCCTTCTTTGACTGTTCCATTTTGAACTACTTCAAAATCTTGTCAAGGTATATACTCATTGAAAAAATCTTATCAAGTGTCTGATCTAGATCTTGATGCTCAATATGTAAGTAGCTTCACCGAGGTTTTTCTTTGAAAAACTCCTTTCAAACACTCCTTTATGCTTTCCAGAAAATTCTACATCATTTCTGATCAACAATATGTAATTCACATATACTTATCAGAAAGGCTGTAGTGCTCCCACTCACTTTCTTGTAAATACAGGCTTCACTGCAAGTCTGTATAAAACTATATGCTTTGATCAACTCATCAAAGTGTATATTCCAACTCCGAGATGCTTGCACCAGTCCATAGATGGATCATTGGAGATTGCACATTTTGTTAGCACCTTTAGGATCGACAAAAAACCTTCTAGTTGCATCATATACAATTCTTCTTTAATAAATCCATTAAGGAATTCAGTTTTGATATCCATTTGCCAAATTTCATAAAATGCAGCAATTGCTAACATGATTCATACAGACTTTAAGCATCGCTACGAGTGAGAAAATCTCATCGTAGTCAACACCTTGAACTTGTCATAAACCTTTTGTGACAAGTCGAGATTTGTAGATAGTAACACTACCATCAGCGTCCGTCTTCCTCTTGAAGATCCATTTATTATCAATGGCTTGCCGATCATCAGGCAAGTCCACCAAAGTCCACACTTTGTTCTCATATGTGGATCCTATCTCAGATTTCATGGCCTCAAGCCATTTATCGGAATCTGGGCTCATCATCGCTTCCTCATAGTTCGTAGGTTTGTCATGGTCTAGTAACATGACTTCCAGAACAGGATTACCGTACAACTCAGGTGCGGAACATGTTCTGGTTGACCTACGAGGTTCAGTAGTAACTTGATCTGAAGTTTCATGATCATCACCATTAGCTTCCTCTCTAGTTGGTGTAGGCATCACTAGAACTGATTTCTGTGATGAGCTACTTTCCAATTCGAGAGAAGGTACAATTACCTCACCAAGTTCTACCTTCCTCCCACTCACTTCTTTCGAGAGAAACTCCCTCTCTAGAAAGGTTCCATTCCTAGCAACAAAGATCTTGCCTTCGAATCTGTGATAGAAGGTGTACCCAACAGTTTCTTTTGGGTATCCTATGAAGACGCACTTCGCCGATTTGGGTTCGAGCTTATCAGGTTGAAGCTTTTTCACATAAGCATAACAGTCCCAAACTTTAAGAAATGACAGCTTAGGTTTCTTGCCAAACCATAGTTCATACGGTGTCGTCTCAACGGATTTAGATGGTGCCCTATTTAACGTGAATGAAGCTGTCTCTAATGCATAACCCCAAAACGATAGTGGTAAATCGGTAAGAGACATCATAGATCGCACCATATCTAATAAAGTACGGTTACGATGTTCGGACACACCATTATGCTGTGGTGTTCCAGGTGGCGTGAGTTGTGAAACTATTCCACATTGTTTTAAATGAATGCCAAACTCGTAACTCAAATATTTGCCTCTGCGATCAGATCGTAGAAACTTTATTTTCTTTGTTACGATGATTCTCAACTTCACTCTGAAAATTCTTTGAACTTTTCAAACGTTTCAGACTTGTGTTTCATTAAGTAGATATACCCATATCTACTCAAATCATCTGTGCAGGTCAGAAAATAACGATACCAGCCGCAAGCCTCAACACTCATCGGACCACATACATCGATATGTATTATTTCCAATAAGTCAGTGGCTCGCTCCATTGTTCCGGAGAACGAAATCTTAGTCATCTTGCCCATGAGGCATGGTTTGCAAGCACCAAATGATTCAAAATCAAGTGATTCCAAAAATCCATCCGCATGGAGTTTGTTCATGCGCTTTACACCATATGACCTAAACGGTAGTGCCACAAATATGTTGCACTATCATTGTCAACTTTGCATCTTTTGGCATCAATATTATGAATATGTGTATCATTACGATCGAGATTCAATAAACCATTTATATTAAGTGTATGACCATAGAAGGTTTTATTCATGTAAACAGAACAATAATTATTCTTTGACTTAAATGAATAACCGTATTGCAATAAACATGATCCAATCATATTCATGCTCAACGCAAACATAAAATAACATTTATTTTGGTCCAACACTAATCTCGAAGGTAGAGGGAGTGTCCGATGGTGATCTTATCAACCTTGGAATCACTTCCAACACACATCGTCACCTCGCCATTTACTAGTCTCTGTTAATTTTGCAACTCATGTTTCGAGTTACTAATCTTAGCAACTGAACCGGTATCAAATACCCTCGGGTTAATATGAACACTAGTAAAGTACACATCAATAACATGTATATCAAATATTCTTTTGTTCACTTTGCCATCCTTCTTATCCGCCAAGTATTTGGGGTAGTTCCGCTTCCAGTGACCATTCCCTTTGCAGTAGAAGCACTCAGTTTTAGGCTTAGGTCTAGCTTTGGGCTTCTTTCCCTTGCCCCTTTTCTTGAAACTAGTCGTCTTGTTAACCACCAACACTTGATGTTATTTCTTGATTTCTACCTTCGCTGATTTCAGCATCGCGAAGAGCGTGGGAATTGTTTTCATCATCCCTTGCATATTACAGTTCATCACGAAGTTCTAGTAACTTGGTGATAGTGACTAGAGAACTCTGGCAATCACTATCTTATCTGGAAGATTAACTCCCACTTGATTCAAGCAATTGTAGTACCCAGACATTCTGAGCACATGCTCACTAGCTGAGCTATTCTCCTCCATCTTGTAGGCAAAAGTACTTGTCAGAGGTCTCATACTTCTTAACACGGGCATGAGTGTGAAATATCAATTTCAGCTCTTGGAACATCTCATATGCTCCATGGGTTCAAAACATTTTTGAAGTCCCGGTTCTAAGCTGTAAAGCATGGTGCACCAAACTGTTAGGGAACACAGTATTTCAAAAAATTTACCTACGATCACGCAAGATCTATCTAGGAGATGCATAGCAGCGAGCGGGAGAGTGTGTCCACGTACCCTCGTAGACCAAAAGAGGAAGCGTTAAGCAACGCGGTTGATGTAGTCGAACGTGTTCGCGATCCAACCGATCAAGTACCGAACGCACGACACCTCCGCGATCTGCACACGTTCAGCTCGCTGACTGCTACCTCTTGAGCACTGCGTTGGTTTTCCCTTGAAGAGGAAAGGGTGATGCGGTAAAGTAGCGTAAGTATTTCCCTCAGTTTTTGAGAACCAAGGTATCAATCCAGTAGGAGACCATGCTCGAGTCCCACGCACCTACACAAAAAAATAAGAACCTTGCAACCAACGCGATAAAGGGGTTGTCAATCCCTTCACGACCACTTGCAAAAGTGAGATCTGATAGAGATGATAAGATAATATTTTTGGTATTTTTATGATAAAGACTAAAAGTAAAGAAAGCAAAATAAACGGCGCCTGAAATAGCTTGTTGACGGGAGATTAATATGATGGAAAATAGACCCGGGGGCCATAGGTTTCACTACTGGCTTCCTCAAGATAGCATAAGTATTACGGTGGGTGAACAAATTACTGTCGAGCAATTGATAGAATTGAGCATAGTTATGAGAATATCTAGGTATGATCATGTATATAGGCATCACGTCCGTGACAAGTAGACCGACTCCTGCCTGCATCTACTACTATTACTCCACACATCGACCGCTATCCAGCATGCATCTAGTGTATTAAGTTCATAAGAACAGAGTGACGCTTTAAGCAAGATGACATGATGTAGAGGGATAAACTCATGCAATATGATATAAACCCCATCTTTTTATCCTCGATGGCAACAATACAATACGTGTCGTTTCCCCTGTTGTCACTGGGATCGAGCACCGCAAGATTGAACCCAAAGCTAAGCACTTCTCCCATTGCAAGAAAGATCAATCTAGTAGGCCAAACCAAACTGATAATTCGAAGAGACTTGCAAAGATAACCAATCATACATAAAAGAATTCAGAGGAGATTCAAATATTGTTCATAGATAATCTTGATCATAAACCCACAATTCATCGGATCTCGACAAACACACCGCAAAATAAAAGTTACATCAAATAGATCTCCAAGAGAATTGAGGAGAACTTTGTATGAGATCCAAAAAGAGAGAAGAAGCCATCTAGCTAATAACTATGGACCCGAAGGTCTGAGGTAAACTACTCACACATCATCGGAGAGGCTATGGTGTTGATGTAGAAGCCCTCCGTGATTAATGCCCCCTCCGGCGGAGCGCCATAAAAGGCCCCAAGATGGGATCTCACGGGTACAGAAGGTTATGGCGGTGGAAATAGGGTTTTGACTCTGTGTCTGATGTTTCCAGGGTATATGAGTATATATAGGCGAAGGAGGTCGGTCAGGAGAGCTACGAGGGGCCCACGAGGGTGGAGGGCGCGCCTAGGGGGGTAGGCGCGCCCCCTGCCTCATGGCCTCCTCGTTGATTGCTTGAGGTCCACTCCAAGTCCTCTGGATCACGTTTGTTCCGAAAATCACGTTCCTGAAGGTTTCATTCCGTTTGGACTCCATTTGATATCCTTTTCCTTCGAAACACTGAAATAGGCACGAAAGCAGCAATTTGGGTGGGGCCTCCGATTAATAGATTAGTCCCAAAAATAATATAAAAGTGTATAATAAAGCCCATTAAACGTCCAAAACATAATATATAATAGCATGGAACAACAAAAAATTATAGATACGTTGGAGACGTATGAGTGACGTCCCTCGAACTCTTGATCTAGCTCAGTGTCGAGGAAGAGTTTCGTCAGCACAACGGCGTGATGACGGTGATGATGAAGTTATCGATGCAGGGCTTCGCCTAAGCACTACAACGATATGACCGAGGTGGAAATCTGTGGAGGGGCACCGCACACGGCCAAGATCAACTTGTGTGTCTATGGGGTGCCCCCTCCCCCGTATATAAAGGAGGGGAGGATGAGAGGGCCGGCCCTCATAGGGCGCGCCCCGTAGGAGTAGGTTTCCCCCTTCCTAGTTGGAGTAGGAGAAGAAGGAAGAGGGAGAGGGAGGGAAGGAAAGGGGGGCTGGCCCCCAACCCCAATTCGGATTGGGCATGGGGGGCGTGCCTTCCACCTAGCCGCCTCCTCCTCTCTTCCACTAAGGTCCAATAAGGCCCATTGACTCCCCGGGGGGTTCCGGCAACCTCCCAGTACTCTGAAAAATGCCCGAACTCATCCGGAACCATTCCGGTGTCCAAACATAGCCTTCCAATACATCGATCTCTATGTCTCGACCATTTCGAGACTCCTCGTCATGTCCGTGATTACATCCGGGGCTCCGAACAATCTTCGCTTCATCAAAACACATAAACTCATAATACCGATCGGCATCGAACGTTAAGCGTGCAGACCCTACGGGTTCGAGAACTATGTAGACATGACCGAGACTCATCTCCGGTCAATAACCAATAGCGGAACCTGGATGCTCATATTGGCTCCCACATATTCTACGAAGATCTTTATCGGTCAAACCGCATAACAACATACGTTGTTCCCTTTGTCATCGGTATGTTACTTGCCCGAGATTCGATCGTCGGTATCACCACACCTAGCTCAATCTTGTTACCGACAAGTCTCTTTACTCATTCCTTAATGCATCATCCCGCAACTAACTCATTTGTCACATTGCTTGCTAGGATTATAGTGATGATCATTATCGAGAGGGCCCAGAGATACCTCTCCGATACACGGAGTGAAAAATCCTAATCTCGATCTATGCCAACTCAACAAACACCATCAGAGACACCTATAGAGCATCTTTATAATCACCTAGTTACATTGTGACGTTAGATAGCACACTAAGTGTTCCTCCGGTATTCGGGAGTTGCATAATCTCATAGTCATAGGAACATGCATAAGTCATGAAGAAAGCAATAGCAACAAACTAAACAATCATCGTGCTAAGCTAACGGATGGGTCATGTCAATCACATCATTCTCTAATGATGTGATCCCATTCATCAAATGACAACTCATGTCTATGGTTAGGAAACTTAACCATCTTTGATTAACGAGCTAGTCAAGTAGAGGCATACTAGTGACACTCTGTTTGTCTATGTATTCACACATGTACTAAGTTTCTGGTTAATACAATTCTAGCATGAATAATAAACATTTATCATGATATAAGGAAATATAAATAAAAATTTTATTACTGCCTCTATTTCCTTCATAAAACTATTAAGTAGTTATCATACCAAGCTTGTCAAACATTCATAACGTCTGCATCTGCTCCTGCAATAGGTGTGTCACCTAGCGGTGCATCAAGGACATCATACTTCTATGCAGCAATGAGGATAATCCTCAGATCACGGACCCAGTCCGCGTCATTGCTACTATCATCTTTCAACTTATTTTTCTGGAACGTATCAAAAAATAAAACAGGGGAGCTATACGCGAGCTATTGATCTACAACATAGATATGCAAAAACTATCAGGACTAAGTTCATGATAAATTAAAGTTCAGTTAATCATATTACTTAAGAATTCCTACTTAGATAGACATCCTCTAGTCATCTAAATGATCTCGTGATCCATATCAACTAAACCATGTCCGATCATCACGTGTGATGGAGTAGTTTTCAATGGTGAACATCACTATGTTGATCATATAAACTATATGATTCACATTCGACCTTTCAGTCTCAGTGTTCCGAGGCCATATCTGCATATGCTAGGCTCGTCAAGTTTAACCCGAGTATTCTGCACGTGCAAAACTGGCTTGCATCCGTCGTATGTGAACGTAGAGCTTATCACACCCGATCACCACGTGGTGTCTCGGCACGACGAACTGTACCAACGGTGGATACTCAGGGAGAACACTTATACCTTGAAATGTAGTGACGGATCATCTTATAATGCTACCGTCGTACTAAGCAAAATAAGATGCATAAAGGATAAACATCACATGCAATCAAAATATGTGACATGATATGGCCATCATCATCTTGTGCCTTTGATCTCCATCTCCAAAGCACCGTCATGATCTCCATCGTCACCGCCTTGACACCTTGATCTCCTGTCGGGGGTTGGGTGCGACATATGCCAAAGGATGGCTTATCATGGAGGGGGCGAGTAGAACATCGCCGGTGCCTGGAAACGGGATGAGGCGAAGACATGCACGCCGCGAATCTTACCCAGCCTTGAGGGCTCTCGAGGAGATAACACCCCCTCACTGCTGCTCTGCGGGGTCTCCGCATGATCACTATGGCAAAGTGGGTACAAGAGGCTCCTTGAGCTGTTGGGGTGAGGAAGGAGAAGGGCATGGCTTGCTATTCTCTCCCTCTCGTATATGTGTCTAAAACTACTAGCTTCCAACCCTTTGCATGGGTGCCCTGGGGTTTATATAGGCCTACCCAAGGGTACAACGGTAATCCGGTGGGTGTGGGTCCAGCTGTCGATCTCTAAGTCGCCGTTTTCTCCGCCGACTCTGGGGCCGCCGGCTAGTGGGCCCCCGACGGCCAAACATGGGGCCGACAGCCCTTGTCCTTGTGGCCCGGGTCTTGCCGGCTGCAGACATTCTGTAGTCGTGCTTCTAATGACGCGAGCTTGGTCATGGGGTTATGGCTCTGAGTGTTGCCGCCCGGTGGCAATCCTTGTTGCCATTCTCCAAATCTTTGTCGATTAATGGCGCGGGGGCCCTTGAGAGGGCGGCCGACTCTCGAGGCCGACTCCAAGGTCCGTCTTTTGGGCGCTCTTGTCGTCTTGATACTCCCACCGACAGCGGCATCCCGCCTTGCCTTCGTCGTCAGACAGACAGCCATCGTGGGTACATGAATCTACCCACGGGCTGATGTCGAGGCAGGCGTAACAATGATCTTGCAGGACGGAGGTCTCCGTCGATGCGGGCTCTGTAGCCATACCGCCCTTTATGGGGGCGAGATGGCCGCAAAGCGGCTTTACCCCATCGCGTTCAGTCGCCCAGTAGCGAGGTGGTGGGGTCGCGACCGACTCCACATGGCGGCCTCGCTAGAGGTTCTTTGGCTTGGAGTCGGCTTGTCCCGAGGTCGCCGTCTTAAAGTCGGCTTGTCTTGAGGCGCCTCTGGGACTCGGCCTGGAAGGGTAGTCGGCGACTCTGTTGCCGACTCTCTGGCGGCTCTTTGTCTTGGGGTCTTGAGGGTATGATGCCTGCGATTTTAAAAGGTTCGGGGCTCAAGTCCGCCTACCGTAGTCCATTACTCCAACAGTAGTCCCGAAGCGGGGGGCGCCGAGGGCAGCCGTCGAGGAGCCTCACGAGCTTCATCCCTTTGATGGAAGAATCTGGACTCGGCCGCCGTCTCCATCTGAGTCGGCTGCGGTCGTCTTTCTCTTCAAAGGTTTGAAGGTCATAGCAGGATCCGGGCGGCGTGCTGATAAGCTTCCGACGGCCGCCCGCCACAGGCCCGCCACTTGACGCCACCTGGCGAGGCGATCTGCCCGCCCAGCGTGACAAGGCGGGCCCGTCGGTGGGCCCGCCACTACCTGCTGCCGGCGCGGCCGATCCGCTGTGGTCATGCGGCGGTTGGGCTCCCAGCGCCGTTCTGCTGCGCGATAGCGTCGTGGAATTAAATCGTGGAGGCGTGGGGGCGTGGGCGCGATTAATCCCGCGCGCCCTAAACCGCGGCCTTGGCGCCTATAAGTAGGCGGGGGGAGGGAGGGGGCGGCGACGCATGCGCACTCTCTCATCCCCGCTCCCTGCCTCGTCTTCTTCCTCGCTCCACCGCGCCGAGCCTCGTTTCTTCCTCGCCGCGGAGATGAGCACCTCATCGCCGCGCCTATCCCCACCGCGCGCTCCGGCGTGTGGGATGGCTCCATCATCGATGATGACATAATCGAATTCGCCGTCAAGCGCGCGCATCCCCGGCAGCCACCTAGTGCGGGCCCGCGCGCCCGCCGAGGGCGAAATCACGCCCGGCATCGGAGGAGGGCGGCGGGTGATTTTTCGCTCGCACCTCATGCGCGGGCTGGGGCTGCGAGCGGCTTCTTCGCGCGTTCTTGGAGTTCTTGGGTTCGGCCGCACCACCTCACCCCCAACACGGTGGTGCCGTGGCGCCGCCGCATCCTTATCACGAAGGTTTTCTCGAGTTCTCCCCATCGCCGAGCTATGGAAATTCTTCCAAGCGGCTTCGGGACCCACGTCGCCCGTGCGGCTACATCGCGGCACGTTCATCATCAAGAGGAGACGGTGCCGAGAACCCTTTCCCTGCCATCCCTCATCAAGTCGGTGAAGATGTGGCAGCGCACGTACTTCTCGTCAAACGTCGCCCCGGCGGCGGAAGTCAACTTGCCGCCCTCGTTAGGCGTGCGAATGAGCCGACCCACCGGCTGGTCCTCTGAGTCCCAGACAGCTGACCCTCGCGGCACCGCCGCCGCCGTCGCTCAGCGTAATGTCTGATCGGAGGGCCTTCTGGAGCAGACTTGCTGGCCGCCGTGGCGCACCGAGTTCTCCCTCTTCAAGGTCGACCTCATCTAATCTACGAGATGGCGGCCGCGAGACCTGACCGGTTTGTGCTCCAGGACATGCCCCCGCGGAGGTGGTGGACACGGTGAACTTCTTGGCGCTGCAACCTCACGAAGGAATGGCATTTGACAAGGAGCCATACCTTCGCGCCAATCCCCGCCGATGGTAAGGTGTCTCTTGCTTCTCTGTTTCCTTCCTTAGCGGATCCGGCTCTTACTCCTTGGTCTTTTGACTCAGAATCCTCTCATGCCGCCTCTCCGGCGTCGAGCCGGCTCACTGGTCGTCCCCAACCGGGCGGAGGCGGCATGTGACCCGGCTTGGGCGTGGCGATGATGGAGGTCGGCGCCGAGGAGGGAGGGCCGGCGACTTGAGCCCTCGGCCACTTTTGCAGGCCAGCCCGATGATGAAGTCGCCCCGCCCGCCAGAGAGCCGGCCATCAGCCTGAGCTCCTCCGCCGCCTTGGGGCAGTGGCCTGGCAGGGCCGGGCCGAGTCAGGCGGCTAGGCCAAGAAATTCAGGGGCGCCTTGCTTGACTCAGTGCGATCGCGAGGCTAACCGCCGCAAGGAGGTGAAGAAACCACCGCAGGTCTCTGCGAAGTATCTTTATTCTGTCTTGTTTTCTTGATCCGTCTTGCAGGAGTCTTCTCATGTCCTTTTTTCTCATCGGGGCTCCCTCACTTTGAGAGGTGCGCCGCCGCCTCAAATCATGGGGTCGGTGGAGGCGTCTGCCAGCGGTCGGCGGGTTGACCTGCGGCCGCCCTCGGGAGGCAACAGGCGAAAATGCGCGGGAGAAGCGCGACGAGGAGGAGACCGACTGTCGAGAAAGGCGGAGGCCGAGAAGGCGGTCGAAGCCGCTGCTGTAAAAAGGCAAGCCGAGGAGGTTGCGCCTTCCGGCGCTGGGCTCGTCCTCACTGAGCCTCAGGCGCCACCACCGCCGGGAGTTCACGGGCGTCGGAGGAGTCGGTGGTGACGTCCCGTCGCTTGAGGAGGGAAGGCGGCGAGTCTCTTCGCCGTAGCGGCCGCTCCACCTCCGCCGCCTCCGCCGCGATCTGAGGTCGCCGAGGCAACAGCCGGCGGACCCACCGTGCCGCCGACCGGCAACGAAGCCGTGGTATGAAGCTGCTTCAAGTCGCCTCGCCAACAGGGCGCCGCTTTGAGAAGCGACCCACTCGCACCGCCCTTTGAGGCCGGTGCCGCTCGACCATCCCCTAGCGCCGAGGCGACAAGCGCCCGCGCCCGTTGGGTGGAGTGCGAGGAGGCGTGCACGGCCCAGCCTGATTCTGGCGCTCTGGGCGTCCAAGCGAAGTTGCGGGCTGGCAGGCGCCCTCGTAACCTTTCCGGCGCTCAAGCGTCGCGATCCGCCGTAAGGGTATGTCTCATTCGAATTTTCTCTTGATCTTCTCGCATGAAGGCGCGGCTCCACTGAGTGTAATCCCTAAGTTTGGTTAAAAGCAGCGGCCGGAATTTTATTGCTACTTCAAGTTTTTATCTGTGTTTGGAATCCTTGTTACAGTGAATATCACAACCTCTGCGCTACCGCCTTCAACCGCAACGTTGAAGAAGCTGAACAAGCGGGCTCTTGACTGGCGAGAGCGAGGTGAGTTTTCTTCTTGCCAGGCGCGGCTGGCGCACTGCTGAACTGTAGTCCCGAGATTCGGGCTGACTGCTTTGTCTTGCGATCGGGCGGATCTTCAACAACCTTCTTAGCAGCCAACTTTGCGTCCTTCTTCATTTTATTTTGAGTCCAAAGCCGCTCTGCGAAGCAGCTGGAGTGCGGCCGGGACCGCCTTGGCGCCAAAGAGGAGGAGGCGGCAAGCTCGCCCATGAGCGCTGACCCTGTCAGCTCTGTGAGTGGCGGGAGCAGAGGAGCTGCTCAAGGTGGCGCGGGCTGGGCGGAGAAAAAGAGGCCGCCTGCCGCCGGGTGAGGCGAGCGCTCCGCTGGACCCGACGTGGAAGCGGTGACCTCCGGCTTCCATGAAATCGAAGATATCGTCGATGGTAAGTTTGCTTTTACTTTCTCTTTTGGGTTGCCGACTATGGTTTAAGCGGCTCCTGCCTTTTCTAACTTGCTTTTCTTCTTCTTGGCAGACTTCTTCCCTGGTCATACGCAGTGACCAATCAGGCCATCGAGGCGAGAGGCGCGGAGGCGGGTGGCGCCAGATCGCAGCCGCGCCCGGACCCTTGAGCAGCTCCTCGAGCATTGAGGCTCGTCATGGCGGCACATTGAATCTGCGCCGTCTTCAGCGTGTCGAGCCGAGCGATTGCTGCCACTGTGGCGGACATGCGGTTCTGCGCCTCCCACCGGACCGCCGACTGGCTGGAAGGTCGCTGGGCGTCTTGAGGCTTGAAGGCTCCACGGCTCGGCTGGAGCTCGCGAGCCACAGTTCGTCAGGCGTGGTATCGAGGCTCGACACTGACCAGGTGGCAGCGTTAAATCGAAGCCCAGCGGAGCTGCGAGGCAGCGGGGCGCCCTCGTCGCGGCGTCGGCGGCGATCACCGACTACCGGACACCAGCGTCGCCGTCCCGGCGGGCTGAAGGCGGGTGGGAAACACCGCCCGGAGTGGTTGAGATGAACCCGAACTTCTGGCGAGATTCAGCGGAGGTGATCGACTCCAGCACCGAGATGAAGGCGAGGCGGAGGACGGAGACAAACAAGGCGCCCGAAAGGCAGAAGGGCGGCCAGCCTCGGCTCGGCCGCGCCTCCGGCAACGAGCCGCGCCCATCTGAGCAGTCGCTGCCGAGCGATCAAACCGAGATCGCCTCACCAGCCGCCGGCGCTGGCCTTGCCGCCTCTCGGCCTTCAACCCCATCTGACTGCTTCTTAGGCCTGCCTTGTCTTTATTTTATCTGTTTGTTAGTCTTTTGTAAGAACTTTGTTAATTGCACAATTCCACCCTGGGTGTATCCTGAACCTCTGTTCGAAGATCCGGCCAAGGGCCTAAATTTGTGTAAATATTATTCTAATTTTATGTTTCCTTGCTTATTGCTCTTGTGGCTTTTTTCCCTTGCCGCCTTCCCTTAGATGCCGCCTTGCCCGTCAGGCTGACCGCTCTGTGGATTGCCGTCTTGGTCAAGTGCTTGGCTACTTTGAGAAGGCAAGTGCTGGCCATTTAAGTCGTTTAAGCAAGTTGGGTAGAAAGCGGCAAGCCCGGCTTCTTAAGAGTCGGTTTCACTGAAACGGGCTGGGAGCCGATTTAAACTATGTTTATGCTTTGGATCCTTAGCCATTTTTTTTACGTGTGGGCGGCGCTCTACCTTACTCCCTGCCCACCAAGCAGTCGCTCTCCTGACTCGAAGACTTCGACGAGGCGGCTTGGGCACGCGACGCTACTTGTCGGACTTCAGAAGCACTTCATAGCTCAAAGCGGCGAGTCCTGGGCCGACTAGTAGAGCCGGTGCCAAACAACATAATCGAAGGTAACATACTCAAAGGCATAATTCTTATCATACAGATAACAAAGAGGCAGTCCCGAGCTGCCGTCTCGGCCCGAAGTCTTAGTATTTCAAACACAAAAGGGCATGGTACATACTGCATCAAGCAGTAAAATCTCGTAGGAGATTCGCATTCCATAACGCTCGTCTCTTTGCCGGAGTCATCCCTCTTGCGTGCTTTCGGGGCTTCGGCGTCGTCGGTAGTAGGAGTCGTTGCCAAACACTTTCTTGATGATGAGCGGTCCTTCCCAAAGGCGCCCGATAACTTGTGCTGGCGGCTGTTCATCTGGATCGGCCGGAGCACAAAAGTGCGCCCTCTAGGAAAGATCTTGGCTTGACCTTCTTGTTGTAATAGCGGGCGCAGAGCTCATTTGGTAGATCTTTGGACCACCAGTGCCAACAACCGGCCCTCTTCCAGCGGTCGGCGCCGGTCTTGGCGTGCTTCTGCCTCCTCCTCGGTGTACATGGTGACTCATGAGAGTCGAACTCTATATCCGTTGGGATGGCGAACCCGGCACCGTGAGCGAGAAGAAGGTGTGAAGCCAGTTGACTTGTTTGGGTCGTCGCCAGACCTCCGAGGACGGTCGGCAACTCCTCAAGCGCACGGCCAGCGCTCGATGGGTTCGACGAGCGAGGCTTGATGCGAATAAGATGAGGCGTTCGCTCGCTCCACCTGGCGTTTGTTGCGGATGGGCAACGGACGCTAAGTCGATCGGATGCCTGCGTCGCGTTAGAACGGGCGAAGCGCCCTTGGCGAAATTTGTGCCGTGGTCGGTGATGATCTTTGTGATGCGCCGTGCGAGAGTCGTGATGTCGGCGATGAAAGTCAACGCCGTGGGACCATTCAACTTCTTGATGGGTTTTGCTTCTATCCACTTGGTGAACTTGTCCACCACGACAAGTAGGTGAGTTAGAGCCACCTCGTGCCGTCTTTAATGGTCCCACCATGTCCGTGCCCTGCATAAGCAAAGGGCGGCGATGGGGATAGTCTTGAGCGCTGAAGCGGTGAAGCGGCTTGGAGCGGAACACTGGCGCCCTTGCATTTTTGAACTAACTCCTTGGCCTCTTCCAGGCGCGATCGGCGGAAAAAACGTGTCGGAAGGCTCTGGCGACGGCGGTGCTCTGGAGAGCTGCATGATGGCCTTTTCATACGATGGATGTCTTCGAGATTGCTTGGCCTTGCTCGATTCGGCCTTGTTGGTAGACACCGGTGACGGCGCTCGACCAACTCTCTATTGATTATAGTGTAGGCTGCGCTCGGCGTTGCACTTCGAGCCAAGGTTTAAATCGATTGGCAGCTCTCTGTTTACTAAGAACCGGGATGGGCTGGGCCCATGAGGGTGTCTTGCTATCTCTTCGATCGCCGATCTTGCTACTTGGACGAGGGCTGGGTTGGGAGGCGCGGGTTAGTCTGCAGCAGCTTCTTGAGTTGAAGAAGTCCTGGCCGATTAAGCGCGATCCCGGCCGATCTTGGAGTCTTTGCAAAGGTCGCCGCAGTCCCGGGCAGGTTCAAGTCCGGGCAACCCATTCCCGCGTTCTTGGGCGTCTTCAAGGATTCTTGTGTCGTCTGCTGCGGCTCTGAGTCGGATCCGGCTGCTTGAGGAGCGGCACAAAATGGAGTCGACTCTGGTGGCTTGCAGCAGATGGCTTGAGAAGGCGCCAAAGGCGACGACGATGGTATTACTCGTCGGGTGGAACCGACTCTTGCCGGAACATCTCGCAGTCGTTATCGTTTCTTGCACGTGGAGGAATTTGCATCCTCAAAATATCCACTCATCCATTGTATTTAAAGAGGTAGCTCGCCATATTTGCATCTTTGGTGTCCCGGTCGCGGGATGGTGTTGGACCACCAAGTCGAGTCGCCATAACCGGGATCCGGCGAATGCGAGCTCTTTGGCAAGCGAACCCGTGGATGGCGCCTCAGATTCGGCGACGTTGTTGGAGGCGGCGAAATGGATCTGCAGCGATGTACTTGAGCTTATGCGCCTTTAGGGAGGTGAGGGACCACGCGGCTCCCAAGCTTCGCGCGCATCTTGGAGCCATCAAAGTGCATCGCTTAATGGGTGAGAGGGTATTTGGCGACGAATCTTGAGTCTCGGCCCAATCGACGAGGAAGTCGGCGGTGCTTGTGACTTGATGGCGGTGCGGGCTGGTAAAGATGGTGTAGGAGGCCAACTCTATGGCCCATTTGGCCACTCGTCCCCAAAGCATCGGCTTAGATGATCTCTGCTAGTGAAATTAAGTGCAAACCACTGTGATTGGATGCTCTTGAAAGTAAGGCTTCTTCTTGGCGGCAAAGTGCGCTGTAACACATCTTCTCGGTAGTGGGGTAGTTCTACTTGGAGGTCGGACGGTACCTCGCTCGAGTAATACCGGTCTCTGGACAGGTAGCGCCTTGCCTTCCTCCTGCGTTCAACCACAATAATCTGTCTTGACTACCCCCTTTGGTGGCGGCAATATCTGAGGAGCATGGGCTCCTTTGGAGTCGGAGCCGCCGACCTTTGGGGAGTAGTCGACATTCTCTTCAAGCTGGAGAAAAGCCGTCGCCTTGGAGTTCCATTCGAAGAGGTGGTCTTCTTCATAAGCTGAAGTACAGAGGAAGAGCTTTCTCACTGACCGGTGATGAATCGGTGATAGATATAAGCAGCGGTGAACTTGCACATCTTGTCGGTGCATGGGTACTTCCATCCTCTCAATCGCCTTGATCTTCAGGGGTTGCACTCTATGCAGCGTTCGGATACCGGGAAGCCAAGGAGCTGGCGGTTGGTACTCAAGACATTCTGCAGGTTGAGCTTGATCTGGAATTGGCAGGTTTTCAAAGGTCTCTTTGAGGTCTTCCAGCAGTGTTAAGTAAACTTCTCGTCTTCACCACCCGTCGTCCCACGTAAGCGTGGGCGTTCACGCTAAGCTGCTTGAGGAGCGCCACGCATACAACGCTGAAAGGTGGCGCGGCGTTCCTCAAGCCGAGCGTCATGGTCATATAGCGAAGGCTCCAAATGGCGTGATGAAGGCGGTCTTCAATCTGTCTGCCGGGCTCGGCTTGATCGATGATATCTGAATATGCATCTAAGAAGCTCAACAGCTTCGCATCCGGTGTGGAGTCTATCACTGATCAATTCTTGGTAGGCGAGCGGGTCCTTGGGGCGGGCTTTGTTGAGGCTTGTGTAGTCAATACATCATGCCCTTTGCTTGTTCTTCTTTAGTACCAAGACGGGTTGTAACCATTACGGGAAGAAAACTTCCATGATGAAGCAGCTGCGAGGCGGGCTATCTCTTCTCCAACAACTCTTCTTTTTTCTTATAGCCGAAGTAGGCGCAAAATTTTGTGAAGACTTCACATCAGGTGGGACATGTAACTTGTGCTCGGCGAAATCCGTCGGTACACTGGCATGTCTTTGGGGACCATCGCGAAGATGTCGATTCTCACGAAGAAATCGTGAGCTCACCTTCCTATTTCTTGTCGAGGTTGCACCTATGACGTGTATTTCTCTGGTGCTCCGGGTCCAAGGGTATCTTCTTGGTCTCTTTGGCGGCGAGCGAGCCCTCGACTTCGACTCCTTGGGGTGGGCGATATCTCTAGCTACTTGCGGCCATCGCCACGACCCGATCCGAGGCAGCTTCGCTACCATTTCGATCACCGAGGGACTTCGGCTAGCCGGCTGCTTTCAGTGCATAGGCGGGCCGACTTTCTGTAATCGCCGACTCTGGTCGAGAATCCTTGGAACTCGGCATCTTCATCTTGAGGTAGGCGTAGTGGGGGACATGAACTTGGCCAAAGCCAATTGTCGAAGCAAGGCATGGTAAAGGGCTCTCGAGGTCCACCGCCGAACGAGGCCAGCTCTCGGTGAAAGTGATCCTTGTCCCCAAAGAGGGCGTCTATCGAGAATCTTGCCAATTGGTGGCGAGGAAAGGCGAGTACAATTCCGTGGAACCACGGTCCGACTATCTTGAAGCTGTCTTTGCTTGATTCCTAGCTTCTCCATCGTATCCTTATGCGGGATGTTGATCTCTGCGCCTCGTCTATCGGTACTTTCGCGAAGCGGCGGCCCGCCTATCCGTGGCAAGGGTGGCTCCCAAGACCAGTAGGAGCCGGATTAATCACCTGGGTGATCGACCGCGGCTCCGGCTAATGGGCTTCTCGGACGATTGCATGAATTACGGGGTGTCGGCGCTTCGGCATTCACTTCTTCTTCTTCTTTGCCGCTTTCTGCGGCGATCATCGGCCATCTTTGGTAAACACGACATAAGCGCGATGCTCTTACTGGGTAATCATCTTGTCTTCGCGCCGGTGGCGGACAACCGGCTCTTTGGGGGCGGTGGTGGGCGGTGGCCCGGCGAGGAGGAGGGCAAGGCCGTCTCATTGGCGATCTGGTGAGCGATGGCACTCCGGGTGGTGTGATTTGGCCAACCCGGCGGCGGCTGTGGAACTGCGAGGGTCCGTCGAGTGCGCTTTCGTAAGAAGGCCAGCAACGAGTTGGACTTGCCGCCTTTACGCGCTTGGCGGGCTGCCCCTCTGGCTGCTGGTCTTGGCGTCGCCACCTGCCCGGTTATTGGAAGCGGCTGCAGGGCGCTGCGCTTATGATCGATACAACTGCTATCGCCCGTGGCGTCGCCGGTAGAGTTCTAGGAGCATGAGGAGCTACTTTGCAGTCGCCTTGACTTGATCTCCGACTTCATGGAGAGTTCATTGAATGGTAATGTCTTATGCTGCTATGACCAGCAGCTCGTCGAGGTCTCGGCTCGTCATAAAAGGAGCTTGTGCTTGAGGAGGGTGCCTTCTCGCACGGCGGTGAAATGTCGATTGCTGCAGATTACGAGGTAGTATGAGTGGACTCGTTGGGGCCTTATGCGCACAAGGATGGTGGCGAGGCTTGGGAGTCGCTTCTATGTCTTTGGTGAAGTTGCGGACGAAGGCCTCGGTGAAATCGACCCAGCCGGTTGATCGCTGCGAGCTTCAAGCTGTTCAACCATGTCCGGGCGTGCCACAGGCATGAGAACATACTTCTGACAACGCGCTTGTTGCCGTTAAGCTATCTTGTGACCGTGGAGTAGTCCACCGGCCAGTCCCCGGCTTCCGCAGGCCGGTGTATTTGGGTGTGTCTCGAAGTGTGAATCCTGGGGAAGGGCTGCGTCTCGGATCACGAGTCGAAAAAGGCGGGCCCAACTCGTCTTCTTCTTCGGCGCTAGGGATCGGTGGAGTCGCTCGATCCGGTGGCGGGCGTCGTTCTCTCCGACTCCCTCTCGGCGGCCAAGGCGGTCAGCCAGGGAGTCGGATCTTTCGGCGGAGTGGCGGGGAGACCCGCCTTTCTCTGCCGAGGAGGAGGAGGCTGATAGTGCGTCCGCCCGCTCCACGCTCTTCTTGCGACCCGTCTTCGTCGCGCTCGATGAAGATGTGAGTCGGCTATGGCTGGCGGCGGATCCTGGTTCTTTCTTCGCGCGGGCGCGCCGGTCGGCGTCGAGAGATCGTCGCCTTGATCTCGGTGAGAGGCAAATCGCGTGTTGTCGTAAGCGCCTCCGTCACGGCGGCCGGCCGTCTTACCGCAGCGGCGTCGTAGGAGCTCTTTGGACTCGCTCTGTCATCAGCGGCAGCTCTCGCCCTCGAAGTTATCAGCGTCGCCCGCCGCTGAGCAGCGAATATTCTCCACCGGTAAGCGTACGAAGGCGGCCTTCAACAAGCATGGCGATAGCGGCGCCCTTCGGACGCGCCTAAGCGGCTGAAGCGGTCGGGCGGCGAGAAACGCCAGCAGCGCGATCCATCTCGCTGATAGGCTTCCGACAAGCGTCTCATGCGCCAGCTTTGTTTGCCTACAAGGCTGAAGGCGGCGTGCCTCAGCGTTTGGCGTGGCGTCCTCCGGGAATGGGCGGTCAGTCTTGCGAGCAGCGTCGAGAGGTCACGGCCCCCTCGCCCGAGGGCTTGCGGTGGCCCGATGGCGATACTTCTGCGGCGGTGCTCCGCCGCTCTCAGCGCGAGGGAGAGGCTCGTCGTAGATCACTGCGTTGGTGGGGAATGCGTCGGCGGCGGTGTCGGAGTCGACCAACATCGGGTCGGTGGAGCCTACGGACTCAATTCGGCGGAGGCTCGCCATCGGCGTGGAGCTGCTTTCGAGGAGGCAGCGAGGAGGCTTGGCCGGGGCCGTCCATGCCCGCGTCGGGACGCTTGAGGCTCGTCGGAGGCGAACCTCGCCCGACAAGTTCGGCGAGCAACTTCGCCCTTGTGAGCAACCTCGGCCGCCATGCAGTGGTCGGCGCAAACTCCATCCCTGGCGTCTTGGGGCTGGCTGCACTCGCCCGGGGAGGAAGAGGTTCCCGTCGAGCAGGTCTCGGACGGACGGTGCACCAGGCCCCACGGTGGGCCCCAAATGTCGGGGTTGGGTGCGACATATGCCAAGGATGGCTTATCATGGGAGGCGAGTAGAAACGTCGCGGTGCACAGAAAGCAGGATGAGGCGAACATGCACGCCGAATCTTACCTAGCTTGAGGGCTCTCCGAGGAGATAACACCCCATCTGTTGCTCTGCGGGGGTCTCCTTGCATGATCACTATGGCAAAGTGGGTACAAGGCTCCTTGAGCTGTTCAGTAGGTGAGGAAGGAGAAGGGCACGTCTTGCTCTTCTCTCCCTCTCAGATATGTGTCTAAAACTACTAGCTTCCAACCCTTTGTATGGGTGCCGGGGGGTTTATATAGGACTACCCCCGAGGGTTCAACGGTAATCCAGTGGTGTGTGGGTCCAAGCTGTCGATCTCTAAGTCGCCGTTTTCTCGCTGACTCACGGGGCCCGCGGCTAGTGGGTCCCTGGCTGACGACCCGACAAGGGGCGATGAGCCCTTGTCCGCCCATGGTAGGGTCTTGCGGCTGCAGATCTGTAGCCGTGCTTGAATGACGCGAGCTTGGTCATGGGGGTTATAGCTCTGATCAGCACGCCGCCCGTGGCGATCACTATTGCCATTCTCCGCCTTAATGCCGTTAATGGCGCGGGGCTCGAGAGGGCGGCCGACTCTCGGAGGCCGACTCCAACGGGTCCGTCTTTGGGGCGCTCTTGCCGTCTTCGGTACTCCCGCCGACAGGCGGGTCCCGCCGTCTTCGGGTCGTACAGACAGGCCATCGTAGGTATGGGTGAATCGCCCACAGGGCTGATGTCGTGGGCAGCGTGTAAGATGCCGCGCGGACGAGGTCTCCGTCGGTACGGCTCTCTGTAGCCATACCTGCCCTTTATGGGCAGGGCAGGGATGGGCCGCAAGGCGGCTTTACCCCATCACGTTCATAGTCGCCCAGGCGCGAGGTGGTGGGGGTCGCGGGCCGACTCCCTGTAGCCGGCCTCGCTGGAGGTTGCTGGCTTGGAGTCGGCTTGTCCTGAGGTCGCCGTCTTAATGTCGGCTTGTCTTGAGGCCGCCTCTGGGACTCGGCCCAGAAGGGTAGTCGGCGACTCTATTGCCGACTCTCTGAAGGCGGCTCTTTGTCTTGGGGTCTTGAGGGGCGCAGTCCGCCCCGATGTTTTGAAAGGTTCAGGGGCTCGGGTCTGCCTACCCGTAGTCCATTACTCCGACATCTCCATTGTAGCGTCGTTGTCATCTAGCTAACTATTGCTTCTACGACTATCGCTACCGCTTAGTGATAAAGTAAAGCAATTACATAGCGATTGCATTTCATACAATAAAGTTTACAACCATAAGGCTCACCGCCATTGTCGATAGCTTTACAAAACATGATCATCTCATACAACAATTTATATCTCATCACGTCTTGACCATATCACATCACAACATGGCCTGCAAAAACAAGTTAGACGTCCTCTACTTTGTTGTTGCAAGTTTTACGTGGCTGCTACGGGCTTCTAGGAAGAACCGTTCTTGCTACGCATCAAAACCACAATGATTTTTCGTCAAGTGTGCTGTTTTAACCTTCAACAAGGACCGGCCGCAGTCAAATTCGATTCAACTAAAGTAGGAGAAACAGACACCCGCCAGCCACCTGTGTGCAAAGCACGTCGGTAGAACTGGTCTCATGAACGTGGTCATGTAATGTTGGTCCGAGCCGCTTCATCCAACAATACCACCGAATCAAAATAAGACATTGGTGGCAAGCAGTATGACTATTATCGCCCACAACTCTTTGTGTTCTACTCGTGCATATCATCTACGCATAGACCCGGCTCTGATGCCATTGTTGGGGAACGTACTAATTCAAAAAAATTCCTACGATCGTGCAAGATCTATCTAGGAGATGCATACCAACGAGAGGGGAGAGTGTGTCCACGTACCCTCGTAGACCAAAAGTGGAAGCATTTAGTTAACGCGGTTGATGTGGTCGAATGTCTTCACGATCCAACTGATCCAAGTACCGAATGTACGGCACCTCCGTGTTCAGCACACGTTCAGCTCGATGACGTCCCTTGAGCTCTTGATCCAGTAGAGGGCCAGGGAGAGTTCCGTCAGCACGACGGCGTGGTGACGGTGTTGGTGATGTGATCTGTGCAGGGCTTCGTCTAAGCACTACGACTATATGACTGAGATGGTAAACTGTGGAGGGGGGCACTGCACATGGCTAAGAAACAACTGTTGTCCTTTGGGGTGCCCCCATGCCCACGTATATAAAGGAGGGGGGAGGAAGAGGCCGGCCTAAGGGGGGATGCGCCAAGAGGGTGGAGTCCTACTAGGACTCCGTTCCTAGTAGGATTCGCCCCCTTTCCTTCCAACGGAGAGGGGGGAAGGGGAAAGGAGGGAGAGGGAGAAGGAAAGAGGGGGGCCGCGCCCCCTCCCCTTGTCCAATTCGGATTGGGGCAAGGGGGGCGTGCACCACCTCTCGTGGCCTGCCTCCTCTCCTCCACTATGGCCCATTAGGCCCAATAACTTTACCGGGGGATTCCCGTAGCCTCCCGGTACTCCAAAAAATCCCTGAATCTTATCGGAACCATTCCGGTGTCCGTATATAACCTTCCAATATATCAATCTTTACCTGTCGACCATTTCGAGACTCCTCATCATGTCTGTGATCTCATCTCAGACTCCGAACAAACTTCGGTCACCAAAACACATAACTCATAATACAAATCGTCATCGAACGTTAGGCGTGCGGACCCTACGGGTTCGGGAACTATGTAGACATGACCGAGACACATCTCTGGTCAATAACCAATAGCGGAACCTAGATGCTCATATTGGTTCCTATATATTCTACGAAGATCTTCATCGGTCAAACCGTAATGACAACATACGTCATTCCCTTTGTCATCAGTATGTTACTTGCCCGAGATTCGATCGCCGGTATCCTTATACCTAGTTCAATCTCGTTACCGGCAAGTCTCTTTACTCGTTCCGTAATGCATCATCCCGCAACTAACTCATTAGTCACATTGCTTGCAAGGCTTATAGTGATGTGCATTACCGAGAGGGCCCAGAGATATCTCTTCGATACTCGGAGTGAAAAATCCTAATCTTGATCTATGCCAACCCAACAAACACCTTCGGAGACACCTGTAGAGCATCTTTATAATCACCCGCTTTCGTTAGACGCTTGTTAGCACACAAGGTGTTCCTCCGGTATTCGGGAGTTGCATAATCTCATAGTCAAAGGAATATGTATAAGTCATGAAGAAAGCAATAGCAATAAAACTTAATGATCATTATGCTAAGCTAACGGATGGGTCTTGTCCATCACATCATTCTCTAATGATTTGATCCCGTTCATCAAACGACAACACATGTCTATGGTTAGGAAACTTAACCATCTTTGATTAATGAGCTAGACAAGTAGAGGCATGGTAGGGATACTTTGTTTTCTCTATGTATTCACACATGTACTAAGTTTCCGGTTAATACAATTCTAGCATGAATAATAAACATTTATCGTGATATAGGGAAATATAAATAACAACTTTATTATTGCCTCTAGGGCATATTTCCTTCATGAAAGTCCAAGACCTGGCCCACCACAAGCCGCAACGACACATGGGCTATATATTCCAGAGAGAACCAAACAAGCTATCATGGCTCGGATCAGAACCAGTGGATGTGGTTTATGATCTTTTTCCTCCCCTCTCACGAGTTCATCTTCTTCCCCAAATGTATCCACTCATAGGTACTCGTTGACGTTAACACAGAGAGAACTAGACTGCCTCTTATAGTATTAGAAAAACAGAACACTACACGCAACGTAGTGGTTGGTGACGCGCAAACTCGCCCAGGGGACCTCAGATCGAGTCCCAAGCTCCCCCATTTTTCAGCAGATGGCATTTTTGTAGAAAAATTGTTCATGGTAGTTTTATAATTTTTTTGAACTACGCCACATGGCATTTTTTAAATTAAGAGATGACATTTCTAATTTATTAAGAGATGTCATTTTTCATTTTATTAAGAGGTGGCATTTTAATATTAAAAGATGGCATTTATTATTATTAAGGGATGTCATTTTTATATTAAGGGATGGAAATGTTTATATTAATAGATGGCATTTTTTGGTTATTAAGAGATGGTATTTTTATTTTTTGTATTAAGAGATGGCATTTTCTATTTTCTTATTTAAGAGATGGCATTTTCTATTTTTATATTAAGAGATGACAATTTTATTTAAGAGATGATATTTTTATTAAGACATGGCATTTTTCTATTTTTTATTAAGAGGTGGCATTTTTTAAGAGATGACATTTTTATATTATTAAGAGATGCCTTTTTTAGGTGCATGACATTTCTTAATAACATGGAAATTTTATATAAAAAAATCTAAATGGGTCTTTTGGGTCAATAGGGGGTCACCCCGGCCTGCCACCCAACGAACGATGGAAAACGACCGCTTGGAGGGGACTGTCCTCCCCAGCAACCAGTCGCCAGATAAGGGCCTCCTTCTTTTAAGGATTACAAGATCATGCCAATACGACAATGCACGAGGAGAGATAGTCTCACCAAGATAGGAAAACAAGCTTATCAAACCGGCCTTAAACCGAAGGGTTAACAGGTCAAAATGAATATATATAATATTCTTAATGGCAACTAGACTATAGGGTAATCAATGTTTCTAGAGAGACTTTAGCATTTCTAGAATCAAATCACATATCGTCCACATGACGGAGAGTAAAGTCTCATGTTAAGTGGACTCCTCGAGGTTGGCTGGATTAAGGGTTTAGAGTATCTACAACTGGACCTCTCAAACCCTGTCTATGTTCGGTCGGACGTCCTGGTCAGTGCCCAGTCACAAATTTGCCACCCGAGTGGACCCCTCAAACATGTCCTATATGTTCAGGTTGCCAGCCACCTCGGAAACTAGCCCATATGTGAGACGGGTACGTGGGTGCCCAGATGTGCCCGCCACGTGGAATTGATGGGCAAGTCCCATACCAAAACCCATTGGTCCGACAAGCATCTCCTATGGTTCGGCGAGGAGGCATTCATGGAGCTACTTCGACGCGTCGCCCGAGGGACCAAATCCAACTATTTAAGCCGGACAGCGAGGCAATCCTAGCCCGTACCCACCCCCTGGTCTGCATTGTCGCTGCTCCCTCCTCCTCCTCCTCTTCCACTTCCATTCCTAGCTCGCCGTCTGCCATGGTTCGACAGAAGATACACATTATAAGATGCTCACTCCCAAATGCCTAGTGGAAATCCAAGCCGAGATGCGCGTTATGGAGGAGGGCGATGTGTCATGGAGTTTAGGTGTCCTAGGGTGTGTCATGCCAATTCTTTAGGTCCTCATATGCTATCTTTCGATAGAATAGTTGTTTTTGCCTTTTGCCTTTGGTATTTTCTAGTGTGATTTTTGTTCTAATTATCTCGAGATTTGCTGAGTGCTTCCTCACTGCCTTGGACCAGTTGGTCTTGTACTTTGATTTGCGCTTTATTTATAAAGCGAGGCGATAGCCTATTTCAAAGGAGAATATATTCACAAGGGCATATAATATAATACGTTGACTATGCTTCAATAACCTTCAGACATATAGGGGTGTTTCATCATCTTGTTGCCATGAATGGGTAATTTTGTCCAAAAGTCGTTCTTGCTTGGAATCATATAGGCATGCCACAATAAGCTGGCATGGGTTGTAGATTTGTGAAAAAACACTTTGTAATGATTAACCCATGTATGTGTCTAGGGATGGAAAAAAAGTTATACTATAAGCTCGTAGCTTTCTGTTTAATGAACCAAGCCAATCATGTTGGGGAACGCAGTATTTCAAAAAATTTCCTACGATCACGCAAGATCTATCTAGGAGATGCATAGCAACGAGACGGGAGAGTGTGTCCATGTACCCTCGTAGACCGAAAGTGGAAGCGTTTAGTAACGCGGTTGATGTAGTAGAACGTCTTCACGATCCAACCGATCCAAGTACCGAACGTATGGCACCTCCGTGTTCATCACACGTTCAGCAGATGATGTCCCTCGAGCTCTTGATCCAGTTGATGATGAGGGAGAGTTCCGTCAGCACGACGGCGTGGCGATGGTGATGATGAAGTTATCGGCGCAGGGCTTTGCCTAAGCACTACGACAATATGACCAAGGTGTGTAACTGTGGAGGGGGGCACCGCACACGCCTAAGACAAATCTTGGTGTGTCTTTGGGGTGCGTGAGGGAGTCCTGGACTAAGGGGTCCTCGGGCGTCCGGCCTGTTATCCATTGGGCCGGACTGATGGGCTGTGAAGACATGAAGGCCGAAGACTGTACCCATGTCCGGATTGAACTCTACTTGGCGTGGAAGGCAAGCTTGGCGGCCGACTATGAAGATTCCTTCTTATGTAACCGACTCTATGTAAACCCTAGACCCCCCGGATGTCTATATAAACCGGAGGGGTTAGTCCGGAAAGGAGATACACACATTATCATAGTCATACAGGCTAGACTTCTAGGGTTTAGCCATTACGATCTCGTGGTAGATCAACTCTTGTAATACTCATATTCATCAAGATCAATCAAGCAGGAAGTAGGGTATTACTCCATAGAGAGGGCCCGAACCTGGGTAAACATTGTGTCCCCGCCTCCTGTTACCATCGATCCTAGGCGCACGCCTGGGACCCCTACCGAGATCCGCCGATTTTGACACCGACATTGGTTTTTTCATTGAGAGTTCCATCGTGTCCAACGAAAGGTTCATGGCCCTTCAATCATTGATAGTGACGCTGTCCAAGGAGAAACCTTCCTCCCAACAGATTTTTGTGTTCGGCGGCTTCAGCATCAGGCCAATTCGGCCATCCGAGCAGATCGGTAGCTACGCCGCCACCGTGTCAGATTTGAAGCTTGAATCTGCGCTGCAGACATCTGTGGAGACTTGATCTTCAACGGATTTGAGACCGCAGCGATCGCTTCCTCGCCCCGATGAACATGACCTAAATCTGTCATCGGATCACGTCCAGGAGATGGTTCTTGTTGCTGCAATGGCCTTAGAACCGAAGCAGATCGTGCCATCCGAGGCCACAGAGTCCGCGGCGTCGGAGCCGCACACGGACTCGACACCCTGTAATATTTGCGTCTATGGAACCCCGAACTCATTTCCGGCTATAAGTTTCGGACCGGGTACGCCTGCGGACACCGAGTTGGATCGGTTATCAATCATCGAGTTCAGCGCCGCAGATGTCTTCCAACGCTCGCCCTTTGGCGATGTGCTAAATTCGTTGAAAAACCTGTCCCCGATGGAGGACTCACGGTCGAACTATGTCCGGTTCGAGCTTGAGGCTGATAATGGAGAATCTCGCTTCCCACCCGCCACCCACTTCATAGCCACTGTCGAGGACTTAACCGACATGCCCGCTTCTGGCTCCGAAGACATTGACGGTATAGACGAAGATGCCGACAAGGAGCAAGGCCAAGACCCGCCAGTCATAAGGCATGGGACGGCCACCCCCTCATACGACGTGTACATGATCGATAGACTTAAAAAGTCTCGCGACAATGACAAGGGAGATCCAATTGAGAATAAAACTCCTGAGACACAGGCTAAGTTCCGGCGCCCCAAATTCCGCTCCAAGTCACGCCGCAGCAACAGTGGCACTGGAGAAAATAGTACTCCGGACGGCGCCGAAAGCAATGAAGACCCTGTGGGAGCAATATCCAGCAGAGGAACAGAAACAGCAAGCCAGCCCCCATTTAACAGGCCCTGCCCAATGACGGTCGGAGGACGACAACCACCTTCCGCCCTCAAGATGAGGCAAGCCTCGCGATTTAAGACTTTGTCATCCAAGAGCCCTCGAGCAGGAGCGCTTCAAGTGCAGGCTGATAGCTACGGCAAAGGGCCTGAAAAGGAAGCAACAACAGCTTCAAGCTGACCAAGACCTACTCAACGACAGATGGACAAAAGTCCTGTTCGCCGAAGAATACGGCCTTAGTGGCCTAGCCAAAAGCCACCCAAAGCACAGATTGTTATACCAGTCCGATGACGGGGCGTTGGGGCCCATACTGTCGGATGTGGGGTTCCGGCAAACCCTTAAGGTTCGAACACTGGGGTGCGCGCGAAGTCTCTCCTTCCTACCGATCTACGCTCTAGCTTGCTAAGATCTCGTGGATGAATTCGACGAACTTGCAACACAGAAAGACACGTGGTTTATACTGGTTCGGGCCACCGTTGTGGTGTAATACCCTACTCCAGTGTGGTGGTGGTGGATTGCCTCTTGGGCTGATGATGAATAGTGCAAGGGAAGAACAGCCTCCTGAGGTTGAGGTGTTCTTGTGCATATGGACTTGTGACGTGAGGATTCGATGCCTCTACTATGGTGGCTAGCTCTACTGATATAGGCCCTGGTCCTCTTCCCAAATATCGAGCAGGAAGGGAGGCAACAACGGCGGGCAAATTTGAAGGGGGACAGCTAGTACAAGCTATCCTGACAAAAGCGGTCTTCACCTGCAAAAGCTCGGGTGACGCCTGCCTTGGGCTCCACGATGACCTCCGCCTTGCCGGCCCTCCTGGTCTTGGTCTCATTGCACCAATATGGCAACCTTTGCTGATGCCTCAGTACTCTTCGCCAGACCGGCCTCCTTAGCACCAAAGAGGAAATAGAGATGTCAAGACACCGGCGCCCGCCTCGGCACCTGCCTGGTACCGTCATCATGGATCACGCCACGAGCGCCTCGTGAGGTTTGCCTCGCTTTGATATCTCCGGGCCTCGTGAGCTTGCTCGCAAGGCCACCTGCAGGAGGTCTTGCGTCGCCTTCCTCATGAGGCTTGGACCCTCGCGAGGGTCTTGGTGCCTTGTTGACGAAGATGGGCCAGACGGCTCTCGCTGCTTAGCCACACGGTGGGTCAGAGGTGCAAGTCTGGGACCCCTGCTCCCGTAACATCGACAAGAGCCTCGCCCAAAGGCGCTTGGCTTGGCTTCGTGGGCGGCCAAGGGTCAAGTTCGAGCATCGCGGGCCCCAAAAGCCCGCGACCTTTGCTGACGCGTGGTGTTGATTGGACGTGGGCGTCTCCGCTTCCCCATGCTGCCTCGGCAACTTCACGACTTGACATGTCCCTGCGACATGCAAGGAAAACCATCATTACCTGTGATCGTGGGAGACGCCGGTTGGCCTCTTCTTGCTATAAATGGGGAGGGGGCCGAGCCCCCATTGCCCATCTCTTCCTCGCTTGCTTGCTTCTCTGCTCCATTGCTTGCAGTGCCATCGATGGCGCCACGAAAGAAGTTCTCTGCCGCCGAGAAAGGAAAGGCCCCTCGCGAGGGCCCCGGTTCCCCAGCGCCCAAGCACGACCGCGGTCGTCCGTGCAAGCACGCCGCCACCCCCGCCGTGGCCCACCGTCGAGGTGGCGCCGCGGCACGCGGAGGGGATCGTCCCATCCATGGTGGTTCAGCCGATGAGGGGAGGCGCGATGGTGGCGCGCGCCTCCCGCCTGCGGCTCCATTCGGCCGAGGTGTCGCCGAGTTCGTTGTTTGGTCGGAGAGCCCGCCGCAATCGCTCCAACTTCGCTTCGCCGGGCGAATTGCCGCCTCGTCTGGCGGGCTTTTGCCGCAGCGGACGGCTGCTGCAGCAGGGCCTCCTGGGTTATGGTCGAGACTTCTGCCGTGGGCAACATAACCCTAGCCCGCGGCTGGCAGACGTTCGCCCGCTCGCGGCCTGGGCAAGCGGTGCACCCTCCACTTCAGGTACGATGGTGAATCGGCCCTCTATGTGAGGGTGTTCGGGGAAGATGGTCGCGCGCCGGGTGCTGCCCCGAGACGAACGACGGTGAGGAGGTGCTCGGCCTTGGTGATGGTCGTGATGAGGACGAGGGCGAGCCTGCCCTCAGCGGCGACCGCGTCTCCTCCAGCTACGGTGGCTCTTCCTCCGGTGACAGCTCCAGCAGCGGTGGCTACGACCAGCCGCTGCGTCGCCGCGCCCGCTTCGAAGGAGGCAACGGGTCATCTTGTCGTCGCGCCTCTGTGAAGCGCGAGGAGGGGTCTGGCTAGGCTCGGGGCGTCGCCAAGGGCCTGCCTCTGCGGATTGCTGCGACGCTGCTTTGCTTAGCTTTTTCTTTCTTTCCTGCATCGGAAAACGAAACCAGTATGGGCCTAGAGGGGCATGTATCGAATCGTGGTTCTTTGGTTAATGCACTGTGCGTGTCGTTCCCATGTCGTGTTGTTATTTTGCACAAAGATAACTTAACCTGGTGTGTTTGGGACGCCCTTTCCCTCACGTGGTGTCCACGTTTCTCGGAAACTGCAAAAAATTCGTTAGGGGGTGCACTAAAGGATTTGCCGACCACCCAAGCCTTGACTTGGCGCCTTTTATCGCGGTACCCGAGGGGCACGGATTTAGGAGAGATGTGCTAGCTTCCAGGCTCGAGCGAGGGTGGCTCGCGAGAAGGCAAAGAGAAGAGAAATTCTCGCGAGGGCACCTGCCTAGCCCCCTCGCGAGGTATGCGAGAGAGAGAACATGAACGGGTTCGAGCCGGAAAAGGCAGTGAAAGGCGAGGGAACCAAATCAGCTAGGAAACCAAAGGCAAACTTTGATTAAGGAAAAGCAAGCCAACTACGGAAAGCAAATGAAAATCCGCGTCCGGCACCTAATCTAGTCTTCAAGTCTTCTCACCAGAGCGGAGCTAAGTGATGTCCACTAGGCGTGGGAGGGAGCCCCAGGGCCTGAGTCCGGCGCTCCTAAGACTCCGGGGCGTGTACATCCCCAACTCATTATTACGTGAGAGCGTCACGGGCGGCGATTCTTCACAGGCACCGAGCCTTCTTCACAGGCTCTGGGCCTTTCTTCTCAGGCTCTGGGCCTTGCTTCAAGGATAGAACTTCCGGAGGTGCTGGATGTTCCAGGCATTCTGGATGGGTGTCCCATCCTGCATCTCCAGGCGCGCTGCATTCGGCCTGGAGACATGAACGACCCTGAACGGGCCCTCCCACATCCGCAAAAGCTTGTGCAGCCCTTCCCTGGAGAGGACCCGCCTCAGGATGAGGTCGCCCACCTCGAGCGTCCTGGAGCGGATGTTGCGGCAGTGGTATCGCCGCAACGCCTGTTGGTACCTTGCCGCCCTCAATGCAGCTTCGTGACGGCGCTCCTCCCCCGGCACGAGATCCATCCCCCGCGTGGCATCCTGCTGCGTTTCGTCGAACGCCAGGACCCATGTGGAGCGATGCTTGACCTCGTGAGGAAGGACTGCCTCAGCTCCGTAGAGGAGGGAGAATGGAGTCTCGCCCGTTGGCTTGGTGGAGGTGGTGCGGATGGACCACAGCATGGACTGGAGCTCATCGTGCGAGCCCCTACCGCAGGCCTCCAGCTTCTTCTTGAAGGTCCTGGTCTTGAGACCCCTCAGGACCTCAGCGTTGGCGCGTTCGGCCTGACCATTGCTCCTTGGGTGGGCCACTGAAGCGTAGCAGATCTGCGTTCCAAGGTTAGCACAGTAGGTTTTGAAGAGGTTACTAGTAAACTATGAGCCGTTATCTGTGATGATGCGGTTGGGGACCCCGAAGCGGCTCATGAGGCCCTTGATGAACTTGACAGCAGAGCCGACTGGGATGGTACGGGCGGCTTCCACTTCCGCCCACTTGGTGAACTTGTAGATGGCGACGTAGAGATAGTGGTAGCCCCCTGGCGCTCGTGGGAACGGGCCTAAGATGTCCAGCCCCTAGACCGCGAACGACCACGTGAGCGGGATGGTTTGGAGGCCCTGTGCATGCTGATGGATCTGCTTGGCGTGGAATTGGCAAGCTTCACGAGACTTCACCAGCTCGGCTGCATTGTTGAGTGCTGTAGGCCAATAGAACCCACTGCGGAACACCTTGCCAACAAGGGTCCGTGACGATGAGTGATGTCCGCAGTCCCCGTCGTGTATGACAATCAGCAGCTCCCTTCCTTGATCGCTGGAGTGTTGGGTTCTATGGTAGGGTGCGTCGACTGCAAATTAAATTTTTCCTATGCGCAGAACATCCAGGAACATGCTACGGGAGATGGATCATAGTTCTTTACCACTAGACACGCAGTGCCGTGCAGCGGAAGAAAAGTTGGGGCAGCGCGTCCGTGTGGATCGTCTCCTCCTCGTCCGATCTCCCTCAAACAGCCGGTCGTCCGATCCCATGTACGAGTTCGCCGTAGCGGCGCAAGTGCACTGCCTCTAACGGTATCCGCGCGTGCAGGAGGAACACCGTGCGGCGGACTGCTATGTCCGATCACACAGTCAGCGGCGAGTGGCGGTGGCTATTCGCAACACATGCAAACCCTAGTCGCAGCCGAAGCGATCAACCACATGAGTGTGCCGCACCTCCACTTTATATAGGCGTCCATTGCAGGCTCAACACTTGGTCCTCGCACGGACCCTAAAGCCCAAAGTCTACTCGGTCACGTTCCTAGTCCAGTTCGGATCACATCCGACCAGTGTCCTACGAACCGACCTCGTAGGTTCCTTCCCTTAAGCGCGTGACCCCTTAGGTTCAAGTCGGCTTGGTCGCAGTTCGGATCACCTCCGACCTGCACGGTTGGTAGCGGTCTCTAGCAAGGTGTGCCGACCACCAAGAAGACTATGAAGCTGGTTAGGCAAACCCGTACAACGTGTCACACTTCTGTTCCCTTTGCCACACGATATATGTTGTCGGGCTCAAGGCGAGACTGTCATCCTTGTGCTAGCCCGACCTCTTCTCGCTCCAAAGGATACCAACACAATCCGGATTATCTCATAATCCTTGTCGCATGGCCATGCTGTTCCTGGTCGGATCACACGAGGGGCCCAGAGTATATCTCTCCGGTCGGAGGGGCAATCCCATCTTGCTCGACCAGGTCTCGCAAAGATGGGACCGACAAACCCAAACCTACCTTTGTAACTACCCAGTCATGGAGTAGCGTTTGGTCGGCCCAAAGCAAGTCATCACCATCCCGAGTACATGCGCCACCAGGTCTTAGGACATAGAACGATGTTGTACTAGAGACTCACAGATGACATATCGTTGCGTCTCAAAGTTGGGTCTGTCCAACTCGGACCTTATCTCGACTCGGATCCGACTACGTCGAATCCGACAAGACCTTTCCAAGTCCATATTATCCAGTTAGCATCCAATGCTTCATGGCTAGTGAGACCGAGCCATCGACCGTGTCATATGCTAGTCTAGTCTGCTGCACGTCCACACATCCCTTTCGACTAGGGACCTTTTAGGACAGTCATCATACAGTGTATAGTCCCACAAACAAGTCACGTACTTGCTGATACACATCATTGATAATGTCTAAGGACTATCTTTATTCATAAACACATAGGAAATATCATCATACATGATTGCCTCTAGGGCATATCTCCAACATGAAGATGCAGCGCAGCATGACATCATTCGGCCGTTTCCTGTACAACCCGCCGTCTTGAATGCAGTATGCCATGTCCTGTCGGGCCACGCGCTCCGCGTCTTCTTCCTTCTCCGGCAGCGTCCCGTGCATCAGGTACCCTTTGAATTCCTTGGTCCAGCACTCCTCCTGAGGCTCGAGCGCCAAGAGCAGCCGAGCTCCTGTGGTTGGTCCACAAGCCGGGCCTCCCGTGGTCGAGGGCTGTGGGAGCTCCTCCCGAGGCTGAGTCGTGCTTGAAAGAGGTGGCGTAGCTGATGGCTTGAAGAGCCGCTCTTCGAGGACGCCAGGCTCTTGCGGTTGCCGCTTGGGCGCTCTCTTGGCGATGTCGTTGGCTTCCTTGTTGGTGCCCCGGGGCACGTGCTGCAGCTCCAGGCCCGAGAACTGCTTTTCCATCTTGCGCACCTCCGCAAGGTAGGCCTCCATGTGCTCGTCCTTCGGCTCGTACACTTTGTTGGAGAAGTTGAGGAGGAGCTGCGAGTCGCCCTTGATGGTAAGGCGCCTCACCCCCAGAGCTGCCGCTGCCTTCAGGCCAGCTATGAGGCCTTCATATTCTGCGATATTGTTGGAGACCTTCTCGCCGTGCTGGAAGCAGAGTTGCACGGCGTAGTAAAGCTTGCCCTGAGTGGGCGAGATGAGCATCGCCTCCAGCCCAGCCTGGTGTGCTTGGCGCCATCGAAATACATGACCCAGCCGTCTGGTGCCTCACTTCCTGGGGAGGTGGACCGGTCTTCTCCTTCCTCAAGAGCCGGGGCATCTGTCCATTCTGCCACAAAATCAGCGAGCGCGGCTCCCTTGATGACCTTGGTAGTGCTGAACTCCAGCTGGAATGCTTGCAGCTCGCTGTTCCATTCAGCGACCCTTCCGACTGAGTTTGGGCTCCTAAGTACCCTCTCCAATGGGTAAGATGAGACGACCTTGATGGGGTGGCCCTGGAAGTAGTGTCGCAGCTTGCGCGAGGCTACCAGGAGTGCGAGCAGGAGCTTTTGCGGCATGGGGTAGCGTGCCCTTGCGTCCCGCAGTACGGTGCTGACGAAGTACACCGGGTGCTCAACGAGGGCTGGCACGCTGACGAGGCTCGGGTCCTGCGGAGATTGGGGTGTATCCTGAGGTGGTGGGTTTCCTGAGACTTGACCGTCCTCAGGAGCTTCTGCGATGTTGCCCTGCTGAGCTTGGTCTTCCGCCGCTGATGGCCCTACTGAGCCTTCCTGACCTTGCGCTGCATCAGCTCTGGCTTGGCGTGGTGCACCCTTGTCTTGGCGCTCCTCTCGAACCGCCACCAGCGCCGCGCTGGCAGAGTACGGGGTGGCGGCAAGGTAAAGTACCAGAGGCTCGAGAGGTCTTGGTGCCACCATCACCGGGGGGCTGGTGAGGTACTTCTTGAGGTCTTGGAAGGCCCGATCTGCCTCTGAGGTCCATTTGAAAGGGCCCTTCATCTTCATGAGCTTAAAGAAGGGCAAGGCGCATTCACCTAGCTTGGAGATGAAATGCCCTAACGCGGTCACTCGCCCCGCTAGCTTCTGCATCTCCTTGAGATTCTATGGCGGGCTCATGTCTTCGATGGCCTTGATCTTCTCCAGGTTCGCCTCGATCCCTCTGTGGGATACGAGGAAACCCAGTAGCTTGCCGGAGGGGACACCAAACACGCACTTCTCCGAGTTAAGCCTCAAGTTCACTTCACGCAAGCTCTCGAAGGTCTCCAAATCCTGAATCAATGTCCTCGCTTCACGAGATTTGACTACTATGTCATCAACATAGGCCTCTGTGTTCCTGTCGAGCTGCTGCCCCAAGGCGATGTGCATCAGCCCCTGAAAGGTTGCGCCCGCGTTGCGAAGGCCGAGGGGCATGCAGGTGTAGCTGTACACTCCACATGGTGTCAGGAAGGCTGTCTTCTCCACATCCTCCACCGCCATCTTGATCCGATGGTATCCAGAGAACGCATCCAGGAAACATAACAAGTCACACTCGACGGTGGAGTCGACGATTTGATCGATGCGCGGGAGGGGGAACGGATCTTGGGGGCAAGCTTTGTTAAGGTTGGTGAAGTCGACACACATCCATTCCTTCCTGCCTTTCTTTGGTACCACGACAGGGTTCGCCAGCCGTTCGGGGTATCGAATCTCTCGGATGGTACCTGCTGCCTCCAGCTTGCGCGTCTCTTGGACGATAAAGGCCTGCTTCTCAGTGGACTGCCGTCTTGCCCGCTGCTTCATGGGACGTACGTTTGGGCATACCCTTAGATGATACTGGATCACCTCTCTCGGGACCCCTTCCAGCTGATTGGGCTCACACATGAATATCTCCTTGTTCGCGCGCAAAAACCTCACCAGAGATTCTTCTTGCCCCGGGTCAAGGCCGGTTCCTATGGTGAGAGTGGCTCCTGAAAACCCATCCTCGTTGACTGGCACCTGCTTGGTCTCCGCGTTGTCTTGGGTGAACAACTGCTTCTTCTTGGCGGGCGCGGTCTCCTTAGCCTCAAGCGTACCGGTGATGGCTGGCTGTGCTGCTGCCGCGGCCTTGAAGGCGAGCCTGAGCGCCGTCGCGACCTCCTTAGCATCCCCCTTGATGGTGAGGGCACCCTTCCTCCCCGACATCTTCATGAGGTTATAGGCCGGGTGAGTCGCCGCCTTGAACTGAGCGAGAGCCGGGTACCCGAGGATAGCATTGTATGGGAGACCGATGCGGGCGATGTCGAAGTCCACCAGCTCAGTGCGGTAGTTGTCGCGTGTGCCGAAGGTGACAGGGAGGCGGATCTGCCCCAAAGAGTGGGCAGCTCCACCACCCACTACCGAAAAGAGCTTGCTGAGGTTGAGTCGCTCGAGCGGCACGTGGAGAAGGCTGAAGGCTTCTACGGAGAGCAAGTTTAGGCCGGCACCACCATCGATGAGGGTTTTGGTGACGGCCATATTGCATATGGTGGGCGTGTAGAGCATTGGGAGCATGCCCGAGCCAGTGGTGGAACTGGGGTGGTCCTCTGAGCCGAAGGTGAGGTCTGCCTCTTGGGCAGCCCAACCTGGCGGAGCCCCCGGGCGCTTGGAAGCCGCACCAATCTAACGGAAGAAGGGCTTTACGTGGCGATATGAAGGCGGCGCTTGGGAGCCACCCAGCAGCGCCGCGACCGCGTGGTGAACCGGCGCCGCGTAGTGCGCGGTGAAGAGGTTGCAGAGTTCCTCCCAGGACGCCACCGTGGACCCCGGGAGGTTGAGCAGCCAGGCGCGTGGCTTGCCGGCGAGGGCCATGGGGAACCAGTTGGCCATGATCTTGCCATCGCCTCCGGCATCGAGGACAACCTCCTCGTACGCCTACAGGAACGGTGCCGGGTCTTCCGCTCCGTCGTAACGCGGCGGCATCTCCGGCTTGAACTTGGGTGGCCACTGCACTCGCCGCAGGACGGGGGCCAGGGCTCGGTACCCAGACTCCCTACTGCTGGTGTCGGTCACAGAGGCGGATGGCGGGGCACCTGCCATGGGAGCGAAGCATGACGGCACGGGGCGCAGGTTGGTGGAGGGAAGCTCCGGCGCACCCCTACCTGGCATGCAAAATGTCGGATGTGGGGTTCCGGCAAACCCTTAAGGTTCGAACACTGGGGTGCGCGCGAAGTCTCTCCTTCCTACCGATCTACGCCTAGCTCGCTAAGATCTCGGATGAACTCGGATTTAACTTGCAACACAGAAAGACACGGGTTTATATGGTTCGGGCCACCGTTGTGGTGTAATACCCTACTCCAGTGTGATGGTGGTGGATTGCCTCTTGGGCTGATGATGACAGTGCAAGGGAAGAACAACCTCCTGAGGTTGAGGTGTTCTTGTGCGTATAAACTTGTGGCGTGAGGATTCGATGCCTCTACTATGGTGGCTAGCTCTACTTATATAGGCCCTAGTCCTCTTCCCAAATATCGAGCGGGAAGGGAGCCAACAACAGCAGGCAAATTTGAAGGGGGACAGCTAGTACAAGCTATGCTGACAAAAGCGGTCTTCGCATTCGAGAAGCTCTGGGGTGGCGCCTTCTTGGGCTCCACGATGACCTCCGCCTTGCCGTCCTCCTTGTCTTGGTCTCGTTGCACCAATATGGCAACCTTTGCCTGATGCCTCGGTACTCTTCGCCTGCGCTGGCCTCCTTAGCACCAAAGAGGAAATAGAGACGCTGCACGCACTGGCGCCCGCCTCGTACCGTTCGTCATGGCTCACGTCACGAGAGCCTCGTGAGGTTTGCCTCGCCTTGATATTTCCGCTCCTCGTGAGCTTGCCTGGCTAGGTCACTCCAGAGGAGGTCTTGCGTCGTCCGCCTGGCGAGGCTTGGACCCTCGCGAGGGTCTTGGGTGCCTTGTTGACGAAGATGGGCCGTATGGCCTGCTGCTTAGCCACGCGGTGGGCTGCAGGCAGGCAAGTCTGGGGACCCCCATTCCCTAAACGCCGACACATACCATCGTCACACAATGCGGCAGGTCACCGACAACTCTATCCGGATAAAAAGGCAACTCAAACCAAACACCAGACCGCCCACCTCGCCGTAAAGGCAAGAACAACGTAGGTCACGATTACCCAGACGACCTGCAGTGGGACTTGGACAATAGATCAAGACACGCAAGACCGATCTACGGATCGCGAAAGCATGCTTCAACACGTGACGATGGGTACCTATTCGGACGTGTCAAACCTCGCCACGCCCGAGCTGAAAACCGCAAAGGGACTCCTTCGGAGTTACGTCGCAGTGTGGCCCAACATAGAGGCGCCGCACACCCGCTTTGCTTCACTAATGAAGTAATGGATCATGAATTCCCCAAAGGATTCAAACTCGTCAATATTGAATCATACGACGGGACAACCGATCTCGCGGTATGGATGGAAGATTTCATCCTCCACATCCATATGGACCGTGGGGACGACCTCCACGCCATTAAATACCTCCCAATAAAACTAAAAGGACCAGCTCGGTACTGGTTAAACAGTCTGCCTCAAAATTCCATAGGCAGCTGGGAGGACTTGGAAGAGGCTTTCCTCGATAACTTCCGAGGAACATATGTCCAGCCACCGGATGCCGATGACCTAAGTCACATTGTCCAGCAGCCCGGAGAATCAGCCAGGGAGCTCTGGACTCGGTTCTTAGTCAAAAAGAACCAAATCATCGACTGTCCGGACGCGGAAGCCCTTGCGGATTTCAAACACAGTGTCCGAGACGAATGGCTGGCATGCCACCTCGGCCAAGAAGAACCTAAATCCATGACAGCCCTTGCTGCTCTGATGACCCGCTTTTGCGCGGGAGAAGACAGCTGGCTCGCTCGTAGAAGCAATAGCGCCAGCAACCCGGACACCTCCGAAATCCGAGACGGCAACAAAAAGCCACGCTGAAGCAAAAACAACAGTCGCAATGACAATGAAAGATCATTTGACACAGCGGTCAACGCCGGATTCAGCAACCCCAAGCCCGGTCAGCGGAAGAAGCCATTCAAGGCGAATCGAGATGAACCATCCAACCTGGACAGGATATTGGACCGACCCTGCCAAATTGATGGCCACCCTGATAAAAGCTCATCATACCAACAGAAACTGCTGGGTCTTTAAACAGGCCGGCAAGCTCAACGCTGAACACAGGGGGAGGAGGTCGCCAGGTGACAGGGATGATAGAAAGGTTCACCAACGAAACACTGGGGGTCAGAACCAATCTCCACCCGAGGATCAACTACTCCCAGAACGGAAATAGCAACCCGGCTTCCGCCGCCCACTCCGTACACCTACAAAATTTGTACCGCGCATACATCATTATGCACTCAAGATACCATGGGCATTGGCGGAAGCACAATACGGACAAGCCTGCAAGCACTCCAGTAACATTTTTTATTTATTTTCCTTTTTATTTTTTCTTCCTTCGCTATCCTTTAAAAACAGGTGACGAACAGGATAAACATCTGAAACTGGCTCTATCGGAGTCCGGATCCGTATACTCACCTAAGGGGCTATTTCCATCAAGGATTCCCCCCACCGAGGACTTGCGGCACAGACGTGCGACAGGAGGTCCAAAATAATTTTTTGTAGACCGCACTCTCTATTTCTTGAGCCTGTACTATGCCTGTTCCTCCGCCTCCAACCCCGAGCATGTCAAATAGCCGGGAGGATGGCTTTTATATATATCATAAGTAATCCTTAGCATACCGCTCAGTTCCCAGTAAAACATATCCGAACTAATCATCTGTGTTGTCTCGCCACGGAATACGGCTGCCACGGTTGTTTCACAAATATACCTTGGCATAACCTGCCAGGGGCTCGGTATAGGAACAACTGAGTTGCCAGCAAAAGCCCGAACAGCTCAACAGCGCACTTCGGCGTCGCAAGTTTGGCCTTATATGCATCAGCTCCGAATCATTGTCTTGGGTCAATAGTTCGGTTGCCCGGCTCCTGTGCTTGCTGATGACCCACAAGTATAGGGGATCTATCATAGTCCTTTCGATAAGTAAGAGTGTCGAACCCAACGAGGAACAGAAGGAAATGATAAGCGGTTTTCAGCAAGGTATTCTCTGCAAGTACTGAAATAAGTGGTAACAGATAGTTTTGTGATAGGATAATTTGTAACGAGCAACAAGTAACAAAAGTAAATAAAGTACAGCAAGGTGGCTCAATCCTTTTTGTAGCAAAGGACAAGCCTGGACAAACTCTTATATAGAGAAAAGCGCTCACGTGGACACATGGGAATTATCGTCAAGCTAGTTTTCATCACGTTCATATGATTCGCGTTCGGTACTTTGATAATTTGATATGTGGGTGGACCGGTGCTTGGGTGCTGTTCTTACTTGAACAAGCATCCCACTTATGATTAACCTCTATTGCAAGCATCCGCAACTACAACAAAAGTATTAAGGTAAACCTAACCATAGCATGAAACATATGGATGCAAATCAGCCCCTTACGAAGCAACGCATAAACTAGGGTTTAAGCTTCTTTCACTCTAGCAACCCATCATCTACTTATTACTTCCCAATGCCGTCCTCTAGGCCCAAATAATGGTGAAGTGTTATGTAGTCGACGTTCAATAACACCACTAGAGGCTAGACAACATACATCTCATCAAAATATCGAACGAATACCAAATTCACATGACTACTAATAGCAAGACTTCTCCCATGTCCTCAGGAACAAACGTAACTACTCACAAAGCATATTCATGTTCATAATCAGAGGGGTATTAATATGCATAAAGGATCTGAACATATGATCTTTCACCAAATAAACCAACTAGCATCAACTACAAGGAGTAATCAACACTACTAGCAACCTACTAGCACCAATCCCGGACTTGGAGACAAGAATTGGATACAAGAGATGAACTAGGGTTTTGAGAGGAGATGGTGCTGGTGAAGATGTTGATGGAGATTGCCCTCTCCCAATGAGAGGAGAGTTGGTGGTGATGATGGCGATGATTTTCCCCTTCCGGAGGGAGGTGTCCCCGGCAGAATACCTCTGTCGGAGCCCTAGATTGGTTCCGCCAAGGTTCTGCCTCGTGGCGGCGGAGTTTCGTCCCGAAAGGTTGCTTATGATTTTTTCCTCGACGAAAGACCTCATATAGGAGAAGATGGCCACCGGAGAGCCAACAGGGGGCCCACGAGGCAGGGGGGCGCCCAGGGGGGTAGGGCGCGCCCCCACCCTCGTGGCCAGGTGGGGCCCCCTCTGACGTACTTCTTCTACGCAATATTTTTTATTATTTCCAAAAATAACTTTCGTGGAGTTTTAGGACTTTTGGAGTTGTGCAGAATAGGTCTCTAATATTTGCTCCTTTTCCAGCCAGAATTCCAACTGCCGGCATTCTCCCTCCTTATGTAAACCTTGTAAAATAAGAGAGAATAGGCATAATTATTATTACATAATGTGTAATAACAGCCCATAATGCAATAAATATCGATATAAAAGCATGATGCAAGATGGACGTATACAATCCCCCAAGCTTAGACCTCGTTTGTCCTCAAGCGGAAGCTGATAACGATAAATATGTCCACATGTTTAGAGGTAGAGGTGTCGATAAAATAAAATACGGACATGAGGGCATCATGATTATTCTCATAACAGCAACATATAAGGATATTGTCATATGATTTCTTATGCTCAAGTAATAATCTATTCACAATGCAAAAGTATGAATCAGAAACTTTATTGAGAACTAACAAACTATAATCTCAGTCATTGAAGCAATTGCAATTTATCATAACGTCAGAAAGAGTCTATGTCAGAGCTTTATAGCAAGTCCACATACTCAACTATCATTTAGTCTTTCATAATTGCTAACACTCACGCAATACTTGTGGTTACGGAGTTTTAATCGGACACAGAGAAAGATAGGGGCTTATAGTTTCGCCTCCCAACCTTTTACCTCAAGGGTAATGTCAACAATAATAATTCATGCTGACTTACATCTAAATAGATATATATATCCGGATCTTTCCAACACACTGCGCTTGCCAAAGGATAAAATGTAAAAAGGAAAGGTGAAGATCACCATGACTCTTGCATTAGGTAGAAGATAATAATAAAAGATAGGCCCTTCGCAGAGGGAAGCAGAGGTTGCCATGCGCTTTTATGGTTGGATGCACAAAATCTTAATGCGAAAGAACGTCACTTTATATTGCCACTTGTGATATGAACCTTTATTATGCAGTCCATTGCTTTTATTTCTTCCACATCACAAGATCGTATAAAGCTTATTTTCTCCCACACTAATAAGTCATACATATTTAGAGAGCAATTTTTATTGCTTGCACCGATGACAACTTACTTGAAGGATCTTACTCAATCCATAGGTAGGTATGGTGGACTCTCATGGCAAAACTGGTTTAGGGGTTTTGGAAGCACAAGTAGTATCTCTACTTGGTGCTAAGAATTTGGCTAGCATGAGGGGGAAAGTCAAGCTCAACATGTTGGATGATCCATGACAATATACTTTATCTCAGATATAAGAAAACATAACCTATTACGTTGTCTTCCTTGTCCAACATCAACTCCTTAGCATGTCATATTTTAATGAGTGCTCCCAATCATAAAAGATGTCTACGATAGTATATTTATATGTGAAACCTCTCTTTCTTTATTACTTCCTATTAATTGCAACGATGACCAAAGCTATGCTTGTCAACTCTCAACAATTTTTAATCATCATACCCCTTCTATGTGTAGTCATTACTCTCAATAAGATCAATATGAACTCTTTATTTCTTTTTATTCTTTTTCTCTTTTCTTTTATTCACTCAAGATCATGGAAAAATAATCGAGCCCTTGACTCAACACTAATCTTTATTATATATAGCTCACAGACTCGATTACAAAGAGAGATCATAAAGCAAAAATTCAAAACTAGATCATGCCAATAACTTTATTATACTAGATCAAGATACTACTAATAGGATCGAACTAAGAAAAACGGTAAAGATAGGAGCGTGATTGTGATACGATACCGGAGCATCTCCCCCAAGCTTGGCAGTTGCCAAGGGGAGTGCCCATACCCATGTGATTATATCTCCTTTGCTGGTGAAGAAAGTGGAGGTGTTGTTGATGATGCGGGCTTGTCGTCCATCTTCCAAGGCATAGGCTCACCATCATAGAAGGATGATCGAGTCTCCGGGATCCTCAAATCTGCAGCCAAACTCATCCTTTTGAATCTATATTCATACTCACAGTTTTGGTTTTGCAGGTCACAGATTTGGGCTTGAAGGTGCTCGATCTTCTCGTGAAGCTTGAAGGTGGTCTCCCCGATATTGTCGGCATCCAGCTTGTGTTTGTTGGTGAACTCCGCGATCATCATGTGATTGGAGTTGAGTCCACATTCCACCATCCCCTGGCACTTGAAAACTTGTTGCTCCACTGCTTCGAGCCTCGTCTCCATGCTTCCGGCCCTTCGGTCCCTCAACATCGCGGATGTGCAGCAACCCATCACGCATCTCAATGGTTTGAGGGTGTCGCAGCACCTCCGCGGGGTAAGGGTTGATGACATCCTCGAACAACTTGTCCTTGGGGCACTTGGAGATGTCATGATAATCTAGATCTGTCAGAAAAACAGCTCGAAACAAGAACAGAGGATATTTGCGTGATACAGGAGTCAAAACCTTCGGGAGGATATATAATGAATTTTTACCGACCAAAATACGTATCGTGCAAGAAAACGGAGTCCAAAGAGCACACGAGGTGCCCACGAGGTAGGGGCGCGCCAGGGGGTAGGGCGCCCTCCACCTCGTGGGGTCCTCGTGTCCTTCCCGGACTGCTTCTTATTTTTCCATTTTCTAAATATTCCAAAATGGAGAAATATTGCCTTAAAACTGTTTTGGAGTCGGTTTACTTACCGTACCACATACCTATTCCTTTTCGAGTCCAAACGTTAGGAAAGTGTCCTTATGTATTCCTCCGGGTTACGGTTTCAATAACATTGGTTTCAACATTTATGGGATTACCCGAGATATAATGCTTAATTCTTTGACCGCTCACCACCTTGGATTTGTGCCTTGAAGTTGTTGATTTTTATGGCGCCGGAACGATAGACCTCCTCGATAACGTAGGGGCCTTCCCATTTAGAGAGAAGTTTTCCTGCAAAAAATCTTAAACAAGAGTTGTATAGCAATACATAGTCACCTACATTAAACTCACGCTTTTGTATCCTTTTGTCATGCCATCTTTTAACTTTTTCTTTAAACAACTTGGCATTTTCATAAGCTTGGGTTCTCCACTCATCAAGTGAGCTAATATCAAATAACGTCTTCTCACCGGCAAGTTTGAAATCATAATTGAGCTCTTTAATAGCCCAATATGCCTTATGTTCTAGTTCGAGAGGTAAGTGACATGCTTTTCCATAAACCATTTTATACGGAGACATACTCATAGGTTTTTATATACAGTTCTATAGGCCCATAATGCATCATCAAGTTTCTTGGACCAATTCTTTCTAGACCTATTGACAGTCTTTTGCAAAATTAATTTGAGCTCTCTATTACTCAATTCTACTTGACCACTAGACTGTGGGTGATAAGGAGATGCAATTCTATGATTAACATGATACTTAGCAAGCATTTTATGGAAAGCACCATGAATAAAATGTGAACCACCATCAGTCATTAAATATCTTGTAGCGACCAGACCTCAAACAGTCTGATCTCTGTGCTCAAGTGTCATCCCTGGATCAGTAATGCTGACACCACACAATACTCGAAGGATTTATAACAGAGTAGCAAACACACACTTATTACAATGAATGTCTCGAGAGAGAACTTAACAAAATAAATATGGCTTAAGGCCATCTAATAACGATAACAGCGGAAGGCTTGGAAGAATAAGCGAGTCCATCAACTCCAACGGCATCACTGAGTATAGAACCACGACCTAAGCACCTTACTGTCGTTCAAAAGTCTCGCAACATGAAACGTTGCAGCCGAAACGGGTGACACATAGAATATCTTTGGCAAAGTAACACATAGAGAATAATAATGGAAATAACTATTCTACATGCATATCTGGTTGGTGGAAAGCTCTATGGTTACAATTTTGCGTAAAGCCAATTTTTCCCTACTGCAAAGGAATAAATTTATTTAACTATCATGGTGGTTGTTAAACATTGAGAATGGTTGAAAGCATCCTCAATCCCAATTAAAGTAATCATTAACAGAACCCAACAATATTAATTATAATAACATGATGAGATTCACATGATATCCAAGTACTAGATACTCAAGATGTCCATAACCGGGGACACAGCTAACCATGATTAGTTTATACACTCTGCAGAGGTTTGTGCACTTTTCCCCACAAGACTCGATCTCCTCCGTTTGATTTCTCGCACTACATGGTGTTTGAGAATCGGATGGCCGAGACATAGTTTTTCAGAAGCGCTTGCACCTTACGTATGGGTAGACCGTACCAACCTACAATCCCTACATCTGCTAGTCTACCCGTAAGAGTTCGCACAACTTAGTCAACTATGCTAGAGCCCATAGTAGCATGTGGCTGCACACGGAAGTTTCTAGCATGAATAATCTCATGATCCCTTTGAGCACGGGTGGCGGTCAGAAGAAAAACAGGCAAATCTCGAAACCAGTACCTCAATCCACCAGGATGTGTGTTTAAGTTGCCACCTTAAATAAACCATTAATTTAACAATCTCACATCCATCATGGATACACTCACCCAATCCACGTCTACTAGCATAGCATGGCATAATAAGCAAACGTAGAAGTAACTCCCAAAGGTTTGATAATAAACAAGAAATAGGTACTACCTCATCTACTTCCCATCCCACAATTTAATTAGATCCTAATCATGCAATGTTTGAGGATTGATCTAATGCAATAAAACTGGGTAGTATAAAAGGATATGATCAAAGTGCTACTTGCCTTGCTGATGATCCGCGAAACCTAGGGACTCGAAGTAACAGGCAGCGCACTCCGGGTATTCTATCGCAGACAAACAAACAAGCATACAATAAGTACTCATCTAATGCACAGGTAAAACTCAAACAAAAGATCTAACCAGAAAGTTCAACTTAAGAACTTCGGTTTGCAAAAAGAATCAAATCAAACAAAGCAACGAAAGTCAAACGGCGAAAGAAAACAGCTCCGTTTTACCAATCTGAATCTAAGTCAAAATTTACATAGGCAAAAACTTGTTTAAGTTGGTTATTCGGAAAGAGGGTTCGAGACGAAACTCCAAGCGCTTGAATCGCCTGATTCCGATAAACGAGCGAAAAGTTATACTAAAACGAAAATCGGATCAGAAATCGCGATCAGAAATGTCGCGGATTAAATCCGAGAAAAAGAAAAACGACGAACAGGTTAACGAGCGAACGCTCGTTAATCGGATCTATCGACGAACATGTTCGTTAAAAGCGAACGAACGAGCAATCGCCGCTATTTAACCGAACCGAAAATAAATAAACCGATCTAATAAAAAGCGGAAGCTAAAAACCGACGAAAACCGACGGAAAACCGAACGGTTTTTCTAAAAAGGCAAGACGGATTACGAGGCAACCTCGGCGCGGATCGGGCGGCGGCGGCGGCGGCGGCGGCGGCGGGAAGGCGGGCGGGCGGGCTAGGGTTTGGCGCTGGTGGTGGCTGGCTGGGCTCCCTCCCGGCTTATAAAGCCTAGCGGGCCGGAGTCCCGGGCGGACACGGCCCGTAGGTCGGTTCGTTTTTTTTTAAATAATTTTGCGCAGAATAACAAACGAAAGAAATAGTAAACGGACTCCAAAAATCCCGAAATAAATTTTCCCCGGCTTCTAAAATCAAGCCGGACTAGATGAACATTTATTTGGGGCCTAAATGCAATTTTGAAAAATGCGCATTTTTCCTATATTCAAATAAAATGGCGAAAAACTCCAAAATAAAATATTATTTGATTTTATTATTAAATCCTCATTATTTCTTTATTTTGGGAAAGTCATTTTATTCCCTCTCTCATATTTTTGTAATAGAAATAATTGGAGATAAAATAATTAAAATCAAATGATCCTATTTTCAAAATTTGAGAAAACTCAAATATGAAAATAACGAAATCCCCAACTCTCTCCGTGGGTCCTCGAGTTGCGTAGAATTTCTAGGATCGAGCCAACAATGCAACAAAAATATGATATGCAATGAGGATCTATGTATAACATTCCAAATTGAAAATATGGGATGTTACATTTCTAAGGACTCCAAACCTCGGAAAAATAACTTCTTTAAGCATCCTAATAGAAGTGTTATGATCAGCACTACTAGTTGGAATAGCTTCTACCCACTTAGTAACGTAATCAACGGCAACTAAAATATGTGTATACCCATTAGAGGCAGGAAAAGGTCCCATATAATCAAAGCCCCAAACATCAAATGGTTCAATAACAAGTGAATAATTCATAGGCATTTATTGACATCTACTAATGTTACCAATTCTTTGACATTCATCACAAGATAAGACAAACTTACGGGCATCCTTGAAGAGAGTAGGCCAATAAAAATTGGATTGCAATACCTTATGTGCAGTTCTATCTCCAGTGTGGTGTCCTCCATATGCTTCAGAGTGACACTTGTGTAGGATCTGTTCCTGTTCATGCTCAGGTAGACAACGTCTAATAACACCATCTACTCCTTCTTTATAAAGATGTGGGTCATGCCAAAAGTAATGTCTCATATCATAGAAAAACTTTTTCTTTTGCTAGTATGTGAAACTAGGTGGTATAAATTTATCAACAATGTAATTAGCATAATCAGCATACCAAGGAGTACTACGAGAGGCATTTATGACATTTAATTGCTCATCAGGAAAGCTATCATCAATAGGTAGTGGGTCATCAAGAACATTTTCTAACCTAGACAAGTTGTCTGCAACGGGGTTCTCAGCTCCTTTTCTATCAACTATATGCAAATCAAATTCTTGTAGCAAGAGAACCCATCTAATAAGTCTAGGTTTAGCATCTTTCTTTTCCATAAGATATTTAACAGAAGCATGATCCGTATGAATAGTTACTTTAGAATCAACAATATAATGTATGAACTTATCACAAGCAAATACAACTGCTAAGAATTCTTTTTCAGTAGTAGCATAATTACTTTGAGCATTGTCTAGAGTCTTACTAGCATATTGAATAACATTTAATTTCTTATCGACTCTTTGCCCTAGAACAACACCTATAGCATGATCACTAGCATCACACATAATTTCAAAGGGTAAATTCCAATCAGGTGGCTGAACAATAGGTGCAGAGATCAATGCTTTCTTAAGTATTTCAAATTCTTCTACACAATCATCATCAAAGACAAATGGTATATCTTTTTGTAATAAATTAGTCAGAGGCCGAGAAATTTTTGAGAAGTCCTTAATGAACGTCCTATAAAACCCGGTGTGACCAAGGAAACTTCTTATACCTTTGATGTCCTTGGGACATGGCATCTTTTCAATAGCGTCAACCTTAGCTTTATCAACTTCAATACCTCTTTCAGAAACTTTATGCCCCAAGACAATACCTTCATTAACCATAAAGTGGCACTTTTCCCAATTCAATACAAGATTAGTTTCTTCACATCTCTGCAAAACTCGATCAATGTTGCTCAAGCAATCATCAAAAGAGGATCCATAGACGGAAAAATCATCCATGAAAACCTCACAAATCTTTTCACAAAAGTCAGAGAATATAGCCATCATGCATCTTTGAAAGGTAGCAGGTGCATTACATAAACCAAAAGGCATACGTCTATAAGAAAAAGTACCAAAAGGGTAAGTAAATGTAGTCTTTGATTGATCATTGGCTGACACAGGTATTTGAGAGAAACCAGAATAACCATCTAGAAAGCAATAATGTGTATGTTTGCATAATCTTTCTAGCATTTGATCGATAAAAGTTAAGGGGTAATGATCTTTCTTAGTAGTTATTTAATTTGCGAAAATCAATTACCATCCTATAACCTGTAATAATTATTTGCGGAATTAATTCATCTTTGTCATTAGGAACAACAGTAATACCTCCCTTCTTAGGGACACAATGGACAGGACTTACCCGCTGACTATCAGCAACGGGATAAATTATGCCTGCCTCCAAAAGCTTTAGTATTTATTTTCTTACCACTTCTTTCATCTTAGGATTCAGCCTTCGTTGATGATCACGGACTGGTTTGGCATCTTCTTCCAAATTTGTTTTATGTTGACATAGAGTGGGACTAATGCCCTTAAGATCATCAAGAGTATATCCAATAGCAGCACGGTGCTTCTTCAGAGTTTTCAATAATCTCTCTTCTTCATGGTCTGAAAGGTTAGCACTAATAATAAAAGGATATATCTTCTTTTCATCAAGATAAGCATATTTAAGAGTATCAGGTAAAGGTTTAAGCTCAAACACGGGATCACCCTTGGGTGGAGGAGGATCCCCTAGGATTTCAACAGGCAAATTGTGTTTTAGAATAGGTTCCTGTTTAAAGAATACTTCATCTATTTCCCTTATTTCATTCATAATCATATCATTTTCATGGTCTAGCAAATATTGTTCTAAAGGATCCCTAGGAGGTACGGCAATAGAAGCAAGACAAATAATTTCATCCTTCCTAGGCAATTCTCCTTCACGGTGTTGTCTACTAAATTTAGAGAAATTAAACTCATGAGACATATCACCCAAACCAATAGTTTAATTTATAAATGAAATATTCCCTAGAGGCAATAATAAAGTTATTATTTATTTCCTTATATCATGATAAATGTTTATTATTCATGCTAGAATTGTATTAACCGGAAACATAATACATGTGTGAATACATAGACAAAACATAGTGTCACTAGTATGCCTCTACTTGACTAGCTCGTAAATCAAAGATGTTTAAGTTTCCTAACCATAGACATGAGTTGTCATTTGATTAATGGGATCACATCATTAGGAGAATGATGTGATTGACTTGACCCATTCCGTTAGCTTAGCACTTGATCGTTTAGTATGTTGCTATTGCTTTCTTCATGACTTATACATGTTCCTATGACTATGAGATTATGTAACTCCCGCTTACCGGAGGAACACTTTGTGTGCTACCAAAGCGTCCACAACGAATGGGTGATTATAAAGGTGCACTACAGGTGTCTCCGAAGGTACTTGTTGAGTTGACGATTTGAGATTAGGATTTGACACTCCGATTGTCGGAGAGGTATCTCTGGGCCCTCTCGGTAATGCTCATCACTATAAGCCTTGCAAGCAATGTAACTAATGAGTTAGTTACTAAATGATGCATTACGTAACGAGTAAAGAGACTTGCCGGTAACGAGATTGAACTAGGTATTTAGATACCGACGATCGAATCTCGGGCAAGTAACATACCGATGACAAAGGGAACAACGTATGTTGTTATGCGGTTTAACCGATAAAGATCTTCGTAGAATATGTAGGAGCCAATATGAGCATCCAGGTTCCGCTATTGGTTATTGACCGGAAATAGTTCTAGGTCATGTCTACATTGTTCTCGAACCCGTAGGGTCCGCACGCTTAACGTTAGATGACAGTTACATTATGAGTTTATAGTTTTTGATGTACCGAAGGTTGTTCGAAGTCCCGGATATGATCACGGACATGACAAGGAGTCTCGGAATGGTCGAGACATAAGGATTGATATATTGGAAGCCTATATTTGGATATCGGAATCGCTCCGGGTAAAATCGGAATTTTACCGGAGTACCGGGGTGTAACACCCCGGAAGTAACTTTCCATATTTGTAACTCCGACTCTTGCCATTTCGGCATTGATATATGATATTCCCTCCGTGGTTGGGTTTTTCTTCATGTTGCATTTTGTCCATGTCATGCATTTTATATTATGTCATCATGTGCATCGCATTTGCATACGTGTTCGTCTCATGATTCCGAGCATTTTTCCCGTTGTCCGTTTTGCAATCCGGCACTCCTATCTTCCCCGGCGGTCCCTTTTACGTTTTTCCGTGTGCGGGTATTAAAACTTCTCGAAATGGACGAGGTTTGTCTAGTGGCCTTGGTATAACACCGGAGACCACCGGTCAAGTTTCGGGTCATTTGGAGCTCGTTTGGTACTCCAACGGTTAACCGCACTCTCGCAAAGGCCTCTTTTAAGTTGCAGCCCAACACCCCTTCAAAACAGCCCAATAACCCATCTAAGTCACTTCCATGCTCTCCGTCGTTCGATCACGATCGTGTGGGCGAAAACTACACCTCATTTGGACTCTCCTAGCTTCCTCTATGCCTATTTAAACACCTCCCCCGAAATCCGGGTCTTCCTCCCCGAAACCCTAGCGTTTTTGCCCTCCGCGCCGCCGGACACGTCCGGATCCGCCGGACGCGTCCGCCCCGCCGCCGCCGGCCAATCGTGGGGCGCCACGTCGCCACCCGGCGCCCCTATCGCCGCCGCTGCGCCGGCCATGGCCGGCTCGGCCCGGCCCGGCCGCCGCCGACCATGACCGCGCCCGCCGCCTCTCCGCCCGCCGCCTCCGCCGCCCGGGCGCCTCGCCGCCGGCCGCCACGCCGCCGCCGGCCCGCCAAGCCTGGCTTCGCCCGCCCGGCCGCCCGCGCCCGTCGCCAGTCGCCCGCCAGCGCCGGCCACCTCGCCCGCCCGGCCGGCCGCTCCGGCCTCCCCGCGGCGACCTCCACGGATCCGCCGCCGCCGTCCTCGACGGATCGGGCGAGCCCGATCCGCCTCGGGAGCCACGCCGCCGTTGACCTCGTCTCCTTCCTTTTTTTCACTAAGTCCTTAGATCTTCGTTATTTTTGTGCATTTTTCAACATGCTATATCTTCGCATCCGTAGATCCATTTTTCGCGTATAATATGTCAAAATGTTCGTCTCGAAGAGTAGATCATTTCATTCCATTGCATCATTTTCATTTGAGCTCATCTTGGTGCCCGAAATGCTGTTGGAAGAGTGCTATGTGCTGTTAGTTTCTGATTTTTATCAGGAGTTGCACTTTTGTTATTTTGCCATGATTAATATGTGCACCCTATGAATTTGATTCCTACATGAGTTTTGTAAAATGCCATGTCATCTTTCCAGGGTGTATGCCATGTATTTTTGTGATCTATGTGGTGACTAGCACAAGCATGCAAAGTAGGTGTCCCAATGTTGCTGATTTCAGCCCTGTTTTAGCTGATTTTGATGCCATGTTTGCTTGATGATACCAAGAGATCTATGCATATTTTGAGATACTTCAGTAAGGGTGTTTTGTAAAGCATGACTTGATCTATCCATCCATGCCTTTGTTTGCAATTATGGGATGCCTTAGCTTGAGTCAATCGAGCTCTACTTTTGCTATCAAATGTTTCCTGGCAGATTGTATACGTGTTATTCAATTTTGCCTAGCTTGTTGTGGTTGATCCATTTATGCTATGTAATTGTTCTTGCCATGTATGTCTTCTATGTCATGTCTTCTTGATGTATGTATGCTTAGTTTATCATGTAAGGCTCTGTAGTGAGTGCATTGAGCTTGTATACATGCCATCTCGTTATCAGTTTTTGACATGTCAAGTTGCTGAATCTGTTAACAAGACTTTCAATATTGACATGGGTGTTACTATATTTTCTAGTCCTTTTTGGCTTATGGTCAGTAAGGGACTTTTGTTCTAGGCTTTGAGTAGATTCATGCCATGCCATGTTTTGCTATTTTAAGGTCCTGTAACATGTAGTTTTGATGCTCTGAACATTGCAACCTGTTACTGTTTTTGCCATGTCCAGCCTGATTATTATTGCAGTTTTGCCATGCTTGTTTGAACCTGTTATGATGTGAACTAGCCGTAGCTCAGTGCTCATCTTTTGTCGAGCATCATGTGTAGATCACTGCCATGTGCTTTGTTGTTACGTTTGGGTGCAGTAGCTTAATTAATTGTTGCTTGCTAAGTGGCATCATGCTGTTAATGGCAGATTTGCGCCATTCTTGTTTTGCTTGCCATTTGCAAACCGTGCATCCGTTTCCGGTGATCTTTATATCGATTTCAACCGAAATCATCTCATCTTTCCGTGGCATGCTTGGTTTGCCAAGTTGATGCCTGGTTCATCATTTACCTTCCGGGCGCACATAAGCATTGCATATCTCATCATGCATATCATGCCATGTTTTGCATCATGTTGATTGTGCATTGCACCGTGATTTATTGTGGTTCCTTGTTTGTGTTGTTGTTTTGGGTAGAGTCGGAGACGAGTGCGTGAACGAGGAGCCTGTTGAGAACGCTTTCGAGGATCAAGCTTTCGACAACTCGAGAACATTGCGAGCAAGATGACCATACCCTCGAAATCACTTCTATCTTTGCTATGCTAGTTGCTCGCTCTTTTGCTATGCCTATGCTGCGATGCCTAACACTTGCTATATCATGCCACCCATATTCCCATGTCAGCCCCTAACCATCCTTTTCCTAGCAAACCGTTGATTGGCTATGTTACCGCTTTGCTCAGCCCTCTTATAGCGTTGCTAGTTGCAGGTGAAGGTGAAGTTTGTTCCTTGTTGGAACATGGAGATGTTGTTCCTATTTGGAACATGTTTACTTGTTGGGGATATCACAATATATATATATCTGCTATAATTAATACATCTATATACTTGGTAAAGGGTGGAAGGCTCGGCCTTATGCCTGGCGTTTTGTTCCTCTTGCCACCCTAGTTTCCGTCATACGGTGTTATGTTCCTTGATTTTGCGTTCCTTACGGTTGGGTGATTTATGGGACCCCTTGACAGTTCGCTTTGAATAAGACTCGTCCAGCAAGGCCCAACATTGGTTTTACCATTTGCCACCTAAGCCTTTTCCCCGGGTTTCGCGAGCCGAGGGTCATCTTTATTTTAACCCCCCCGGACCGGTGCTCCTTGGCTGGGTTCAACCGAAGCGCTCTTGGGCCACCACGGGAAACTCGAGGCTTGGTTTTACTCGAGCTTTGTCTCATCCGGATGTGCCACGAGAACGAGATATGTGCAGCTCCTATCGGGATTTGTCGGCACAACCGGGTGGCTTTGCTGGTCTTGTTTTATTGCTGTCGAAATGTCTTGTAGTCCGGATTCGAGATTGATCGGGTCTTCGGTAGAAGGAATATCCTTCGTTGACCGTGAGAGCTTATAATGGGCTAAGTTGGGACACCCTGCAGGTAATATCTTTCAAAGCCGTGCCCGCATGTTATGAGGCAGATGGGAATTTGTTAATGTCGGTTGTAGAAAACCCAAAGTTGACCTCAAATTAAAATACACATCAACGCGTGTGTAACCGTGATGGTCTCTTCTCGGAGTCCGGAAGTGAACACGGTGTTGGAGTTACGTCGGCGTAGGTAGTTCAGATCACTTCTTGATCGCTACTAGTTTCACGACCGTGCTTTGCTTCTCTTCTCGCTCTCTTTCGCGAAGTAGCCACCATATATGCTAGTCGCTTGCTGCAGCTCCACTTTACTACTCCGTCCTTCCTATCAGCTTAAATAGTCTTGATCTCGCGGGTGTGAGATTGCTGAGTCCCCGTGACTCACAGATACTTCCAAACACAGTTGCAGGTTCCGATGAGGCCAGTGCAGGTGATTCAACCGAGCTCAAGTGGGAGTTCGACGAGGAACGTGGTCGTTACTATGTGTCTTTCCCAGATGATCAGTAGTGGTGCCCAGTTGGGACGATTCGGGGATCTGTGTTAGCATTTGGGGATCTGTGTTAGCATTTGGGGTATCTTCTTTTATTTTGGTTCCGTAGTCGGACCTTGAGTGTACTCTGAATGATGGATGTTTATTTATGTCTTTGTGTGAAGTGGCATTGTAAGCCAACTATGTATCTTTCCTTAATTATTACATGGGTTGTGTGAAGATTACCTCACTTGCGACATTGCTTTCAATGCGGTTATGCCTCTAAGTCGTGCCTCGACACGTGGGAGATATAGCCGCATCGGGGCGTTACAAGTTGGTAATCGAGCCTTCCCGACTTAGGAGCCCCTACTTGATTGTTTCTTTGGCGTTGTTGAGTCTAGAATGGAAAATGTTTTGAGTCTTAGGATTATATATATCGAGAGTAGGATTCTTTTTACTCCCGGTCCTTAAATCGCTCTGGTGAGGTATCCCGACGAGAGTTTTGACTCTTCTCTCCTCAAATTTCACTAAAATTTTTTAGGATCACGTGGGTATCTTGGAATCGTTCGATGGTTTTGTGGCGAGAACATTGTTCTTGGTGCCTCGACATTTAGGGGTTGTGGCGGTGTCCGGGAGTTGAGCTCCGAGGTGTTGTCGTCACAATTTTATCGTTGCGATTCGGAATACTGAGTTTTGCCGACATCGAAATCTCTTTTGTGCAGTTGTTGGTGAGATAACCCCGATAGCCCGATCTTGTGGCGAAAAGGGAGTATTGCCATGACTTGCATAACGGATGTTTTTCAAGGTCGAGGTACACGATTTCGAGGATTTCTTGGTTATGTGTTGACGGATGGATACAATTGGATCTAGGTATTGTTAGTTTGGGTGATATATTTTGTGTCCCTGTATCCCCAACACCAGATTGCATAACCGAAAGTTTGGGAGTTTATAGGTGGGAATTCTAGTAGCTTACGGGATATTCTTTCCGGCGGATGTATGATTTGAGATTGGGGTTCAACGTCTAGTGGTCCGCCCATTCACGGTCGATTCTGATGGTCGCGAGGCGTCTTAAAGAATCCTTGGCTATGCTGATTCGGGGCGTCTTGTTAGTCATTCGTGGCGTCCGCTATCGTCGTGTCCGTGTGGGCCCCACCACGAACACTTTGGGCGTAAATCTCTATCATGTGTTTGTTCGGCTCATTCTAGAAGCCAACCTTTTGTTTTCAGTTATGATATTCGATTTGTTTCTAAGGCAGATGTTGTTTCCATATCTTTATCTAAGTGGCTTCTCACCTTAATGGGCGTGTGATGATTAACTTTGGAATTCATTCGTTCATTCTTGTTGAATGTTTATTGTGAAGACTATATGTTGCAATTTCTATCCGTTGATTCTACTTATCATTTTGTCTATCAAAGGACTAACGGATGTCACCCTCTCCAGATGGCTCCGCCAACGCGCCTCGAATCCGGATCGCAATGATGGGGATCATCGAATCCTCCACCTCCACCTCCACCTCCGCCTCCGGAGGCACGGCAAGCTATCATGGCAGCCACCAATGCCAATGCTCGAGATGATTTTGCAGCTCTTGCAAGAAGCGCACTTTCGGGCAAGGCAATCAAGGCAATCAAGGTCAAGGCAACCATCAGCCACACTTTGCTACTCTCGATCGGTTCCTCGCTAATCAGCGAAGTCTTTCGGTTTACGTGTTGAGGCTACGACGCCGACGATTGGTTAGTGGACATCTGCAAGCACTTTGGTGTAGCAATGTCGGACACGAGGATTTTGTCAAGTTTGCATCGTTTCAACTCAAGGATCAAGCTGCTGAGTGGTACCAACAATACAAAGATTCCAGAGGAGGTCGTGTCATTACAGGATGAGTTCCGTCGTGATTTCGAGCTCATCACATTCGAAGAGTGTTGTTGAGAGCAAGCGTGAGGAGTTCCGCAATCTCAAGCAAGGCACCATGTCTGTCTATCAATACAATATCCAGTTCGAAGCTTGCTCGTTTTGCTAAGCAAGATGTACACGATGAAAGGAGTATGATCTATCGATTCGGAGGTGGTGCGAGAGAAGATCTGCAATTACCTCTTGTGCTGTTTGAGCAGATAAGTATGATGATTTCTACAACATGGCTCTCAAGCAAGAAGCGGCTCAGCTCAAATCGAGGCTTCTAAGAAGAGAATCAGGATGCAGTTCAGTCCTCCTCGTCCTCTCAAGTGGCAGCCAAGCAGCAGAAGTTTTACTGCCCCTCCTCCGTTCCGTCGGCCTTACCAGCGAGAAGAACTCAGGTGGCGTGGATCTTCCCACCCACCCAACCCAAGCTATCGAACAAGTCTAATTCTCAAGCTCCAAGGTCAAGTGCTCCTTACCACCGTCCGCTCTCGAGGTCACTTGCAACAAGTGTCGGCAGAAGGGTCACTATCTGAACAAGTGCTTCAACGAGGCGCCTTCCGCCTCCTCCTCTGTGAAATCTTCCAGCAATGCGGTGGTCAAGCATAATCCCAAGTTTGCAAAGGTCAATATGATGAATGCAGCTCAAGCGAGGAGTCTTCGATGTGTTAATGGGTAATCTCTCGATTAATGATATTCTGCAAAAGTCTTATTTGATCTTGGTGCATCGCATTCTTTCATGTCATATCCTTTTGCATGAAGCACAATTTTGATGAGGCATTACCTCAAGCTATGCAAGTTATTTCTCCGTGAAGCGTTTGAGATCTACCATGTTGGTTCGAATGTCGGTATCAAGATGGGCGATTATAGGTTTTGGCTAAACCATTGTCCTTGGTGACTCGGACATTGATCTTATTCTCGGAATGGGTGGCTTTATCAGCACAAAGCTCAGATTGATTGTGCTGCTGGGAAATTCAATTGACTCACTCTTCTAATGATGTGATCATCTATGCCTCTCGTGATGAAACCATTGGTTGTTTTCTCTCAATGAGAAGGGCGAACTGAATGCCATCTCTCGATTCCGATCGTTTGTGAGTACCAAGATGTCTTTCCGAAGAGCTTCGGGTATGCCTCCTCATCGGCCGCTTGAGTTCGTTATCGATCCGGAGCCCGCATGAACCCGTTTGCAAGCGTCCATACAAGCTTGGACCTGATGAGCTGAAGGAATTGAAGAAACAGCTCGATGAACAAGAGCGTCTGGGTTTGATCAGACCGAGTTCATCTCCTTGGGGTTGTGGTGTTCTTTTTGTCCGGAAGAAGGATGGCACGGACCGACTTTGCGTCGATTACCGTCCATTGAATAAGAAGACAATCAAGAGAGTATCCACTTCCCAACATCAATGAGCTTTTCGAGCAACTCAAAGGTGCTACAGTGTTCTCTAAGCTTGACCTTCGTATGGGGTATCATCAGATTCGCATTCGTGAACAAGATATTCCCAAGACAGCATTCAGAACAAGCTTTGGTTCTTATGAATACACTGTCATGTCTTTCGGCCTTGTCAATGCTCCTCCAACTTTCTCTCGGATGATGAACTTCATATTCAACCCCTACACCAATGAATTCGTCTTGGTCTATCTTGATGATATTTTGGTCTTCTCCAAGAATAAGAAGGATCATGCCAAACATTTGCGATTGGTGCTAGACAAGCTCAGAGAGTATCAATTCTATGCTAAGTTCTCCAAATGTGAATTCTGGCTTGATGAAGTGCTTTATCTTGGTCATATCATCTCCGCCAAGGGCATCATTGTTGATCCGAGAAGGTGTCCGCAATTGTGAATTGGGAACCTCCTCGAATGTCAAGCAGCTCCGCAGATTTTCTTGGTCTTGCAAGCTATTGCGAAGATTCGTTGAGAACTTCTCCAAGATTGCAAAGCCTCTTTCCAACCTTCTCCGAAGCATGTGAAGTATGTCCGGTCTCCCGAGTGTGGCGTTGCTTTCAATACCCTCAAAGAGAAACTCGTCACAGCTCTGCTCGACTCCTCTGATGAATCCAAGCCATATGAAGTTTTTCGTGATGCTTCTCTTCAAGGTCTCGGTGCTGTGTTAATGCAAGAGAAGAGAGTTGTGGCTTATACCTCTCGCCATTGAAGCCCAACGAGAAGAACTACCCCACTCACGATCTTGAGTTGGCGGCGTTGTCCATGCATTGATTACGTGGAGACATCTCTTGTTGGGAAGGAAAGTGGACATTTTCACCGATCACAAGAGTCTCAAGTACATCTTCACTCAGCCCAACCTCAACCTCAGTGACTCGATGGGTGAAATGATTCAAGAGTACAACCCAAGTATTGAGTATACTCAAGGCAAAGCCAATGTCATTGCAGATGCTTTGAGCAGGAAAGCTTATCGCAATCTAATCCTCAAGCCCTTTCACCGGATCTCGTGAATCTTTCCGCAAGCTGAATCTTCAAGTTGTTCCTCAAGGCTTTCTTGCCAACCTCATAGTCTCTCCTACTTTGGAAGATCAGATTCGTGAGGCTCAACTTTGGATACCATGGTGAAGAAGGTGAAGCGTGGTATCGACAAGGGCATTTCAAGTACAAGTGCTTCGCGTTGATGACAAAGACACTCTGTTCTTTGAGGACGGATTGTGGTTCCTAAGGGTGATCTGCGAAAAGTCATTATGAGCGAGGCTCACAATTCGCTTCTATCCATTCATCCCGGAAGTGCGAAGATGTACCATGACCTCAAGCAGTCATATTGGTGGACTCGAATGAAGCGAGAAATTGCTCAATTCGTGAATGAGTGTGATGTCTGCAGAAGAGTGAAAGCGAGAACACCAAAGACCAGCTGGTCTCCTCCAACCTCTTGCTATTCCTGAATGGAAGTTTGATCATATTGAAATGGACTTCGTGGACTGGCTTTCCAAAGTCCAAGCGTGGAAATGATGCTATCTTCGTTGTCATTGACAAGCTGACTAAAGTGGCTCATTTTCTTCCTATCAAAGAATCCATCACAGCAGCTCGGTTGGCGAGCTATACACCTCGAGATTGTATCTTGCACGGCATTCCACAAGTGATCTCTTCTGACCGTGGCAGCATCTTTACCTCCAAGTTCGGGATTCTTTTCGAAGGCCATGGGCACCAACATTCGCTTCAAAGACAGCTTTCCATCCTCAAACAAGTGGCCAAGTCGGCGAGTGAATCAAATCCTTGAAGATATGCTCGGGGCTTGTGTCATTTCCTTGGTATGAAGTGGGAAGATTGTCTTCCATATGCTGAGTTCTCTTACAACAACAGCTTCCAAGCGAGTTGGGCAAGGCCCCATTTGAAATTCTCTATGGCGCGAAAGTGCCGTACCCTCTCAATTGGTGCGAGGCAGTGAACGCCAACTTCTTGGCAATGACTTGATCACGAAGCGGAAGAAATGTGCAAGGTCATTCGTGAGAATCTCAAAGCCGCGCAATCGCGCGGAAGAGCTATTATGATGATAAGCACCGTGATGTGACTTTTGAAATCGGAGACCATGTCTACCTCGCGTCTCTCCAATGAAAGGTACTCGTAAACCCGGTATCAAAGGAAGCTTGCCCCTAGATACGTGGGTCCTTTCAAGATCATTGGGAAAAGAGGCGATCTCGCCTATCAACTTGAGCTTCCTTCCAACTTCGCAAGCGTGCACGATGTGTTCCACGTGTCACAGCTTCGCAAGTGCTTCAAGACTCTGAACGCACTATCAACTTCAAGAGATTGACCTTCAAGAAGATATCTCTTATCATGAGCACCCGTTGCTATTCTTGAAGAAACCGAGCGCAAGACTCGCAACAAGTCAATCAAATTCCTGAAAGTGAAGTGGTCACACCATTCCACCGAGAAGCTACGGGGCGCGAGGATCACCTCCGTTCGAGTATCCGGAGTTCTTTCAGTCCTAGATCTCGGGCGAGATCCTCTTGTAGTGGTGGAGTGTTGTAACACCGGAAGTAACTTTCCATATTTGTAACTCCGACTCTTGCCATTTCGGCATTGATATATGATATTCCTCCGTGGTTGGGTTTTCTTCATGTTGCATTTTGTCCATGTCATGCATTTTATATTATGTCATCATGTGCATCGCATTTGCATACGTGTTCGTCTCATGATTCCGAGCATTTTTCCGTTGTCCGCTTTGCAATCCGCACTCCTATCTTCCCGGCGGTCCCTTTTACGTTTTTCCGTGTGCGGGTATTAAACCTTCTCTAAATGGACGAGGTTTGTCTAGTGGCCTTGGTATAACACCGGAGACCACCGGTCAAGTTTGGTCATTTGGAGCTCGTTTGGTACTCCAACGGTTAACCGCACTCTCGCAAAGGCCTCTTTTAAGTTGCAGCCCAACACCCTTCAAAACAGCCCAATAACCCATCTAAGTCACTTCCATGCTCTCCGTCGTTCGATCACGATCGTGTGGGGAAAACTACACCTCATTTGGACTCTCCTAGCTTCCTCTATGCCTATTTAAACACCTCCCCAAATCCGGTCTTCCTCCCGAAACCCTAGCGTTTTTGCCTCGCGCCGCGGACACGTCCGATCCGCCGGACGCGTCCGCCCCCGCCGCCGCCGTTAATCGTGGGCGCCACGTCGCCACCCGGGCGCCCACATCGCCGCCCTCGCCCGGCCCATGGCCTCGGCTCAAGCCCTGCCCGGCCACGACCGCCCTGGCCGCGCCCGCCGCCGCCTCGCCGCCGGCCTCCGCCGGGCGCCTCCGCGCCGCCGGCCCGGCGCCGCGCCGCCGCCGCGCCTGCCAGCGGCTTCGCCGCCGCCGCGCCGAGGTCGCCCGGCCCCGCCGCGCCCGGCCACCTCTCCGCCCGGGCCGGCCGCTCCGGCCTCCCCGCCGGCGACCTCCACCGGATCCGCCGCCGCCGTCCTCGACGGATCGGGCCGAGCCCCGATCCGGCCTCGGGAGCCGCGCCGCCGTTGACCTCGTCTCCCTTCCTTTTTTTTCACTAAGTCCTTAGATCTTCGTTATTTTTGTGCATTTTTCAACATGCTATATCTTCGCATCCGTAGATCCATTTTTCGCGTACAATATGTCAAAATGTTCGTCTCGAAGAGTAGATCATTTCATTCCATTGCATCATTTTCATTTGAGCTCATCTTGGTGCCCGAAATGCTGTTGGAAGAGTGCTATGTGCTGTTAGTTTCTGATTTTTATCAGGAGTTGCACTTTTGTTATTTTTGCCATGATTAATATGTGCACCCTATGAATTTGATTCCTACATGAGTTTTGTAAAATGCCATGTCATCTTTCCATGGGTGTATGCCATGTATTTTTGTGATCTATGTGGTGACTAGCACAAGCATGCAAAGTAGGTGTCCCAATGTTGCTGATTTCAGCCCTGTTTTAGCTGATTTTGATGCCATGTTTGCTTGATGATACCAAGAGATCTATGCATATTTTGAGATACTTCAGTAAGGGTGTTTTGTAAAGCATGACTTGATCTATCCATCCATGCCTTTGTTTGCAATTATGGGATGCCTTAGCTTGAGTCAATCGAGCTCTACTTTTGCTATCAAATGTTTCCTGGCAGATTGTATCGTGTTATTCAATTTTGCCTAGCTTGTTGTGGTTGATCCATTTATGCTATGTAATTGTTCTTGCCATGTATGTCTTCTATGTCATGTCTTCTTGATGTATGTATGCTTAGTTTATCATGTAAGGCTCTGTAGTGAGTGCATTGAGCTTGTATACATGCCATCTCGTTATCAGTTTTTGACATGTCAAGTTGCTGAATCTGTTAACAAGACTTTCAATATTGACATGGGTGTTACTATATTTTCTAGTCCTTTTTGGCTTATGGTCAGTAAGGGACTTTTGTTCTAGGCTTTGAGTAGATTCATGCCATGCCATGTTTTGCTATTTTAAGGTCCTGTAACATGTAGTTTTGATGCTCTGAACATTGCAACCTGTTACTGTTTTTGCCATGTCCAGCCTGATTATTATTGCAGTTTTGCCATGCTTGTTTGAACCTGTTATGATGTGAACTAGCCGTAGCTCAGTGCTCATCTTTTGTCGAGCATCATGTGTAGATCACTGCCATGTGCTTTGTTGTTACGTTTGGGTGCAGTAGCTTAATTAATTGTTGCTTGCTAAGTGGCATCATGCTGTTAATGGCAGATTTGCGCCATTCTTGTTTTGCTTGCCATTTGCAAACCGTGCATCCGTTTCGGTGATCTTTATATCGATTTCAACGAAATCATCTCATCTTTCCGTGGCATGCTTGGTTTGCCAAGTTGATGCCTGGTTCATCATTACCTTCCGGGCGCACATAAGCATTGCATATCTCATCATGCATATCATGCCATGTTTTGCATCATGTTGATTGTGCATTGCACCGTGATTTATTGTGGTTCCCTTGTTTGTGTTGTTGTTTTGGGTAGAGTCGGAGACGAGTACGTGAACGAGGAGCCTGTTGAGAAGCGCCGAGGATCAAGCTTTCGACAACTCGAGAACATTGCGAGCAAGATGACCATACCCTCGAAATCACTTCTATCTTTGCTATGCTAGTTGCTCGCTCTTTTGCTATGCCTATGCTGCGATGCCTACCACTTGCTATATCATGCCACCCATATACCCATGTCAGCCCCTAACCATCCTTTTCCTAGCAAACCGTTGATTGGCTATGTTACCACTTTGCTCAGCCCTCTTATAGCGTTGCTAGTTGCAGGTGAAGGTGAAGTTTGTTCCTTGTTGGAACATGGAGATGTTGTTCCTATTTGGAACATGTTTACTTGTTGGGGATATCACAATATATATATATATCTGCTATAATTAATACATCTATATACTTGGTAAAGGGTGGAAGGCTCGGCCTTATGCTCAGCGTTTTGTTCCACTCTTGCCACCTAGTTTCCGTCATACCGGTGTTATGTTCCTTGATTTTGCGTTCCTTACGGTTGGGTGATTTATGGGACCCCTTGACAGTTCGCTTTGAATAAGACTCGTCGGCAAGGCCCAACATTGGTTTTACCATTTGCCACCTAAGCCTTTTCCCCGGGTTTCGCGAGCCCGAGGGTCATCTTTATTTTAACCCCCGGACACGGTGCTCCTTGGCGCTGGTCTAACCGAGCCCTCTTGGGCCACCACGGGAAACTCGAGGCTTGGTTTTACTCGTAGCCTGTCTCATCCGGATGTGCCACGAGAGCGAGATATGTGCAGCTCCTATCGGGATTTGTCGGCACAACCGGGTGGCTTTGCTGGTCTTGTTTTATTCTGTCGAAATGTCTTGTAGTCCGGGATTCGAGATTGATCGGGTCTTCCGGTAGAAGGAATATCCTTCGTTGACCGTGAGAGCTTATAATGGGCTAAGTTGGGACACCCTGCGCAGGTAATATCTTTCAAAGCCGTGCCTGCGGTTATGAGGCAGATGGGAATTTGTTAATGTCGGTTGTAGAAAACCCAAAGTTGACCTCAAATTAAAATACACATCAACGCGTGTGTAACGTGATGGTCTCTTCTCGGAGTCCGGGAAGTGAACACGTGTTGGAGTTCGTCGGCGAGGTAGTTCAGGATCACTTCTTGATCGCTACTAGTTTCACGACCGTGCTTTGCTTCTCTTCTCGCTCTCTTCGCGAAGTAGCCACCATATATGCTAGTCGCTTGCTGCAGCTCCACTTTACTACTCCGTCCTTCCTATCAGCTTAAATAGTCTTGATCTCGCGGGTGTGAGATTGCTGAGTCCCGTGACTCACAGATACTTCAAACACGATTGCAGGTTCCGATGAGGCGGTGCAGGTGATTCAACCGAGCTCAAGTGGGAGTTCGACGAGGCGTGGTCGTTACTATGTGTCTTTCCCAGATGATCAGTAGTGGTGCCCAGTTGGGACGATTCGGGGATCTGTGTTAGCATTTGGGGATCTGTGTTAGCATTTGGGGTATCTTCTTTTATTTTGGTTCCGTAGTCGGACCTTGAGTGTACTCTGAATGATGGATGTTTATTTATGTACTGTGTGAAGTGGCATTGTAAGCCAACTATGTATCTTTCCTTAATTATTACATGGGTTGTGTGAAGATTACCTCACTTGCGACATTGCTTTCAATGCGGTTATGCCTCTAAGTCGTGCCTCGACACGTGGGAGATATAGCCGCATCGGGCGTTACAGGGGTTACTGAAACCCCCCGGTGTTAATGGGCCTACATGGGCCCTAAGGGAGAAGAGGAGGGCGGCCGGGGCAGGCCGCGCGCCCCTCCGTCTTGTGGAACTCTTCCCGACACTTATTTGGATCGAGTCCGGGATCGTCATCGAGCTGAACGTGTGCTAAAACTCGGAGGTGGCGTAGTTTGGGTGCTTGATCGGTCGGGCCGTGAAGACGTACGACTACATCAAACGCGTTGATATAACGCTTCCACTTTCAGTATACGAGGGTACGTGGACAACACTCTTCCCTCTCATTGCTATGCATCACCATGATCTTGCGTGTGCGTAGGAATTTTTTTGAAATTACTACGTTCATAGCGATGGCATCCGAGCCTAGGTTTTATGCGCGTTGATGTTATATGCACGAGTAGAACACAAGTGAGTTGTGGGCGATATAAGTCATCCGCTTACAAGCATGTCATACTTTGGTTGGCGGTATTGTTGGATGAAGCGGCCGGACCGACATTACGCAGACGCTTACGCGAGACTGGTTCTACCGACGTGCTTTGCACACAGGTGGCTGGCGGGTGTCAGTTTCTCCAACTTTAGTTGAACCGAGTGTGGCTACGCCCGGTCCTTGCGAAGGTTAAAACAACATCAACTTGACAAACTATCGTTGTGGTTTGATGCGTAGGTAATAACGGTTCTTGCTCAGCCCATAGCAGCCACGTAAAACTTGCAACAACAAAGTAGAGGACGTCTAACTTGTTTTTGGAGGGCATGTTGTGATGTGATATGGTCAAAGCATGATGCTAAATTTTATTGTATGAGATGATCATGTTTTGTAACCGAGTTATCGGCAACTGGCAGGAGCCATATGGTTGTCGCTTTATTGTATGCAATGCAATCGCCCTGTAATTCTTTACTTTATCACTAAGCGGTAGCGATAGCCGTAGAAGCATAAGATTGGCGAGACGACAACGATGCTACGATGGAGATCAAGGTGTCGCGCCGGTGACGACGGTGATCATGACGGTTCTTCGGAGATGGAGATCACAAGCACAAGATGTTGATGGCCATATCATATCACTTATATTGATTGCATGTGATGTTTATCTTTTAGGCATCTTATCTTGCTTTGTTTGACGGTAGCATTATAAGATGATCTCTCACTAAATTTCAAGATAAAAGTGTTCTCCGTGAGTATGCACCGTTGCCAAAGTTAAATCGTGCCTGGACACCACATGATGATCGGGTGTGATAAGCTCTCGTCCATCTACAACGGGTGCAAGCCAGTTTTGCACATGCGAATACTCAGTTAAACTTGACGAGCCTAGAATATGCAGATATGGCCTCGGAACACTTTGAGACCGAAAGGTCGGCGTGAATCATATAGTAGATATGATCAACATAGTGATGTTCACCATTGAAAACTACTCCATTTCACGTGATGATCGGTTAGGGTTTAGTTGATTTGGATCACGTGATCACTTAGATGATTAGAGAGATGTCTGTCTAAGTGGGAGTTCTTAAGTAATATGATTAATTGAACTTAAATTTATCATGAACTTAGTCCTGGTAGTATTTAGCAAATTATGTTGTAGATCAATAGCTCGCGTTGTTGCTTTCATATGTTTATTTTGATATGTTCCTAAAGAAAATTGTGTTGAAAGATGTTAGTAGCAATGATGCGGATTGGATCCGTGATCTAAGGTTTATCCTCATTGCTGCACAGAAGAATTATGTCCTTAATGCACCGCTAGGTAGCGGACCTATTGCAGGAGCAGATGCGGGCGTTATGAGCGTTTGGCTAGCTCAATATGATGACTAATTGATAGTTTAGTGCACCATGCTTAACGGCTTAGAATCGGGACTTCAAAGACGTTTTGAACGTCATGGACCATATGAGATGTTCCATGAATTGAAGTTAATATTTCAAGCAAATACCCGAGTTGAGAGATAGGAAATCTCCAACGAGTTCTATAGCTAAAAGATGGAGGAGAATCGCTCAACAAGTGAGCATGTGCTCAGATTGTCTGGGTACTACAATCGCTTGAATCAAGTTGGAGTTAATCTTCTAAATAAGATAGTGATTGACAGAGTTCTCTACTCACCATCACCAAGTTACTAGAACTTCATGATGAACTATAGTATGCAAGGGATGACGAAAACGATTCCCGAGCTCTTCGTGATGTTGAAATCGACGAAGGTAGAAATCAAGAAAGAGCATCAAGTGTTGATGATTGACAAGACCACTAGTTTCAAGAAAAGGGCAAAGGGAAAGAAAGGGCACTTCAAGTAGAATGACAAGCAAGTTGTCACTCCCAGGAAGAAGCCCAAAGTGGACCAAAGCCTGAAACCGAAAGTGCTATAATCGCAAAGGAAATGGTCACCGAAGCGGAAATACCCTGAATATTTGGTGGATAAGAAGGATGGCAAAGTGAACAAGGGTATATTTGATATCTGGTTATTGATGTGTGCCTTACTAGTGTTTACTGTAGCCCCGAGTATTTGATACTTGTTCGGTTGCTAAGATTAGTAACTCAAACAGGAGTTCTGAGAATAAAAAGAAACTAGTTGAGGGGAAGTGACGATGAGTGTTGGAAGTAGTTCCAAGATTGATATGATCATCATCACACACTCCCTATATTTTCGAGATTAGTGTTAAACCTAAATAAATGCTATTTGGTGTTTGCGTTGAGCATAAATATGATAAGATCATGTCTATTGCGTATACGATTATTCATCTAAGATATAGAATAAATTGTTATTATGTTTACATGAATAAAACCTTCTATGGTCATACACCCAATGGTGATGGTTTATTGAATCTTGATCATAGTGATACACATATTCATAATGTTGATGCCAAAAGATGCAAAGTTAATAATGATAGTGCAATTTATTTGTGGCACTGCCGTTTAGGTCATATCGATGTAAAGCGCATGAAGAAACTCCATAAAGATGGATTTTCAGAATCGCTTGGTTATGAATCATTTGATGCTTGCGAACCGTGCCTTTTGGGCAAGATGACTAAAACTCTGATCTCCGAAACAATGGAATGAGCTACTAACTTGTTGGAAATAATACATACCGATGTATGCGGTCCAATGAGTGTTGATGCTCGTGGCGGGTATCGTTATTTTCTGACCTTCACAAATAATTTGAGCAGATATGCGTATATCTACTTAATGAAGCACAAGTCTGAAACATTTGAAAAGTTCAAAGAATTTCAGAGTGAAGTGGAGAATCATCGTAATAAGAAAATAAAGTTTCTACAATCTGATAGTAGAAAAGAATATTTGAGTTACGAGTTTGGCCTTCATTTTTAAACTATGTGGAATAGTTTCACAGCTCACGCCACATGGAACACCACAGCATAATGGTATGTCCGAACATCGTAACCACACTTTATTGGATATGGTGCGGTTTATGATGTATCTTACCGATTTACCACTATCGTTTTTGGGGTTATGCATTAGAGATAGCTGCATTCACTTTAATAGGGCACCATCTAAACCGTTGAGACGACACCGTATGAACTATGGTTTAGCAGTAAACCTAAGTTGTTGTTTCTTAAAGTTTGGAGTTGCGATGCTTATGTGAAAAAGGTTTTCAACCTGATAAGCTCGAACCCAAATCGGAGAAGTGCGTCTTCATAAAATACCCAAAGGAAACTGTTGGGTAGACCTTCTATCACAGATCCGAAGGCAAAACATTCGTTGCTAAGAATGGATCCTTTCTAGAGAAGGAGTTTCTCTCGAAAGAAGTGAGTGGTAGGAAAGTAGAGCTTCATAAGGTAATTTGTACCTTCTCCCGAATTGGAAAGTAGTTCATCACAGAAATTAGTTCCAGTGATTCCTACACCAATTAGTGAGGAAGCTAATGATGGTGATCATGAAACTTCAGATCAAGTTACTACCGAACTTCGTAGGTCAACCAGAGTGAGATCCGCACCAGAGTGGTAGGGTAATCCTATTCTGGAAGTCATGTTACTTGACCATGGCGAACCTACGAACTATGAGGAAGCGATGATGAGCCCAGATTCCGCGAAATGGCTTGAGGCCATGAAATCTGAGATGGGTTCCATGTATGAGAACAAAGTGTGGACTTTGGTGGAGTTGCCCGTTGATCGGCAAACCATATTGTATAAATGGATCTTCAAGAGGAAGACAGACGCTGATAGTAGTGTTACTATCTACAAAGCTCGACTTGTCGCAAAAAGGTTTTCGACAAGTTCAACGTGTTGACTACAATGATATTTTATCAACTGTAGCGATGCTTAAGTCTGTCCGAATCATGTTAGCAATTGCCACGTTTTATGAAATCTGGCAAATGGATGTCAAAACTGCATTCCTTAATGGTTTTCTTAAAGAAGAGGTGTATATGATGCAACCGGAAGGTTTTGTCGATCCTAAAGGAGCTAATAAAGTGTGCAAGCTCCAGCGATCCATTTATGGACTGGTGCAAGCCTCTCGGAGTTGGAATAAACGCTTTGATAGTGTGATCAAGGCATATGGTTTTATACAGACTTTTGGGGAAGCCTGTATTTACAAGAAAGTGAGTGGGAGCTCTGTAGCATTTCTGATATTATATGTGGACGACATATTGTTGATTGGAAATGATATAGAATTTCTGGATAGCATAAAAGGATACTTGAATAAAAGTTTTTCAATGAAAGACCTCGGTAAAGCTGCTTACATATTAGGCATCAAGATCTATAGAGATAGATCAAGACGTTTAATTGGACTTTCACAAAGCACATACCTTGATAAAGTTTTGAAAATGTTCAAAATGGATCAAGCAAAGAAAGGGTTCTTGCATGTAATACAAGGTGTGAAATTGAGTCAGACTCAATGCCCGACCACTGCAGAAGATAGAGATAAAATGAAAGAAGTTCCTATGCTTCACCATAGGCTCTATCATGTATGCAATGTTGTGTACCTGACCTGATGTGTGCCTTGCTATTAGTTTAGCAGGAGGTACCAAAGTAATCCAGAGTGGATCATCGGACAGCGGTCAAGAACATCTGAAATACGTGAAAAGGACTAAGGATATGTTTCTCGTTTATGGAGGTGACAAAGAGCTAGTCGTAAATGGTTACGTCGATGCAAGCTTTGACACTCATCCGGACGATTCTAAATCGCAAACCGGATACATGTTTTTATTGAACGGTGGAGCTGTCAGTTGGTGCAGTTCTAAACAAAGCGTCGTAGCGGGATCTACATGTGAAGCGGAGTACATAGCTGCTTCGAAGCAACAAATGAAGGAGTCGGATGAAGGAGTTCATATCGATCTAGGTGTCGTCCCTAGTGCATCGGGTCCAATGAAAATCTTTTGTGACAATACTGGTGCAATTGCCTTGGCAAAGGAATCCAGATTTCACAAGAGAACCAAGCACATCAAGAGACGCTTCAATTCCATCCGGGACCAAGTCCAGGTGGGAGACATAGAGATATGCAAGATACATACGGATCTGAAAATTGTAGACCCATTGACTAAGCCTCTTCCACGAGCAAAACATGATCAACACCAAGGCTCCATGGGTGTTAGAATCATTACTATGTAATCTAGATTATTGACTCTAGTGCAAGTGGGAGATCAAGGAAATATTCCTAGAGGCAATAATAAAGTTATTATTTATTTCTTTATATCATGATAAATGTTTATTATTCATGCTAGAATTGTATTAACCGGAAACATAATACATGTGTGAATACATAGACAAAACATAGTGTCACTAGTATGCCTCTACATGACTAGCTCGTAAATCAAAGATGGTTAAGTTTCCTAACCATAGACATGAGTTGTCATTTGATTAACGGATCACATCATTAGGAGAATGATGTGATTGACTTGACCCATTCCGTTAGCTTAGCACTTGATCGTTTAGTATGTTGCTATTGCTTTCTTCATGACTTATACATGTTCCTATGACTATGAGATTATGTAACTCCCGCTTACGGAGGAACACTTTGTGTGCTACCAAGCGTCACAACGTAATGGGTGATTATAAAGGTGCACTACAGGTGTCTCGAAGGTACTTGTTGAGTTGGCGTATTTGAGATTAGGATTTGTCACTCCGATTGTCGGAGAGGTATCTCTGGGCCCTCTCGGTAATGCTCATCACTATAAGCCTTGCAAGCAATGTAACTAATGAGTTAGTTACAGAATGATGCATTACGTAACGAGTAAAGAGCCGGTACGAGATTGAACTAGGAATTGAGATACCGACGATCGAATCTCGGGCAAGTAACATACCGATGACAAAGGGAACAACGTATGTTGTTATGCGGTTTGACCGATAAAGATCTTCGTAGAATATGTAGGAGCCAATATGAGCATCCAGGTTCCGCTATTGGTTATTGACCGGAAACAGTTCTAGGTCATGTCTACATTGTTCTCGAACCCGTAGGGTCCGCACGCTAACATTACGATGTGATTACATTATGAGTTTATAGTTTTTGATGTACCGAAGGTTGTTTGGAGTCCCGGATGTGATCACGGACATGACGAGGAGTCTCGGAATGGTCGAGACATAAAGATTGATATATTGGAAGCCTATATTTGGATATCGGAATCGTTCCGAGTAAAATCGAATTTTACCGAGTACAGGGGTTACGGAACCCCGGGGTTAACGGGCCTACATGGGCCCTAAGGGAGAAGAGGAGGGCGGCCAGGGCAGGGCAGGCGCCTCCCCTAGCCCGAATAGGACTAGGAAGGGGCGCCCCTTTCCTCTTTCCCCTTCCCCTTCCTTCTCCAACAAGGCAGAGGGGGAGTCCTACTCCGGTGGGAGTAGGACTCCTCCAGCGCACCCCTAGGGGCCGGCCGCACCTCCACCTCCCTCCTTTTATATACGGGGCAGGGGCACCCATGACACACAAGTTGATCTTCGTGATCGTTCCTTAGCCGTGTGCGGTGCCCCCCTCCACCATATTCCACCTCGGTCATATCGTAGCGGTGCTTAGGCAAAGCCCTGCGTCGGTAGAAAATCATCACCGTCACCATGCCGTCATGCTGACGGAACTCTTCCCCGACACTTTGCTGGATCGGAGTCCGGGGATCGTCATCGAGCTGAACGTGTGCTAAAACTCGGAGGTGTCGTAGTTTCGGTGCTTGATCGGTCGGGCCGTGAAGACGTACGACTACATCAACCACGTTGATATAACGCTTCCGCTTTCGGTCTACGAGGGTACGTGGACAACACTCTCCCCTCTCGTTGCTATGCATCACCACGATCTTGCGTGTGCGTAGGATTTTTTTTGAAATTACTACGTTCCTGAACAATGAGTTTCACGAGCAACTCGTTAAGATCGCTAATACTCCCTCCTTATTAACCCCCTTGAATTTTGAGCCTAAGTTTGATTATAAATATTATTAACAAAATATGAATTATATTCTATAGAAAGTATATCATTGTATTCGTATTCGGAAAAATATTCAAATAATATCTTTTTGGCATATAATTCATAATGCATTAGCCAAAGTTAGGCTGAAATTTGGAGGGAAGGCATATAAACCTGGACATGGAAAGTACAACACAACACATATCATATCAATCCATCTATTCCATCTAATTGACCCAACCAGCCCGCAAGAGGTAACAACTAGCACACCTTCTAGAAATAGGTCTTCACCCCACTTTATAAATAAAGGCATACGACCAAACAATACAAGTTAATGATTAAGCCCTCTTACAAAGCATATAAAAGAGAAAATCAGACATAGAAATTGCACCATAAAAAGTGCACAAGTCCACTTCAAACGCCACAACTACGATGTCCAACATGAGCACATGAGTGCTTGAAGATGACGCCAAAACCATGACCTAAGGCAACTGAGCATCAGGATGACAACCCCGGGAGTGTAACGATGCAAAGTGTCACCACTGCCAGGTCTGAAGTGGCGGACATGGGTTTTCACCCAGAGGCCTGGCACGAGGAGAATTGTGACAACATCCCCAAGAAGAAAATGATGCCTATGGGCTTCACCACCGTCGACACTAAAGCATTTTTCTCGGGACTCACTTGTGCCACAACAAATCACAGAGGTTCACTACACACTTCTATTCTGGTAGATTTTGTTGGGCCTCCAAGTGCAAAGGATTGTAGGATAGCAACAACTTCCTTGAAGTGGATAATCTAAGGTTTATCAGTACGTATGAGGCATAGGTTGAAAGTATACTCTCTAAATCAACCCTTCAACCAAGATACAAGTAGCCCCTTGTGTCAATTGTATATGTGCACTAGATCGGCGAAGAGATTGATAATTTCGATAATAGATTAATAGTTTCGATGGTAACAATATTTTAATTTTTTTCAGAATAAACATATCAAGGTCATAGCAACATCAATCTCAGAACATACAAGGTGGTAGGCATCAAATCATATCAAATTGGACATCTATTACACAGGAAATCTCATCCAATTCTCATCCACCACATGTGCATACAAAGAAATTACTCACACATGAGTGTGGAGATCATGATGGTGGTGACAAAGAAGAGGTTGCTGCTGATGATGGCCAAGAATCCCCCCTTCGGAGGCCAGATCAGCCTCCAGACAGCCCTCTGGGTAGGTGAACTATGGTGGTGGCAGCTCTGTGTCGTGAAAAATTCCAGAAAGAATTTATATCGAATGTTTTTTGCTTCGGGAGATAAATATAGGCGTTGGGAGGCGGTGCAACAAAGTCCTGTGGGTCCCATGCGGCCACGCCATGCAGCTAGGGGCGGTCGCCTAGGCCACAAAAGCACCCCTGGCTCCATCTTCTCGCTCGGTGGTTCTTTTCAAAAGAATTTTCTGTATCTTTTGTGATTTATTGGACACCTTTTCTCCACAAAAGATAAACACCATGAAAAACTTGTTGTAAATAACATTGGTCGAATTAGTTTTTACTCAAATTATGCAAGTTAGAGGGCAAAAGCATAGCAAAAGTGCTTGGAAAGGTCGTTACATTTGAGACATACCATGGATCTCCATCGACAAGAAAAGAGAAAGCGGCAAAAAAATCCACGTAAAAATATTAGGATTTTTTAAGTATACATATAGAGGCAGGGACGCTGTGAGGCATGTTCAGCGGGTGGGGGGCACGCGGCCTCTCCTCGCAGCTAGCACCTAGGGTGCAAGGGCCACCTGCCGGGAGGCCCTGACCCACCCCCCGGCAGGTCTCTGGGCCATGGTGACCTCATGGTGTTAAAACTTCGCAAATATATTATTATTTATTTATTTTGTTCATGAAAAATATTATTTCTACAAATTTCAAAAATATGCAGAAAACAACAACCAATGCTCGGGATTAATAGGTTAGTGCAATAAAATTGTATATAAAAGAAGCATGGACATAGCGAAAATTATTGATATGTTTGAGACGTATCAAGTCCCTAGGCTACAGAGCCCACGCGAGGGAAGACACCCCTAGTACATGTCTCCTGATCCAAATTTGAGCACTGCCACTATCACCAGGAGAGAAGGAGCCAAGTACACTCACCCTTGCACCCCTCGCCGCCCACACGACCAAGGAATGGCAGCCACCACCGCCTCCATGATGATCACCAGAGAGCCAACCAGGTGGACCTCCACCCGAGATCACCGATCCAGCATCGAGGACCGCAACCCCGCGCATGACCATCAACTACTGGACCACCAGTGCCGAAAGACACCCCCGAAGCTTGACAGGGGCATAACCCGACCTTAGCCCACGGTCTTGCCAGGTGAGCCCAGGACCATCGACGATCCCGTTACAACCATGTTGGGTCAGGATGATGGATCTCACCAGCGGTAGAGCCCCCGCCAATGGGCGAGTGGCGGCACAACCCTGTTAGTCGAGAGTCCAGGCACCACCCTAGATTTGGGAGCCAACCGCTCCCATCCAGGCTCCTCGAGGTTGCTGCCAGCCCCACGACAACACCTTCCTCGAGCGGTAGCGCACCTCCGACTACGATGTCCAGCAACTATGGCTCCATGGTTAGGGTTTGGGGAGTAAGAGGGAGAGGAGAAGGGAAGCACCACGCGCGGTCGAGCATGGGAGGTTGAGGGGAGTCGTCATGCCAGTGCCAGCCCACCACTCTGACTGACGACCTCAGCCGTGAAGCCCCACACCCACGCGGCCACGCCCACTAGGACAGGCCCCGCTGTGGACATAGTACACAAGCACTCGCTAATTTGCAACATTTTAACCGAAGTAAAATGCGGTAATGCATATTGACAAGCACTCATTAGTGTTTACGAGTTTCAAACAAACAAAACCGGGCAGGGTTTTTCGTTCATTAAGCTTATCGAGCTTAATAATGAGCGAGCAGCTTGTCAATCATCCCTGCTCGATTGGATAAAAAAACAGTGCATCTACTGCCGATGCTGCTCCTTACCACGTGCAGTGCAGCTACGTACTACCAGCAGTAGCATCTTTCCACCTTGCCGAAGGTCGTACCGTGCTGCAGGAAAAATTCTTGTCAAAATAAAGAACTCGTACGGGCTACTGCGTATAACGCGGAAAAACGTCGGATCAGTTGCAATCGGCAGATCTCCTTCTATTGTGTGAGAAACGTGTACTGGTAGCTTGTTGGTACTATTAGGGAGTGTTTTCACGTGGTCAAAGCGACAAATTTAGAACTGTGTGTGACCACCGCTCCACCATGGTTTCGTCCTTGTCTGCCCAACGTGGTGCACGCGGCCACACGTCCGGCTCCTGTTGCTGTCTGCTTTATGCATGACGCCGAGCCGATTACTGAATAGTTAGCCACGCCACCAATCATCTCGTAAATAAGAAATCACGCACGTTGGCAGGATACGCATCTCGTCATCTCGTCTTGTCGGTCGCTAACATGGGGATGCAGATAAGTACGTTTGATCTCTCTAGTTGCTATACAATTTGAGAAAAATACCGCCGTTTACATGTCGCGGTAAAAACGCTCCTTCGTAAGGATTGAAGATGGTGCAGGCACTCGGTGATGCAGATCCATCCCACGTAGTCCCGCCAGCACGAGCACGTGAGGAGGAGGACCATTGCCCATTGCGCAGGCATTCATGCTTAGGACCCAACATATCTCCAATCACGTGGCACACGTTGCAACCAGCTACCGAAATTTATAACTAGTCGATGGCATAGCAAAAATTGCCATGTTTCCTTTAATCACGGCTACATGTACAGTTCTTTTGCATCCCTGGACTGATCAGCAACACAGAGCATTCCACAAGTGTAGAGGTGGAAGGGGAGGTCCTCCATGTACGCCTTGGCTGCCTTCGCCTCGAGGTGCTCCCTTGCCTCTCGGTCCTCCTGCGCCATTCGAGCGCTCAGCACCCCCAGCTCCGGCTGGACGAGGTGGACCGGCATCGTCCCGAATGGGAAGTTCGGTCGGGTGGCAGCGTCGTGGTACCTCACCTGCCACCGGTTGTACTCCATGGCCGTGAGCTCGGCCATGTGGAATGACCTGATCCACTGCCGTTGGTGGCAGAGGCAGAGCCAAGATTGGCCCATGCCCCAGGCCCCAGGCTGCTACAGTGCATGCTACAATGTTGGTGCAGTGTCCAGATGCTATAGTGAACACAGAGATTGATCTTCACGCCCCAGGCCCAGCCCCCGGCCTGGGTCCTGGATCCGCCACTGGTTGGTGGGTCTCCCTGTCGGTGATCTCCGCCACCACGTCCCCCACGAACGCTGCCAGACGCCGAGGTAGGTGCTCGTGGGCGGCCGTGGCGGAGAGACCTCCCAAAAATCCATGAATCAGGTGGGGGTCGGGGCGGTGGGTGGATCGGGCGAGCGGCGGCGACTTGAGGATGCGCCGGCGGACGACAACCCGCGAGCGTGGCAGCGCGGATCCGCATTGCGGATCGGCGGCGGGGACCTCCGGCCATTGGGAGGAGCGCGGGAGGGTGAAGGACGCGCCGTCAACAGGGCGATGGAGAGAAGAGGATGCGAAAGAAGGAAGAGAAAATTTTACTCAGCTGCCTCGAGCCGAAGTAAATATACTCATGGGATAAGGGATGGAGTAAATTTTTTACTTCACTAACCGAGATAAGGGATCGGCTAGGTGCGACATAGGGGAGAAAAAACGCAAATATACTCCCTTATGAACGGATATGGCATCTGTCAGAAATGCCCTTGAAACGTTTAGATCCCGAGAAGAAAAACGTTTAGAAGCAAATGATAAAGCGTTCCTAGTTCTCCAGGCCGTCCTGACCACTGGACATCGTGAGCAACTACGATGCCGGGTGCAAGAAACGCGTCCAGGCTCAAAGGTGGTCAGACAAGAAGTTCCGGTGCGATGGCATGCACACCGACACCGGCGATGGCTCCTGCGGTGCGGCCCACCGTGCAAGACGGCGAGTACTGGTTAATGAAGCAGCAGTCCTGTTACTGTTGGCCGTGACGTAGCACTGCATGAGTAAATAATTGCTACAGTCAGTAATGTTTTCTATGCTTGGCCGTGCCGTACCACGTTTGGCTCGTGTTGCTCTCTGTTTGAGCATCTCTAATAAGAGCCCAAAAATAGAGCACCAAAAACTGCTTGGAGCAATTTTGTAATATCAAAGACGTCAAATTCCAAAAATAGGGCACTTTCAAGCATACAAACAACTTTTTTTGAAAGCACGTTGCATAGATCACTTCAAAACAAACATCCAAACATTACAACGATTTAAACCCTAAATATAAAATTCATCCTATTACTTGATCAAACATAAAGACCACTACTACTCTACTCGTCCGACACAAAGGCGGTGCCGTCAGAACTCCAATACGCGAGGGTCTCCTCCTCAAAGGGGTTCATCTCCTTCTCCTCCTCTCCCTGACTTGAGGTTGATCACCGTCAAGGGGCCAACCCCGTCCACGTCCTTCTTATCATGGTCTCGCTTCCAGAAGAATTCCGGCTCGTACTGACCAAACTGTGAATTCTCCCTCGCAAATCTCGCCATAGACTCTGCATCGTTCTTGCGGGGAATAATGTGTATGTCCTTATTCTCCTCCTCATTGACCAGCACAATGGTCACTGGTGGACAGATGAACTCTACATCCTCTAGGGATGCGATCTCCGGGAACTTCATTTCCTCTTGTGACCAGCCGAACCACGAAGCGGCGATGTCGCAGGCTCGCGTTGTAAGATCGAATGTTTTGAATGTGCCGAGGCCGTAGCGACGGCTGTCACACTAGAACTCCACGCCGAAGCAGTCGGAGCTCCACGGCTGCACCCCCTTGAAGCCCATCTTTCTCTTGAACTTGAGCTTCGTGGCATGGCGGCGTTGCGGGTGCGACGACGGCGCAGCGACGAGGACGAGATGGCGGAGTGCCTGATTCGATCGGTATGGCTACGGCAGCGATCGCGGAGGTGGTGTGGTCTCGGGATGGGGATGAGCTGTGGCCTAATCGATCAGTGCTGCAGCGGCGCGGAGGTAGTGCGGTGAAATGCGGTCGTGTGACGGCCGATTCGGTCGACGTGGCGGGCGGCGACGAGGATGATGGGAAGTTCCGGCGAAGCCGTGCGGCGGAGTGGGATTTGTCCGATTTGGAGGCGGCAGTGGCGCGGAGGTGGTGTGGTTGTCGCACTTGAATGGAGATGGGAAGTTTCAGCACAACGGTTGGATATTCTAGTGGCCGACTTTTTATTTGCAGCAACCGCCGCTCAAGTGTTGCAAAATTGCAGCATTTCATCCTGTATTTTGCATGTGCTCTATTCGTGGAGTAATTTTCCTTGGCACCTATTGGAGCAGTGTTTTCTATGCGCTTCGTGTTGTATAAAACGGTTGTGCTCTATTATATGGCACATATTGAAGATACTCTTGTGCAAGGTATCGTGATTTTCTGTGTAGTAACCAGCGGTTCCACCTTGCTAAAATATATTAAGCAGCGGTCCCACCTTTGAACGACGGTGCAGATTACACGAACCCTGAACGTCGATGCCCAATACTATTGAATAAAGGCCCACATAAGTTCATATAAATTAAAAAAGATTCAAGCGGTAAACAATATTGAGATCTTGCATCTATTTGCCTCCTTTAACGCTCGTTATAGCCTTTTCCATAAAAGTCGCACAACCCCCTCCTTCGATTCGTGTAGAATGGGCGGTGCACCATTTCGGCATGTGGGAAGCTCCTGGTGATGGAAACTACCAGAAGCTTCCGATTGGTTTTATATTTTTTCTTTTCTGGTTTTATGAAAGATTTTTATTCGTTTATTCGTATCTTTTTTCCTTTCTTTTTTATTTTTCTCTTTTCTTTTTTTACCTTTTCCCTGTTCTCTTTTTACTTTTTTTCTAAATATGTAAACCTTTTCCAAATCCATGAATTTTTTCATGACATTTTTAAAATGCATTATTTTTTGAATTTTTTAAACTTTTTTTCTTATCCGTTAACTTTTTTCTCACAAATACGTGAACCTTTTCAAATACATAAACTTTTCTCAAAATTGATGATGTTTTTTCTTATCCGTTAATTCATGAAATTTTTCTCAAAATAGATGAACGTTTTCCAACTTTTCAAAAAAATCAAAATCCATGAACTTTTTCCAAATTTCATGAACATTTTCTCAGATTGTGTGGACATTTTTCAAAATGTCGAAATTTTTTATTTCAAGAAATTTTTTCAAATTTACATTTTTTCAAATTATAGGAACTTTTTAAAAATTTATGAAATCTTTTTAAATTTCGTAAACTTTTTCATATTTGTAAATATTTTTAAAAATTTATGAATTAACCCCCTGTAGACGAAGCCGAAAACGCCTTCACACCAAAAAGAATTAGAAACGCGATGGCGGCAGACAGATCGTGCACGGCTTCGGTTGGCCACCCGTCGATTTTGCGCCGGCCCACTACGGGCCTAGTGTTTTGTTTTTTCTTTCCTTTCTTTTCCCTTTTAATTTTTTTCTTTTCTTTAACAAAATTCAAAAAATATTCAAGAAAAATTTTAAAAATTTGAATTATTGGAAAAAACATCACAATTATATCAAATATTATCAAATCTGCTATTTTATCACAATTTAAAAAGTGTTTGTGCGTTCAAAAAATGTTTGCAAATTTTAAAATGTTAGTGAATTGAAAATATGTTCAGGAAATCATGTTCGTGAATTTCTAAATGGTTCATGAATTCTAAAGCAGGTCGTGAATTCAAAAAAATCTTCATGCATTTTAAAATGTTCACAGGAAATAAAAATGATTATGAATTCATAAAATCTTCGCAGATTTAAATATGTACATGAGCTCAAAAACTTTTTCCCATAATTAATTTTTTTGTGAGTTTGATTTTTTTCAAATTTTGAGAACCGTTTGCGATTTCAAAACAATTCACAAATGGAAAAATGTATGTAAGTTTGCAAAATTTTAAAAAATTCAAATGTTCGAATAGTTGTTAAAAATCCTGAATATGAAAATTGTTCATGATTTTGTTAAAATTACGAATTTTTAAAATATGTAATGAATTTAAAAATTTCGTCATTTCCAATATATTCCATGACTTGAAGAAAATTGCGGACTAAAAAAAATAGAAAAACAGAAAATAAGAAGGAAAATTAAAATGAAAATTAAAAATGAAAAAGGAAAAAGAAAGAAAAAGGACAGAAGAGATGCAGAGAGATACTAACGCGTCGGACCATTGCAGCGAGTAATGCTACATCTACAAAAAGTTACTTAAGATTTTTACATGCAAACTGATGTGAAGTATTCTAATTGCTAATAGGGGATGAAGGGGCCCACCCCATTTAAATTAAGGGAGAGAGAATTATAATTGCAAAAGTTAAATAAAACATATGTAGATCTTTGTAGGTCTAGCATTATTGTCATTAAAGTGTGCGGGGGTGTGTGTATGGTAGCTATCGCCCATCCCATGCGGGGAATACGATCTTACTGAGGATGACAATGGGTGGGTATGGGGCGGGTAGATCAATACCATATCTATACCCATGTAGTCAATGGGTACAAAATTCTAACCATACCAGTACGCATGGGTATGAAACTTTCTCATACCCATACCCAATGGGTACCCATTGGGTAGATCAAATAGTACACAAGTTATTCACAATTTTACATTCATCTATAGCACATTTGATAAAAAAACATTTATCTCAACTCAATAATAGATAGATGAGTACATGACAAGTACCTCGATTCAAATTGACAATTGCTGACAACTTTAATATAGATTCACGAGCTCATGATGGTATACTTCACCAAATAACATCTGACGAGTAAGAAATAAAAGACATCCATAGCACCCACCGACTAACACAAACATCAACTAGCACAAACCGCGACTACTAGCAAAAACTAGCATATGCTGGAGCTCTAGGGGTAAGGTCCAGATGTTAGTATAAACGGGTAGGGTATGGGTATATCCATGGGTACAAGGCTATGCGCTTGCCCTACCCACGACTTAACAGGTAAGGTACAGGTACTGCCCATGGGTATAGAATTATGCCCATACCATGCCCATGCAGGTATGGTATCCGCGGGTACGGGTAAAATTGTCATACTTAATCTCTACCTATCCACACCAAAACGGCTTGGGCTGGCTTGCATGTCAGCCAAGTTAGGCCTTGGCCCTTCCAAAGGGAACAAGAAAAAAATAGGAAGGGAAACTACAGAAATAGAGGAAATTTACAAATTGTTCCAAAAAATAAAAAGAACTCATGGGGGATAGAAGGCGAAGGAGGTGGATGATATCGGCTTCAAACTGTGGTACACGGGGACGGCTGCAAGCATAAATGGAGTGGGCATCTTAATCAATAAGAGCCTCAAGTATGGAGTGGTATACATCAAGAGATGTGGGGGCCGGATTATCCAAGTCAAGCTGGTAGTTGGAGACTTAGTTCTCAATGTTATCAGCGCGTATGCCCTGCAAGTAGGCCACAATGAGAACACCAAGAGGGAGTCCAAGGAAGGACTAGAGCACATGGTTAGGAGTGTACCTATTGGAGAGAAGTTCTTCATAGGAGGAGATCTCCATGGCCATGTGGGTACATCTAAGACTAGTTTTGAAGGGGTGCATGGGGGCTTTTACTATGGCATTAGGAATCAAGAACGAGATGATGTCTTAAGATTTGTCATACCTACGACTTGATTGTAGCTAAAAACCTCTTTAAAATGAGAGAATCACATCTAGTGACTTTTAGTAGTGGTCAACACTCTAGCCAGATTGATTTCATCCTCTCGAGGAGAGAAGACAAGCAGGCGTGCCTAGATTGTAAGGTGATACCTGGAAGAGTGTTGCCCCTTAGCATAAGCTTGTGGTGGCTGACTTCCGCCTTTGAATTAGTGTCCAGCGGGATAAGCGTGCCAAAGTCACTAGAATGAAGTGGTGGAAACTCAAGGGGGAGGTAGCTCAAGCGTTCAAGGAGAGGGTCATTACAGAGGGGCCTTTGGAGGAAGGAGGTGATGTAGACAATATGTGGATGAAGATGGCGAGTTGCATTCGTAAGGTGGCCTCAGGGGACTTTGGGTGTCCAGGGAAAGTAGAAGCGGAGCTAAATATACCTAGCAGTGGAATGATGATGTCCAGAAGGCTATTAAGGAGAAGAAAGATTGTTTTAGACACCTTTACCTGGATAGGAGTGCAGACAACATAGAGAAGTACACGATGGAAGAGAAGGCTGTAGAGAAAGCTATATGAGTGAAGCAAGGGGTCAGGCATATGAGGACCTCTACCAGCGGTTAGACACGAAGGAAGGCGAAAGGGACATCTATAAGATGTCCAAGATCAGAGACAAGAAGGCGAGGGATGTCGACCAAGTCAAATGCATCAAGGATGGAGCAGCCTAGATCCTGGTGAACGACAAGGAGATTAAGCATAGATGGCGGGAGTACGTCGACAAGCTATTCAATGGGGAGAATGAGAGCTCTACCACTGAACTGAATGACTCCTTTGATGGTACCAGCAGACATTTTGTGCGGTGAATCAAGGAGTCTGAGGTCAAGGAGGCTTTAAAATTGATGAAAGGAGGCAAGGCGATGGCCCTTGATTGTATCCTCATTGAGGTGTGGAGAGGACTCAAAGACATGGCAATAGTATTGCTAGTTGTGATCTGCGTTGGGATTTTCCTCGAAGAGGAAGGGTGAAGCAATATAGTAGCTGATAAGTATTTTCCTTGGTGAGAACCAAGGTATGGAACCGAATAGAGAATCACGCAAATCCTAGTGAGCAGTACCTGCACACACAAGGGCAAATGCTTGCACCCAACACATGAAAGAGGGTTGTCAATCCCCTTGAACTCGTTACTTGCAAGGATCAAATCTGGTAGTGGCAGATATATAAATTGCAAAGTAAAATAAAAGTAAATAAATTGTAGCAATGTATTTTTGGTTTTTGTAATATGATAAAAGTAGACTTGGGGTCCATAGTTTTCACTAGAGGATTCTCTCTCAAACAAATAGCATACGATGGGTAGCAAAATTACTATTGGCACTTGATAAAAAACGCATAGTTATGATGTTATTCATGGCAATGATCATGTATATAGGCATTATGTCTGTGACAAGTCGACCGAATCCTTCCTGCATCTACTACTACTACTACTCCATTTCGAGAGCGCTTATATGCTTGCCTCTCTACGTATTAAGTTCATAGCAAATAGAGTAATGCATGAAGTATGATAACATAATGTAGACAACATAAAATCAAGCAATATAATTGAACCCCGTCATTTTACCCTTAATGGAAAAAATACAAATACGTGCCTTGCTATCCCTTCTATCACGAGGTGAGGACATCGCAAGATTGAACCCATTACAACTCACCAACTGAAAATAAATCAATCTAGTTGGCCAAACCAAACAGCTAGATCGGAGAGAAATACAAAGCTATAGCAATCATCCATAATAAAGTTCATAAAAGACTCAATTACTTTCAGTGAATAATCTGATCATAAACCCACAATCCATTGGATCCCAACAAACACACCACAAAAGAAGATTACATCGGATAGAACTCCATGGAGATCATGGAGAACATTGTATTGGAGATTAGAGAGAAAAAAATAAGCCATCTAGCTAGTAGCTATGGACCAGCAGGTCTGTGGTGAACTACTCACACATCATTGAAGGTGCAGCAAGGATGATGTAGAAGCCCTCCGTGATCGATTCCCCCTCCAACAGAGTACCGGAAAAGGCCTCCAGATGGGATCACAGAAGAACAGAAGCTTGCGACAGCGAAAAAAGTGTTTCGAGTGGCTCTCTGTTGATTTGGGAATATTTGGGAATTTATGGATTTGGAATTAGGTCAAACGGAGCTGCGTGGGACCCATGAGCTCAGGTGGCGCCCCCCCACCCCCCCAGGGGCGCACCATGTGAGCTCGTCGCTCTCCCATAGATCTTCGGCCTCCTTCCGAATGTTATAGAGTTCCTCTTGGTCCAGAAAAATCACTGTAAAGTTTCATCGTGTTTGGACTTCGTTTGGTACTGATTTTCTGAAAAGCCAAAAACAAGCAAAAAAACAACAACTGGCACTAGGCACTGAGTTAATAGTTGAGTGCCCAAAAATGATATAAAATTGCAAATAAAGTATCTAAGGATAATAGGATTTTTCACATCTGTGCCCCTGGTTCCTTAGCTCTACTCATTCAACCCCACGCTCTTAACTTTTGCTCAGTTTTCCCCACTCCCTTGCCAGAAATCCTCAGAACTGGTCACAACGGACGTTGCTGTCGGGTCAATGGCTTGACCGTTAACTCGACGAGTGGGGTCGCCCTGGAGTGTGTCGTCCGTTGGACCTGACAAGTGGGGCCGCGTTGGGCGGTGTCGCTGTTTGACCGTTGGGCCGTCCCTTGCATTAAACGCCTGCGCGCGCCGCCATGACAGAAGCCTGCTATGCATGCACCCAGCAAAGCCTTCCTGCATGCATCGATGCGCGCCGCCACGATGCGCCGACTGAGCCTGCATGCGCCGACCGAGCCTGCATGCGCCGATGTGTCCGCCACGATGCACTGACCGAGCAGCTTTCGTGCATGCCAGCCGCCACGGATGCAGTGACGGTCACTGCCGCTCGTTCCTCTCTTCTAGCTAGGTGGCTACATATTTGTGGCTTGTGTAAAAAAAAAGAGAAGGTTCGTTGTGGCTGCATGCACTAGGTGGTTACTAACAAGGGAACCCTACTAACAAAGTGAGCTCTCTAAGAAAACAATCAACAAATATGTAGTCCCAATATGTAGATAGGGCCAACAAGCCCATAACACGATCTCAAACTAGGAAGAACTTAATAATAGAATAGATAGAAAACTTAATAATAGAATTTAATAAAAGGGCCAACAAGCCCATAGCAACTCCAACATAGTTCAATTACAACTTAACATAACATAGACTAAAAAAGATAGAGGGTTTAGAACCCTAGCCGCCGCCTTCTCCACCTCGCTCCTCCTCCGGGCACCCTTTTCACTGCTCCTCCAGAGCATTGTTGATGGGGTAGGGAAGACTGTGCATGCGCGTCGTGGTGGGGAAGATTTTGGTGTACTCCGTGAACCTGTTGTGGATGGTGAAAGCGATGAACTCGCAGCCACACCAAAACACCCGACCGAGGAGGTAGAAGGCGTCGAATGTGTTGGTGAAGTGGGCAAGGAGAGCAACCACCACCCTGTTTTGGATGACCTCCTCGACGCGAAACATCATTGGAGATCCCCGCGAGAGGTGGTGGTAGCCGGACGCGAGGAAGAACTCTGTGAAGTTCCTTGCGGTCCTCAACCTTGATATCGCCCACACACGTAGTGTGCGATCAACGTACACGCCGGTAGGGTAGAGCCTCTCCCGCACGGTGGGTGGGAAGCGGTAGGTTGGTATGGTGTACCGCATGGCTGAGGGATGTGCAGAAGAAGGAGAAGGGGTCGAAGAGCAAGAAGGGCAGATGGCAGAGGATGGGAGATGGATGAGGGATGGCAGAGGCAGAGGGTGGCTTAAATAGCCGTAGTGCTACGTGTTATTTGGCCGTGGCAATAACGGGGTCAAATGTGAAGTAGCCCGTTTTCAAACCCACCGCAGCATCGGGAGTGTACACGCATGGGAAACCGTGGTTTGAAAAGAAGAAGAAAAAGAAGCAAATTGCACGCGTGGGAATCCGTGGTCATATATATTATATGAACAAAAAGAGACAACTTTTGAATAGTTTGTGGCCATTTTGCATGATAAAAATAAAGTTGGCCCTTATAAATTTGGTCATTTTGCATTTGTATAGAACAAAAAAGAACTAAATTTTCTACGCAATGTCAATTGTTGTGTAATTTCAAACGATACAAAAAACAGAGCAAACGATGCAAAAAAATGACACAATTCGACGGACCAACCAGAGCTTGGTTTCCTTTTGGGCCCAATAACAATGTGTTTTTTCACGGAGTCAGTGGTGGGCGAGCAACTGAGCACAACCAACAGGATCGCCTCTTGCGGATCGCCCCACGATCCAACGATGCGGAGTCGTCCTTGTGATCCAACGGCGCGGAGCCTGCATGCAGCCTGCCCACCGAATTCCTTCTAGAAGACCACATGTGAGGGCTTTCGCTTTGCGCCAGGGTATGATCGGACGGCTGACGGTCGGAGCTAGGTTAGGCGAAACCCCGCGGGGTTTAGAGGGGTTTTGAGCTAGTCAACGGGGTTTCCAAGGCTTTAACTGAGCATAACTAATTAAAAAAATTGAAAAAATATGAAACCTTCGCTGTTCGTCGTTTTATAAGACACACTAACGAGGAGAAATACTAAAATTGGTCTATGGTCATTTTCATGAAAAAACCCTAGCTGGCATGATCGAGGTCAAATGAGCACCATTAATTTAAAAAAAATCAAAAATATGTAAAACCTGCGCACAATGTTGTCTTATGTGACATGTTACCAACAAAAAATCATAAACTTGGTCTATGGTCATTTTCATGAAAAAACCTTCACACATATCACGTACAAGATTTCATAGAGTTCAAGGAGAGGAGGTAGGGTTACCTTCTGTTTTTGATTTTTTTTAAATCACCAAAGCTTTATTTCAAAGTGAATAAGAAGGATCTGAACTTAGTTTTCCATTTTCATATTTAAACGTGTTTTTAATAGTTTTATATTAAAGCATAATTTTTTAAAATAAAATGTAAAAATATGAAGATTAATTCAAAAAATAGTGAGACTTTGAATCTACACTATATAGATTGAATAGATGTTAATAAAAAACATTTGGCTCATTTAGAGTAGGTAAAAAAATGTGATTACAAATGGGTTGTTTACCCTAGCCAGGGAGCTCATTTGGAGCACATTTTCTCAAATTAAAATTTCTTTGACCTCCTCTAAATCATCTCAAATTTTGCACACATGATCTCCTACACAAACATAGATAGTTTGCCAAGTTTTTTTTCTTCATTTTTTTGAATTTATACTGTCCTGTCGAATGTCAGTTCAAAACATCGAATAATGAAACATGCTGGTGGGAAAAAGCATGCATTTGATTTGATTAATAAACAGTGAAAAAGCAGCATGTCTGACCAGTGAAGCAACACTGAAACAACATGTGTGATCATTGCAGCACCTAAACTGGTGAGAAAACACAGCATGTTTGATCAGTGAAGCAACACTGAAACAACATGTGTGATCATTGCAGCACCTAAACTCATAGTTCACAACATCTAAACAGAACTAACCATACACCACATGCAAATTTAAGGACAGACATATATAGATAGCATAATACATTACTACCATCACCATAGATTCAGTTCATCACACCATAAACAGCCACATTCAGTTTACCAAAAGTAACACAAAAGATAAAGATAAAACATGCTGGTCCATTCAGTTCATCACATCAACACATCATCACATTACACTGGAGTCATAGCCTTCGCGAGGGCAGGATGCTGCCCCCTGATCATGTAGTCCTCCCCGCGAATCGCTACATCATCTGCATGAGACACAAGGTGATCGAAGCGTCCATCCTTTAGCTTTGGCGTGGTGGTGCAGTAGGGGCAGTGCCATTTCTTGATCTTGCGGTTGTAGAAGGAAGCAACTCCCTTGGCCTTGATCTTCTCCACCTCCTTCACTGTGAAGGACGCGACGTTGCCCTTGTACACATCTTCTCCAGAATCATACTGCACACATGAATGAATTACATTAATACATTATAGATTCATATACACCATGTCAAAGGAACTAAATGAACAATCTACATTTCAAGTAGGCTTAGCCCATATTCTTCGTCGTCACTAAACTCTGGATCATACGGGTCGTACTGGGCCAGCTTCCTCTCCCCGACAACCATCATCCTCCTGAATATACAATTACATACATCACTAGTAAATACAGAAGCCAACTGAAAATTTAGATATGCACACATGACACATTGATCTTAGGGCTAATATACTCCCAATATACTATGATCCTATTTGCATTTTCCATTGTCATGCACACACATTGAACAATAGAGCTAATATAACTACATACCATGGACAAATTTATATAGTAATGAATCGAATAACTTCTTAATCAATGGATTCCATTTGGGCATATGACATTCAAAACCCCAATTTCAGTAGCATTCAAAAACAAATCTAATAGAGACCCAATCTAATAAGCATACATGTCTGTAGCATTAAAACCCCCAATCTGTGAGCATTAAAAACAAATCTAATAAGCATACATCTGTGTAGCATTGAAGCGCAGAGATACCTATCTCTCATACAGATCTATCTAGCATTTTTGCAACGAATTTATCCAACAAACCCTAGTACAAAAACGCCCATCCCCCCAATACAGAAAACCCCGGCCCATCCGTCAAACCAACTACTCTAACCATCTGTACTACCGTATGAATCACAATCTGACCAATGCAACTAACTCTACAAGATAATATCCTAAATATTTCAACTAACAAGCAAGTGCAAATAACTCCTGCTCCTCGCCAGGCTGCGCATCGGGGGTATCGGGATGGACTGTGCCGCTTGATGCCATCACCTTCTGCTCCGGTAGCGCTGAGGCAGAGCCCGCCACCTCCTTCTCCACATCCACAGTGGTTGCGAGTTTTCCCGCACCGTCATGGACGCCGCCAACATCCGCGGTCACCGCGCCCTCCAGCTCCACTACATCTCCGACCACTATGCCGGCGTCGCCACAAGCTTCCGCCAGCGGACAGATGGAGGCGATGAAGGTGAGGAAGAGGATGCGGTGGGGGAGAGCGAGACGGTGCGGTGGAGGCAGTGGAGGAGAGTGAGAAGACGCCGATGGGGGAGAGAAATACGATGCGGCAGGGAGTGGATTTGGAGGAAAACCTGGGTGGGGGAATGGTAGGGGTGATGCGCCGCGAGGTGGTTCCCCCTCTTTATACAATGGGACGTTTCGGGCATGTCCCATGGAAACGTGCTACCCCACGACCGCAGTCAGTTGCATGCGCCCACGTATACGAATACCACTGTACGGTCAACATACGAAACCACTATATGGGTAAACAGTCAATGGTGGACTCGACCCTATGCGGCCCCACTTGTCAGAGTTAACGATCAAAGGCATTGACCCGACGGCAACGTCCGTTGTAAGCTGTTCTGAGGGTTTCAGGCAAGGGAGTGGGGAAGAGTGAGCAAAAGTTAACAAAGTGGGGATGAATGAGTACAACTAATGAACCAGGGGCACAGAAATGAAAATCACTTGGTAATATAATAGCATGAAACAATCAAAAATTATAGATACATTGGAGACGTATCAGCATCCAGAAGCTTAACTCCTGCTCGTCCTCGAGTAGGTAAATGATAAAAACAGAATTTTTTATGTTGAATACTACCTAGCATGTTGATCATGTAATATCTTTACGGTATAAATATTGATAAACAATGAAGTAATTGACATGAACATAATAATATCCATGAATATAAGAACATAATCATTACTTTTTCAAAATATACGATGCTCAACGAATGTTATCCCTACTCACTGAATTATGTAAGCATGGCATGACTCTGCCTTCTCCGTATAAGTATAAATCATGAGTACCCTGGTCTCAAACCAAGCAATTGTATCATACTTTTCAACGCACTTCAGCATTTTCAACTCCACTCAATACATGAGCATGAGCCATGGATATTATCACTAGGGTGGAATAGAATGCGGTGGTAGAGATATATATGAAAAGTCAAAAAGGAAGAAAGGCTCGCATCAACTCGACAAATCATTAGGCAATGGAGAGGCCTTTCAACCAATATCAATGCGAGGAGTAGGGATTTCCATGCAACAGATGCACTAGATCTATAAGTGTATGACAGCTCAAACTGAAACTAAGTGGGTGTGCATCCAACTTGCTTGCTCACGAAGACCTCGGGCATTTGAGGAAGACCATCATCGGAATATACAATCCAAGTTATATAATGAAAATTCCCACTAGTATATGAAAATGATAACTCCGGAGACTCTCTACATGAAGAACATGGTGCTACTCTAAGCACAAGTGTGGTAAAAGGATAGTAGCATTGTCCCTTCTCTCTTTTTATCTTTTTATTGGGATTTTGGCCTCTTTTTTATTAAGTCCTGAAACTCATCCCAACTTGTTGGGATTCATTTTCTTCATCATACTTTTCCTCACTGGGACAATGCTCTAATAATGATGATCATCACACTTTTATTTACTTACAGCTTGATATACTGAAACAATATGACTCTATATGAATGCCCATGGCAGTGTACCAGGATGTGCAATGATCTACCGTAACATGTATAACAATGATGAATGGTGGATTTGCCACAAATATCATGTCAGCTATATATGATCATGCAAATCAATATGATGATGAACACTCATGTCATAAGACGGAACGGTGGAAGTTGCATGGCAATATATCTCATAATCGCTATGAAAATGCCATGAGAGGTAGGTATGTGGCTGTTTTGAGGAAGATATAAGGAGGATTATGTGTGATAGAGTGTATCATATCACGGGTTTTGGATGCACCGGCGAAGTTTGCACCAACTATTGAGGTGAGAAAGTGCAATGCACCGTACCGAAGAGGCTAGCAAATTGCGGAAAGCTAGGAGTGCGTAATTATCCATGGACTCACATTAGTCATAAAGAACTCATATACTTATTGTGGAATTTGTATTAGCCCTCGAAGCAAATTACCACTCGCATGCCCCTAGGGAGGAGGTTGGTAGGTGTTAACCGTTGTACACCCCTGATACAAACAACACAAAGGATTTCATCAGACATAAAAATGCTCACCCATCCCCGTCATGACATGTCGGGCACTTAAATGGGTAGTTAATAACAAGATTTAATATCATTATTCTTACTAATCAATGATCATGGACTCATACCCTTTCATATTACGACATCAATATAATTAAAACATATGTTTCATATTTAGTGTTCTACATGAAAGTTTTTATTATACCACTCTTAAATACCTATCCTTTTTGGACTAGTCTTATAACTCGTGCTCATTACCACTTCCTATTTAATAGACTCTCAAAAAGGTTCAAGTGAAGCATGAGAGAACAATCATTTCTATAAAATGTAACCACCGCTGTGCTCTAACAGATATAAGTGAAGCATAAGAGCAACTGCATAGCTCAAAAGATATAAGCGAAGCTCATAGAGTATTCTAACAAATCACAATGAGTGTGTGTCTCTCTCAAAAGGTGTGTCCAGCAAAAAATGATTGTGGCAAACTCACAAGCAAACAAAATAAACCTATGGCACAAGTCGCTCCAAGTAAACTCATATAATGTGATGAATAAAAATGTAGCTCCAAGTAACATACTGATGAATTATAGACGAAAGAGAGGATGCCATCCGGTGCATCCCCAAACTTAGACGCCTGGGTCTTCCTTGAATATTAGCTTGGGGTGCCTTGGACACCCCCAAAATTAGGGAGTTGCCACTCCTTATTCCTTTATCCATCGTGATCTCATCCAAAACTTGAAAACTTCAATACACAAAACTCGATAGGAATTTGCTCCGAGAGGAGTTAATGTGGAGACAACGGTCGCGAATTAAATGGCTCAGGGAGGGGGATAGAAACACAGATTTCTTTCATAGGAAGGCAACATGGAGGAGGAAGAAGAACAAGATCACAAAGCTTAAAAAGGAAGATGGCTCCTGGGTGGAAAGTAATGAACAAATTCATGATGAGATTAATAATTAATTTAAAGGTTTGTATGAGGAAGATGCAAACGTAGATCCACAACCGCGGATTGACCTTATCCCTAGAACAGTGGATTACCAAATGAATGAGGCTCTCACCAAACTGTTCTCTGAAAATGAAATAAGTGATGCTCTGTTTCAGATCGGTCCACTGAAAGCACCTGGGCTGGACGGATTCCCGACCCGCTTCTTTCAAAGGAACTGGGCTACGCTGAAGGAAGAGGTGACCCAAGGAGTCTTGAACTTTTTCACTGATGGTGTAATGTCGGATGGTGTAAATGAGACAACAATAGTCCTGATCCCGAAAAACAATGATCCAAAAGGCATCAAGGACTACCGCCCCATTAGCCTCTGCAACGTTATATACAAGGTCATATCAAAGGTGTTGGTAAAAAAATTGCGCTCATTCCTGGATGACCTCATCTCTGAATCACAGAGTGCTTTCATCCCTGGCAGAATGATAACTGACAATGCACTTATCGCGTTTGAGTGTTTCCATAAGATCCAAGACAACAAAAATCAGAAAGATACCCACTGTGCGTACAAGCTTGATCTTGCTAAAGCTTACGATCGAGTGGACTGGCGTTTCTTGGAAGGAGTGCTACACAAGCTAGGGTTTGAGGAGAAGTGGATGAAGTGGGTGATGACATGTGTCCGGTCGGTTAGGTTTTCTGTCAGGTGCAATGGGGAAATGTCGAAATCTTTCACACCCAGCAGGGGACTCAGACAAGGTGACGCTTTGAGTCCTTATTTATTTCTCTTTGTGGCTGATGGGTTGGCAACCCTTCTAGGTCGAGAGGTAAGCTCCGGGTGCATCACGCCTCTGAAGGTGGCTCGGGGAAGTCTGGGAATCTCAAATCTCATATTTGCCGATGACAGCCTACTCTTTTCAAAGTGTCGCCAACCCAAGCTAGGAGGGTGGGGGAGGTGCTAGAAGAGTTCCAGCTGGCCATCAGGCAACTGCTGAGTAGAAACAAGTGCTCACTCCTATTCTGTGAAGCATGTCTGGGCTAGGTAAGAGATGACATTTAGGAAATCTTGGGCGTGGAGGCAGCCTCCTTTGAAAGTAAATATTTGGGACTCCCTACTCCGAGGGTAGAATGAAAAATGGCTGTTTTCAGCCGATCATGGAGAGATTTTGCAAAAGGTGCAATGATTGGAATGAGAGGTATATGTCTCAGGCGGCAAAGGAGGTAAATGTCAAGGCAGTGGCGCAAGCCCTCCCCACCTTTGTTATGGGAGTGTTCAAACTAAACCAAAGCTTTTGCGACAAATATGAAAAAGTGATCAGTGACTTTTGGTGGGGGGATAAAGATGAGAAGCGCAAGGTCCATTGGATGTCTTGGGAGTGAAGGAAATATGCCCTAGAGGCAATAATAAAGTTGTTATTTATATTTCCTTATATCATGATAAATGTTTATTATTCATGCTAGAATTGTATTAACCGAAAACTTAGTACATGTGTGACTACATAGACAAACAGAGTATCACTAGTATGCCTCTACTTGACTAGCTCGTTGAATCAAACATGGTTAAGTTTCCTGGCCATAGACATGAGTTGTCATTTGATTAACGGGATCACATCATTAGAGAATGATGTGATTGACTTGACCCATTCCGTTAGCTTAGCATTCAATCATTTAGTATATTGCTATTGCTTTCTTCATGACTTATAAATGTTCCTATGACTATGAGATTATGTAACTCCTGAATACCGGAGGAACACTTTGTGTGCTACCAAACGTCACAACGTAACTGGGTGATTATAAAGGTGCTCTACAGGTGTCTCCGATGGTACTTGTTGAGTTGGCATAGGTCAAGATTAGGATTTGTCACTCTGATTGTCGGAGAGGTATCTATGGGCCCTCTCGATAATGCACATCACTATAAGCCTTGCAAGCAATGCAACTAATGAGTTAGTTGCGGGATGATGTATTAGGAACAAGTAAAGAGACTTGCCGGTAACGAGATTGAACTAGGTATTGAGATATCGACGATTGAATCTCGGGCAAGTAACATACCGATGACAAAGGGAACAACGTATGTTGTTATGCGGTTTGACCGATAAAGATCTTCGTAGAATATGTAGGAGCCAATATGAGCATCCAGGTTCCGCTATTGGTTATTGACCGAAAACGAGTCTCGGTCATGTCTACATAGTTCTCGAACCCGTAGGGTCCGCACGCTTAACGTTCGGCGACGATCGGTAATATGAGTTTATGTGTTTTGATGTACCGAAGGTAGTTTGGAGTCCCGGATATGATCACGGATATGACAAGGAGTCTCAAAATGGTCGAGACATAAAGATTGATATATTGGATGACTATGTTTGGACTTCGGAAGGGTATCGGGCAAGTTCGGACAAATACCGGAGTACCGGGGGGTTACCGGAACCCCCCCGGGGAGTGTAATGGGCCTATTGGGCCTTAGTGGAGAAGAGGAGGGGCGGCCAGGGCAGGTCGCACGCCCGCTCCCCCTCTAGTCCGAAATGGACAAGGAGTGGGGCGGCGCCCCCCTTTCCTTCCCCCCTCTCTCCTCCTTCCCTCTCTCCTACTCCTACTCTTGGAAGGGTTGGAGTCCTACTCCCGGTGGGAGTAGGACTCCCCTTGGGGTGCGCCTTGGAGGGCCAGCCCCTCCCCCTCCTCCACTCCATTATATACGGGGGAGGGGGGCACCCCATAGACACACAAGTTGATCAGTTGATATTTTAGCCGTGTGCGGTGCCCCCCTCCACCATAATCCACCTCGATCATATCGTAGCGGTGCTTAGGCGAAACCCTGCGTCGGTAGCATCATCATCACCATCATCATGCCGTCGTGATGATGGAACTCTCCCTCGAAACTCTACTAGATCGGTAGTTTGAGGGACGTCATCGAGCTAAACGTGTGCTGAAGTCGGAGGTGCCATGCGTTCGGTACTTGGATCGGTCGGATCATGAAGACGTACGACTACATCAACCGCATTGTCATAACGCTTCCACTTTTGGTCTACGAGGGTACATGGAAAATACTCTCCCCTCTCATTGCTATGCATCACCATGATCTTGCGTGTGCGTAGGATTTTTTTTGAAATTACTACGTTCCCCAACAGTGTCATCCGAGGCAGGTTTTTGTAGATGTTATATGCACTAGTAGAACACAAGTGAGTTGTGGGCGATACAAGTCATACTGCTTTCCAACATGTCATACTTTGATTCGGCGGTGTTTTGTTGGATGAAGCGGCCCGGACCGACATTACGCGTACACTTACGCGAGACTGGTTCTACCGACGTGCTTCGCACACAGGTGGCTGGCGGGTGTCAATTTCTCCAATTTAAGTTGAATCGAGTGTGGCTACGCCCGGTCCTTGTGAAGGTTAAAACACCACATGACGAAATATCGTTGTGGGTTTGATGCGTAGGTAAGAACGGTTCTTGCTCAGCCCGTAGCAGCCACGTTAAAGCAGCCACGTCTAACTTGTTTTTGGAGGGCATGTTGTGATGTGATATGGTCAAGACATGATGCTCAATTTTATTGTATGAGATGATCATGTTTTGTAACTGAGTTATCGGCAACTGGCAGGAGCCATATGGTTGTCGCTTTATTGTATGAAATGCAATTGCCATGTAATTGCTTTACTTTATCACTAAGCGGTAGCGATAGTCGTAGAAGCAATAGTTGGCGAGACGAAAACGATGCTACGATGGAGATCAAGGTGTCGCGCCGGTGATGATGGTGATCATGACGGTGCTTTGGAGATGGAGATCAAAGGCACAAGATGATGATGGCCATATCATATCACTTATATTGATTGCATGTGATGTTTATCTTTTATGCATCTTATTTTGCTTAGATCGACGGTAGCATTATAAGATGATCTCTCACTAAATTTCAAGGTATTAGTGTTCTGCCTAAGTTTGCACCATTGCGAAAGTTCGTCGTGCCGAGACACCACCTGATGATCGGGTGTGATAAGCTCTACGTTCACATACAAAGGGCGCAAGCCAGTTTTGCACACGCAGAATACTCGGGTTAAACTTGACGAGCCTAGCATATGCAGATATGGCCTCGGAACACTGAGACCGAAAGGTCGAGCGTGAATCATATAGTAGATATGATCAACATAGTGATGTTCACCATTGAAAACTACTCCATCTCACGTGACGATCGGACATGGTTTAGTTGATATGGATCACGTGATCACTTAGATGATTAGAGGGATGTCTATCTAAGTGGGACTTCTTAAGTAATTTGATTAATTTAACTTTAATTTGTCATGAACTTAGTACCTGATAGTATTTTGCATGTCTGTATTGTTGTAGATAGATGGCCCGTGCTATTGTTCCGTTAAATTTTAATGCGTTCCTTGAGAAAGCAAAGTTGAAAGATTATGGTAGGAATTACACAGACTGGGTCCGTAACTTGAGGATTATCCTCATTGCTGCACAGAAGAATTACGTCCTGGACGCACCGCTAGGTGCCAAACCCCACGCGAGAGCAACGCCAGATGTTATGAACGTCTGGCAGAGCAAAGCTGATGACTACTCGATAGTTCAGTGTGCCATGCTTTACGGCTTAGAATCGGGACTTCAACGAAGTTTTGAACGTCATGGAGCATATGAGATGTTCCTGGAGTTGAAGTTAATATTTCAAGCAAATGCCTAGATTGAGAGATATAAAGTCTCCAATAAGTTCTACAGCTGCAAGATGGAGGAGAATAGTTCTGTCAGTGAGCATATACTCAAAATGTCTGGGTATAACAATCACTTAATTCAACTGGGAGTTAATCTTCCGGATGATAGTGTCATTGACAGAATTCTTCAATCACTGCCACCAAGCTACAAGAGCTTCGTGATGAACTATAATATGCAAGGGATGATAAGACAATTCTCGAGCTCTTCGCGATGCTAAAGGCTGCGGAGGTAGAAATCAGGAAGGAGCATCAAGTGTTGATGGTCAACAAGACCACCAGTTTCAAGAAAAAGGGTAAAGGGAAGAAGGGAAACTTCAAGACGAACGGCAAGCAAGTTGCCGCTCAAGTGAAGAAGCCCAAGTCTGGACCTAAGCACGAGGCCGAGTGCTTCTACCGCAAAGGACTAGTCATGGAAGCGGAACTGCCCCAAGTATTTGGCAGATAAGAAGGAAGGCAAGGTGAACAAAGGTATATGTGATATACATGTTATTGATGTGTACCTTACTACTGCTCGCAGTAGTGCTTTGGTATTTGATACTGGTTCTGTTGCTAATATGTGCAACTCGAAATAGCGACTACGGATTAAGCGAAGATTGGCTAAGGACGAGGTGACGATGCGCGTGGGAAATGGTTCCAAAGTCGATGTGATCGCGGTCGGCAAGCTACCTCTACATCTACCTTCAGGATTAGTTTTAGACCTAAATAATTGTTATTTGGTGCCAGCGTTAAGCATGAACATTATATCTGGATCTTGTTTGATGCGAGACGGTTATTCATTTAAATCAGAGAATAATGGTTGTTCTATTTATATGAGTAATATCTTTCATGGTTATGCACCCTTGAAGAGTGGTCTATTCCTTTTGAATCTCGATAGTAGTGATAAACATATTCATAATATTGAAGCCAAAAGATGCAGAGTTGATAATGATAGTGCAACTTATTTATGGCACTGCCGTTTTGGTCATATTGGTGTAAAGCGCATGAAGAAACTCCATTCTGATGGACTTTTGGAATCACTTTATTATGAATCACTTGGTACTTGCGAACCATGCCTCATGGGAAAGATGACTAAAACGCCGTTCTCCAGAACAATGGAGCGAGCAACAGATTTGTTGGAAATCATACATGCTGATGTATGTGGTCCGATGAATGTTGAGGCTCGCGGCGGGTATCGTTATTTTCTCACCTTCACAGATGATTTGAGCAGATATGGGTATATCTACTTATTAAAACATAAGTCTGAAACATTTGAAAAGTTCAAAGAATTTCAGAGTGAAGTGGAAAATCATCGTAACAAGAAAATAAAGTTTCTACGATCTGATCATGGAGGAGAATATTTGAGTTACGAGTTCGGTCTTCATTTGAAACAATGCAGATTAGTTTCGCAACTCACGCCACCCGGAACACCACAGTGTAATGGTGTGTCCGAACGTTGTAATCGTACTTTACTAGATATGGTGCGATCTATGATGTCTCTTACTGATTTACCACTATCATTTTGGGGTTATGCTTTAGAGACAGCTGCATTCACGTTAAATACGGCACCATCTAAATCCGTTGAGACGACGCCTTATGAACTGTGTTTTGGCAAGAAACCAAAGTTGTCGTTTCTTAAAGTTTGGTGTTGTGATGCTTATGTGAAAAAGCTTCAACCTGATAAGCTCGAACCCAAATCGGAGAAATGTGTCTTCATAGGATACCCAAAGGAGACTGTTGGGTACACCTTCTATCACAGATCCGAAGGCAAGACATTCGTTGCTAAGAATGGATCCTTTCTAGCGAAGGAGTTTCTCTCGAAAGAAGTGAGTGGGAGGAAAGTAGAACTTGATGAGGTAACTGTACCTGCTCCCTTATTGGAAAGTAGTTCATCACAGAAAACTATTCCTGTGACTCCTACACCAATTAGTGAGGAAGCTAATTATGATGATCATGTAACTTTAGATCAAGTTACTACCGAACCTCGTAGGTCAACCAGAGTAAGATCCGCACCAGAGTGGTACGGTAATCCTATTCTGGAGGTCATGTTACTTGACCATGACGAACCTACAAACTATGAGGAAGCGATGATGAGCCCAGATTCCGCAAAATGGCTTGAGGCCATGAAATCTGAGATGGGATCCATGTATGAGAACAAAGTGTGAACTTTGGTTGACTTGCCCGATGATCGGCAAGCCATCGAGAATAAATTGATCTTCAAGAAGAAGACTGATGCTGACGGTAATGTTACTGTCTACGAAGCTCAACTTGTTGCAAAAGATTTTCGACAAGTTCAAGGAGTTGACTACGATGAGACCTTCTCACCCGTAGCGATGCTCAAGTCCGTCTGAATCATGTTAGCAATTGCCGCATTTTATGATTATGAAATTTGGCAAATGGATGTAAAGACTGCATTCCTGAATGGATTTCTGGAAGAAGAGTTGTATATGATGCAACCTGAAGGTTTTATCGATCCAAAGGATGCTAACAAAGTGTGCAAGCTCCAGCGATCCATCTATGGACTGGTGCAAGCATCTCAAAGTTGGAATAAACGTTTTGATAGTGTGATCAAAGCATATGGTTTTATATAGACTTTTGGAGAAGCATGTATTTACAAGAAAGTGAGTGGGAGCTCTGTAGCATTTCTAATATCATATGTGGATGACATATTGTTGATTGGAAATGATATAGAATTTATGGATAGCACAAAAGGATACTTGAGTAAGAGGTTTTCAATGAAAGACCTCGGTGAAGCTGCTTATATATTGGGCATCAAGATCTATAGAGATAGATCAAGACGCTTAATTGGACTTTCACAAAGCACATACCTTGATAAAGTTTTAAAGAAGTTCAAAATGGATCAAGCAAAGAAAGGGTTCTTGGCTGTGTTACAAGGTGTGAACTTGAGCCAGACTCAATGCCCGACCACTGCAGACGATAGAGACAAAATGAAAGATGTTCCCTATGCTTCAGCCATAGGCTCTATCATGTATGCAATGTTGTGTACCAGACCTGATGTGTGCCTTGCTATTAGCTTAGCTGGGAGGTGCCAAAGTAATCCAGGAGTGGATCACTGGACAGCGGTCAAGAACATCCTGAAATACGTGAAAAGGACTAAGGATATGTTTCTCATTTATGGAGGTGACAAAGAGCTCGTCGTAAATGGTTACGTCGATGCAAGCTTTGACACTGATCCGGATGACTCTAAGTCAAAAAACGGATACGTATTTATATTGAACGGTGGAGCTATCAGTTGGTGCAGTTCTAAGCAAAGCGTCGTGGCGGGATCTACGGGTGAAGTGGAGTACATAGCTGCTTCGAAAGCAGCACTGAAGGACTCTGGATGAAGGATTTCATATCCGATCTAGGTGTCATACTTAGTGCATCGGGTCCAATGAAAATCTTTTGTGACAATACTGGTGTAATTGCCTTGGCAAAGGAATCCAAATTTCACAAGAGAACCAAGCACATCAAGAGACGCTTCAATTCCATCCGCGACCAAGTCAAGGAGGGAGACATAGAGATTTGCAAGATACATACAGATCTGAATCTTGTAGACCCGTTGACTAAGCCTTTCTCACGAGCAAAACATGATCAACACCAAGACTCCATGGGTGTTAGAATCATTACTGTGTAATCTAGATTATTGACTCTAGCGCAAATGGGAGACTGAAGGAAATATGCCCTAGAGGCAATAATAAAGTTGTTATTTATATTTCCTTATATCATGATAAATGTTTATTATTCATGCTAGAATTGTATGAACCGGAAACTTAGTACATGTGTGAATACATAGACAAACAGAGTGTCACTAGTATGCCTCTACTTGACTAGCTCGTTGAATCAAAGATGGTTAAGTTTCCTAGCCATAGACATGAGTTGTCATTTAATTAACGGGATCACATCATTAGAGAATGATGTGATTGACTTGACCCATTCCGTTAGCTTAGCATTCGATCGTTTAGTATATTGCTATTACTTTCTTCCTGACTTATACATGTTCCTATGACTATGAGATTATGCAACTCCCAAATACCGCAGCAACACTTTGCGTGCTACCAAACGTCACAACGGAATTGGGTGATTATTAAGGTGCTCTAAAGGTGTCTCCGATGGTACTTGTTGAGTTGGCATAGATCAATATTAGGATTTGTTACTCCGATTGTCGAAGAGGTATCTCTGGGCCCTCTCGGTAATGCACATCACAATAAGCCTTGCAAGCAATGCAACTAATGAGTTAGTTGCACGGTGATGTATTACGGAACGAGTAAAGAGACTTGCCGGTAACGATATTGAACTAGGTATTGAGATACCGACGATCGAATCTCGGGCAAGTAACATACCGATGACAAAGGGAACAACGTATGTTGTTATGCGGTTTGACCGATAAAGATCTTCGTAGAATATGTAGGAGCCAATATGAGCATCCAGGTTCCTCTATTGGTTATTGATCGGAAACGAGTCTCGGTCATGTCTACATAGTTCTCGAACCCGTAGGGTCCGCACGCTCAACGTTCGGTGACAATCGGTAATATGAGTTTATGTGTTTTGATGTACTGAAGGTAGTTCGGAGTCCCAGGTATGATCATGGACATGACTAGGAGTCTCGAAATGGTCGAGACATAAAGATCGATATATTGGATGACTATGTTTGGACCTCGGAAGGGTTCCGGGCAAGTTCGGACAAATACCGGAGTATTGGGGGGTTACCGGAACCCCCCGGGGAGTGTAATGGGCCTATTGGGCCTTAGTGGAGAAGAGGAGGGTTATAATCCCCAAGTGCAGGGAATCATCATAGCAATTCCCAAAGGTGGAAGTGATAAGTATGGAGAGTCGAACCCACAAAGAGCTAAAGGTAAGATCAATATTCTCTCAAGTCCTATCCGCCACTGATACGACTCTACGTACACCGAACGTTTGCTTCCAACTAGAAACGAGAAATAAAACTACGTTGTGGGTATGAAGAGGATAACTTTGCATGATATCGGAGAGCTAAAATATAGAAGTAAATGTTGTTATCATAAAGTTAGGATATATTACTAAATATTATAAATAACGAGTGTGGAATAATGATGGATCGTTGTGCGGAATTGTCCTAGGCAATTGTTAACAAGACCGGTGGTCGTCATTGCAATTTCATATGAGGGAGAGGCATAAGCTAACATACTTTCTCTTCTTGGATCATATGCACTTATGATTGGAACTTTAGCAAGCATCCGCAACTACTAAAGATCATTAAGGTAAAACCCAACCATAGCATTAAAGCATCAAGTCCCATTTATCCCATACGCCACAACCCCCTTACTCGGGTTTATGCTTCTGTCACTCAAGCAACCCACTATAAGCGAATCATGAACGTATTGCAACACCCTACAGCGGGAATTCCTCACGCTTGCGCGACACGGAGGGCACAATAGGACAGCACCAAAATAAAACATACAACTCATACCAATCTATATCATCAATCAACCCAAAGACAAAGGATATCTACTCAAAACACCATAGGATGGCAACACATCATTGGATCATAATATGTGGCATAAAGCACCATGTTCAAGTAGGGATTACAGCGGCGTGCGGTTGAGTGGACCGCGTAAAAGAGATGAGGATGGTGATGTTGATGAAGACGATCACCGCAACGATGATTCCCCTCCCGATGGCACTCCGGCGCCACCGAGAGAGAGGAGGAGAGGTTTTCCCCCCTTGTGCTTCCTCCTCCATGGCCTCCCCCTAGATGGGGAGAGGTTCTCCCTCTGGTCCTTGGCCTTCATGGCGATGATGGCCCCTCCGGGATCCTCCTCCATGGCCTCCGGTGATGATGGCCCCCTCGGCAGGTGCCGAGAGGGCCTAGATTGATTTCTCATGGCTACAGAGGCTTGCGGCGGCGGAACTTCCGATGTAGGGTATTTTCTGGGGGTTTCTGTATTTATAGGAATTTTTGGCGTTGGTTTCACGTCAGGGGGGTCTCCGAGTTGTCCACGAGGTAGGGGCCCATGCCCAGGGGGGTGGGCGCACCCCCCACCCTCGTGGATAGCCTGGGACTCTTCTGGCCCAACTCTTTTACTCCAGGGACTTCTTTTGGTCCATAGAAAATCATCAAAATTTGGCACATCAATTGGACTCCGTTTGGTATTCCTTTTCTGTAAAACTCAAAAACAAGGAAAAAACAAAAATTGGCACTGAGCTCTAGGTTAATAGGTTAGTCCCAAAAATCATATAAATGCATATAAAACATCTAAGATGGATAATATAATAGCATGAATACTTCATAAAACATAGATACGTTGGAGACGTATCAGCATCCCCAAGCTTAATTCCTGCTCGTCCTCGAGTAGGTAAATGATAAAAGAAATAATTTATGAAGTGTGAATGCTAGCAGGTGCACAAGTTTGATCAATGATAATTTCAATCGCCTTTTCTAGCATCATTATATGTCATAACAGTAGCTCAACTCATAAAACTTTTCATGATCAAGTAACAACTATTCACATGTTAAAGTATATATCATAAACGTTCTTGAAAACTAACAAATGGTGCTCTTAGTCATCAAACAATTGCAATTCATCTTATTTTCGGGAAGGGTCTATGTAAGAGCTTTGATTCATCAAACTCCACATACTCAACTATCATTTAATCTTTCACAATTGCTAACACTCATGTGATATTTATGGGTTCAAAGTTTTAATCGGACACAGAGAAAGATAGGGGCTTATAGTTTCGCCTCCCAACCATTTACCTCAAGGGTAATGTCAACAATAATAATTTATGAAAACCTACATCCAAGTGGATATATATACCCGGATCGCTCCAACACAAAGTGCTTGCCAAAGGAAAAAGTGTAAAAAGGAAAGGTGATGATCACCATGACTCTTGTATAAGGGTAGAAGATAAAAGTAAAAGATAGGCCCTTTGCAGAGGGAAGCACGGGTTGTCATGCGCTTTTATGGTTGGATGCACAAAATCTTAATGCAAAAGAACGTCACTTTATATTGCCGCTTGTGATAAAGACCTTTATTATGCAGTTCGTCGCTTTTATTTCTTCCCTATCACAAGTTCATATAAAGCTTATTTCTTCGCACTAATAAATCATACATATTTAGAGAGCAATTTTTGTTGCATGCACCGATGACAACTCACTTGAAGGATCTTACTCAATCCATAGGTAGGTATGGTGGACTCTCATGGCAAAACTAGTTTAAGGGGTGTTTGGAAGCACAAGTAGTATTTCTACTTGGTGCAAATAATTTGGCTAACATGAGAGGGAAAGGCAAGCTCAACATGTTGGATGATCCAAGACAATATAACGTTTCGGTTATAGGAAAACATAACCCATTAAGTTGTCTTCCTTGTCCAACATCAACTTTTTAGCATGTCATATTTTAATGAGTGCGCACAATTGCAAAAGATGTCCAAGATAGTATATTTATATGTGAAATCTCTCTTCCTTTACTATTCTTTCATGAATTGTTCAAGTAACCAATTTTGCGTTTGCTAACTTTCAATGAGTTTACTACTTATACTTATTCTGTGTGAAGTCATTACTCCCCATGGTATAAGCATATGAAACATATATAAATTCAGATTTATGATATTCAATTCATTCAACCGTTTACTCACATGATATATGTGAAGCACGTGAGTAAATGACAAACTACTCCAAAAAGATACAAGTGAAGAACACCGAGTAGTCAAATAATTAACTAGACATGGGAGGATTATTTTTCATTCAAGATTTCATATCAAATTATTTTATTCAAACAGCAAGTAAATTTGAAAATACGCTCCAAGCAAAACATATATCATGTGACGAATAAAAATATAGCTCCAAGTAAGGTATACCGATAGTTTTGAAGACGAAAGAGGGGATGCCTTCCGGGGCATCCCCAAGCTTAGGCGCTTGATTATTCCTTGAATATTACCTTGGGGTGCCTTGGGCATCCCCAAGCTTAGGTTCTTTCCACTCCTTATTCTCCTCATATCGATATCTCACTCAAAGATTGAAAACTTCAATCACACAAAACTTAACGGAACTTCATGAGATAGGTTAGTATGATAAAGAGTAAACCATTCACTTTGGTACTGTCAAAGACAAGGTTCATAATTGTTCTCACACAATTCCTACTGTACCATACCATTTCTACAATTTATATTGAGAAATATAAGCCATAGAAACTAGAAAACAAGCAAACTATGCAATGAAAACAGAATCTGTCAGAAACAGAACAATCTGTAATGATCTGAACAGAAACCATACTTCTGCTACTCCAAAAATTATGAGATAAATTGGTGGACGTGAGGAATTTGTCTATTAATCTTTTTCAAAAAGAATCAACTCAAAACCACTCTTCTGTAAAAAAATGACAGCTAATACCGTGAGCGCAAAGTTTCTGTTTTTTACAGCAAGATCACATTAACTTTCACCCAAGTCTTCCCAAAAGTCTTACTTGGCACTTTATTGAAACAAAAGCTATAAAACATGATTACTAAAGTATCTTAATCATGTAAACACACAAAACAATAAGGGTAAGTATTGGGTTGTCTCCCAACAAGCGCTTTTCTTTAATGCCTTTTAGTTAGGCATGATGATTTCAATGATGCTCACATAAAAGATAAGGATTGAAACATAAAGAGAGCATCATGAAGAATATGGCTAGCACATTTAAATCTAACCCACTACCTATGCCTAGGGATTTTTTGAGCACATAATTTATAGGAACAAGAATTAACTAGTATAGGAATGCAAAACAAGTATAACTTCAAAACTTTAAGCACATAGAGAGGAAACTTGATATTATTGCAACTCCTACAAGCATATATTCCTCCCTCATAATAAATTTTAGTAGCATAATGAATGAATTTAAAAATATAACAATCACATAAAGCATTCTTTTCATGATCTACAAGCATAGAAAATTTTCTACTCTCCACATAAGCAAAATTCTTCTCATTCGGAATAGTCGGATCACTAATTCCTAAAGATGACACTCTTCCAAACCCGCTTTAGACGATAGTATTATTCATATTCCAAAATATATAAGTGAAGTTCATGGAGCATTCTACAATTAGTATAGTCTAATAAATATCCAAGCTCAAAATATATAAGTGAAGCACACGAAGCATTCTATAAAACCATACTCAAAAGATTTAAGTGAAGCGCAAAGAGCATTCTATAAGGTCATACTCAAAATATATAATTGAAGCACATGAAGCATTCTATAAATCGATGAAGGGATATCTCATACTAGCATGGTTCTTAAAGGAAAAGTAAAAACACAAAGGACACAAATCATGTGAACAAAACAAAAACCAAGGTATACCGATAATTGTTGAAGAAGAAAGATGGGATGCCAACCGGGGCATCCCCAAGATTAGATGCTTGAGTATCCTTGGAATATTTACTTGGGGTGCCTTGGGCATCCCCAAGATTGAACTCTTTCCTCTCTTTATTCTTCTCACATCGGCAACTCCTCGTTCTTCGAACACTTCATCCACAAAAACTTAACAAAAACTTTGTGAGATCCGTTAGTATACTAAAGCAAATCACTACCTTTAGGTACTGTTGCAAACTCATCACAATTTCATATTAGCACTTTATATACTGTATTCCAACTTCACCATGGTTCATACCCCCCGATACTACCCATAGATTCATCAAAATAAGCGATCAACACATAGAAAACAGAATCTGTCAAAAACAGGACAATCTGTAGTAATCTGGAAGTTTACTAAACTTCTGTAACTCCAAAAAATTCTAAAAAAATATGAAAATTTTAAAAATTTGTACATAAGTAATGTGAAAAAATTTTCAGACCCATTTGACTTTCCAGTAAAAAATTTAAATTCACGCACTACAGCCAAAGTTTCTGTTTTTGTACTGCACATAGTAAACAAGCAATCTAATCATCCTAAAACCAAAGCTTGGCACATTATTTTTATAATAAAATGGATATACACAAGGGGATAATTATTTTCAGATAACCTTCCATGAATTTTTTTACATTGTTTCCATGAGCATGAACACAAGTGCTCAAGGTCGACCCTCACTTCTTCAATGCATAATCTTCCAATCACTTCTCTTATTGAAAAACTTTTTAGGCATGAGAGGCAAGTGATTTTTTTGTATTTTCATTCTTAAAAAATGTATGTTTCACCCACAACTAAATAGAAACAAAAAAGTAAAACAAAATCTACTTAGTGAAGAAAGCAAACAAGCACACATGAGAATATCAACCCCATGCTATTGCTCCCTGGCAACGGCGCCAGAAAAGAGCTTGATAATCCCCAAGTGCAGGGAATCATCGTAGCAATTCCCAAAGGTGGAAGTGATAAGTATGGAGTGTCGAACCCACAAAGAGCTAAAGGTAAGATCAATATTCTCTCAAGTCCTATCTGCCACTGTTACGACTCTACGTACACCGATCGTTTGCTTCCAAATAGAAACGAGAAATAAAACTACGTTGTGGGTATGAAGAGCATAACTTTGCATGATATCGGAGAGATAAAATATAAAAGTAAGTGATGTTATCATAAAGTTAGAATATATTACTAAATATTATAAACAGCGAGTGTGGAATAATGATGGATCGGTGCGCAGAATTGTCCTAGGCAATTGTTAACAAGACCGGTGGTCGTCATTGCAATTTCATATGAGGGAGAGGCATAAGCTAACATACTTTCTCTTCTTGGATCATATGCACTCATGATTAACTTTAGCAAGCATCCGCAACTACTAAAGATCATTAAGGTAAAACCCAACCATAGCATTAAAGCATCAAGTCCCCTTTATCCCATACGCCACAACCCCCTTACTCGGGTTTATGCTTCTGTCACTCAAGCAACCCACTATAAGTGAATCATGAACGATTGCAACACCCTACAGCGGGAATCCCTCACGCTTGCGCGACACCGAGGGCACAATAAGACAACACCAAAGTAAAACATACAACTCATACCAATCTATATCGTCAATCAACCAAAAGACAAAGGATATTTACTCAAAACATCATAGGATGGCAACACATCATTGGATTATAATATGTGGCATAAAGCACCATGTTCAAGTAGGGATTACAGCGGGGTGCGGGAGAGTGGACCGCGTAGAAGAGATGAGGATGGTGATGATGATGGTGATGTTGATGAAGACGATCACCGCGGCGATGATTCCCCTCCCAATGGCACTCCGGCGCCACCGAGAGAGAGAGGAGGAGAGGTTCTCCCCCCTTGTGCTTCCTCCTCCATGGCCTCCCCCTAGATGGGGAGAGGTTCTCCCTCTGGTCCTTGGCCTTCAGGGCGATGATGGCCCCTCCGGGATCCTCCTCCATGGCCTCCGGTGATGATGGTCCCTCCGGCAGGGTGCCAGAGAGGGCATAGATTGATTTCTCGTGGCTACAGAGGCTTGCCGCGGCGGAACTTCCGATCTAGGTTATTTTCTGGGGGTTTCTGTATTTATAGGATTTTTTGGCGTTGGTTTCACGTCAGGGGGGTCTCCAAGTCGTCCACGAGGCAAGGGCCCACGCCCAGGGGGGTGGGCACGCCCCCACCCTCGTGTACAGCCCCGGACTCTTCTGGCCCAACTCTTTTACTCCAGGGACTTCTTTTAGTCCATAAAAAATCATGAAAAATTGGCACGTCAATTGGACTCCGTTTGGTATTCCTTTTCTGTAAAACTCAAAAACAAGGAAAAAATAGAAATTGGCACTAGGCTCTAGGTTAATAGATTAGTCCCAAAAATCATATAAAATACATATAAATGCATATAAAACATCTAAGATGGATAATATAATAGCATGAATACTTCATAAATTATAGATACGTTGGAGTCGTATTAGAGCGGCGGCCGGGGCAGGCCGCGCGCCCTCTCCCCCTCTAGTCCGAATTGGACAAGGAGGGGGGAGGCGCCCCCCTTTCCTTCCCCCTCTCTCCTCCTTCCCTCTCTCCTACTCCTACTCTTGGAAGGGTTGGAGTCCTACTCCCGGTGGGAGTAGGACTCCCCCTTGTCTTGCGCCTAGGAGGGCGGCCCTCCCTCCTCCACTCCTTTATATACGGGGGAGGGGGCACCCCATAGACACACAAGTTGATCAGTTGATCTTTTAGCCGTGTGCGGTGCCCCCTCCACCATAATCCACCTCGATCATATTGTAGTGGTGCTTAGGCGAAACCCTGTGTCTGTAGCATCATCATCACCGTCATCACACTGTCGTGATGACGGAACTCTCCCTCGAAGATTTGCTGGATTGGTAGTTCGAGGGACGTCATCGAGCTGAACGTGTGCTGAACTCAGAGGTGTCGTGCATTCGGTACTTGGATCGGTCGGATCATGAAGACGTACGACTACATCAACCGCATTGTCATAACGCTTCCGCTTTCAGTGTACGAGGGTACATGGACAACACTCTCCCCTCTTGTTGCTATGCATCACCATGATCTTGCGTGTGCGTAGGACTTTTTTTTGAAATTACTACGTTCCCCAACAGGGATAATATGACAAAACCTAAGAGGGACGGTGGCATCGGATTCCGGGATATGCATCTTTTTAACCAGACTCTCTTAGCTCGACAGGGGTGGAGGTCGATTCAGAATCCGACAAGTTTGTGTGCTAGGGTCCTTAAATCCAAATACTACCCCAACGGAAACTTGCTTGATACGGTCTTTCTCTCTGATGCATCCCCTTCTTGGAGAGGAATTGAGTTTGGGCTCGAGCTCCTAAAGAAAGGCCTAATCTGGCGAGTTTGGGATGGAAAAAAGATCCAGGTCACTAGAGACCAATGGATACCCAAGAAGGAGGGCTTGAGAGTGGCCTCGTTTACCAGAAGGTCAAGACTAAGATGGGTTAACCAACTGATTGACCCGGAGACGAAAGAGTGGAAGGTCGGACTGATCAGACAGATTTTCCATACTTTTGATGGTGATGAAATCTGTCAACTTAAAATTCCAAGGGCGGAAATCGAGGATTGTGTGGCTTGGCACTATGAGAAATCTGGAGTGTTCACGGTTAAAAGTGCATATAAGCTAGCAAACTCGCTCAGAAGAAATAGTACACTACTGGCGACTAGCTCCTCGAGCGATCCGGGAGACCAAAGTATTTGGGATGCCATTTGGAAAGCTAATGTACCGGAAAAGGCAAAAATCTTGGGATGGAGAGTGGCTACCAAAACTCTGGCTACCAAGCATAATACCTTCAGAAGGACCATCACTGAAGATAACATTTGTGAAATCTATGGAGCAGAGAGGGAAGATGAGCACCACGCTGTTATTTCATGCACTAGGAGTGTGGCGCTAGGACATGCATTGAGGGATGTGTGGGATCTACCAAAGGACTCGGAGTTCAGATTTACAGGGCCAGATTGGCTGCAATTGCTACTGCTAGCAAACCCCAAGGAAGTCAGGGGCAAGATTTTGTTAATGATGTGGCAGGCATGGAATCTGAGGAATAATGTAGTACATGGGGATGGAAAGGATACAATTATAGGATTAGTGCAGTATCTTACGAGGTTACAAGATGAATTGCTGGTAGCTGCATGTGGTCTGAGGGAGCATTCGGACAATGGCAAAGTGTCACTACACCCTGCTAAACCGGAAGCGACAGACCCCCCCCCCCCCCCGGCTCCTAGTCATTGGATAGATCTCCCGCTAGGAATGGCCAAGTTGAATTCTGATGCGGCTTTCATAGGGGAGACGGAAGACACATGGGGTGGCACTATGGCCAGAGATCACTTGGGGCGTGTTTTCATGTCCATTGGAAGGTGCCTGAACCGGTGCAGTTCAGTGGAGGAAGCAGAAGGGGCTGCAGCGCTGCTAGGCTTGACTGAATTTGCGAAACGTTACAGAGGTCATGTAATACTAGAGACCGACTGCATGTGTATCGGTCGGGAGCTGTAGGGGGGCATGTAAAGTAGGTCGGCTTACTGTGCCACTCTTGTGGATGTGAAGGAGAAGCTCTCTTTGTTCTCCTGCTCGGGAATAAGTATGTAAGTAGGAGCAAAAACAAGCTGGCGCACGAGCTCGCGGCCGCCGCGAGAAGATCAAGCGATTTTATTATGGTCGCCGACGTCCCAGTTGACGCTAAACATGTAATGAGTGACGAAAATGTTCTTACCATGGCCTAAGTTGTATCCATGGTTCTAAAAAAACTCAATAGAAACCTCGTGAGATCCGTTAGTATAATAGACAAATCATAAATTTTAGGTACTGTTGTAAAATAATTCATAACTATTCTTGCATAATACCTAATGTATTATAACTTCTCCATGACTTATACCCCCCGATATAATTCATAGCACTATTAAAACAAGCACAGTATGCAATTAAAAACATAATTTGTCTATAACAAAATAGTCTGAAATGATCTGAACAAAATCTATACTTCTGTAACTCCAAAAAATATGAAAAATTAGGAAAATGTGCGGAATTTTTATATCAATGAGGTTTAAATATTTCATAATTTTATCATGTTGCAGTGAATTATTATAATTCCAGCACTAGGCACGAAAGTTTCAGTTTTTTCACAGAATCAATTCAACTGTCAACCAAATTATCCCAAAGGCTTTACTTGGCACAAACACTAATTAAAAAAATAAAAACACAATCATTACAGTGTCAATAATCATGTAATCACACAAGAATATAAATAAATGCAAAATTTTAAGATAACTATTGGGTTGCCTCCCAACAAGCGCTATTGTTTTATGCCCCTAGCTAGGCATAATGCATTGTTCTCAAGCATTTTTATCTTTAGAAGTTATTACATACGTTGACCTCATAATATATGCATATGGTGGTTTGAATATCTTCCTTGGGAAGTGCTCCATCCCTTTCTTTAGTGGAAATTGGAACCTTATATTTCCTTCTTTCATGTCAATAATCGCGCCTATGGTTCATAGGAAAGGCCTACCAAGTAATATAGGACAAGACAGATTGCATTCAATATCTAGCACAATATAATCCATGTGCATATAATTTATATTAGCAAGTATGAGAACATCATTTATTCTACCCAATGGCTTCTTAATAGTTGAGATCAAAAAATCATTATACTCATAAACCTTTAATCTTAACTTTAATAGTAGGTTCCCACTCACCATGTAATTCCCTAGTATAGAAACCGCCAATTCTAGCTTGTCTTCATGAGCTTTTATCATAGCTTCTACAATATGTTTAGTAAAAGCTTTATTTTGTTCGTAAGCATTAGGTGAGTTCATCATGGATGGCAACAAAGAAATACATTCAATCAAAGATAAATTATCATAATTAAATTTCTTGTAATCCAAAGTAGTGGGCACATCACTATTTAAAGTCTTGACCTCTTCAAACCTAGGTTTATTATTTTTATCATTAAGACCATCACCCTCCGAATAATTGGGACATCTTCTAGCTAAAGTTGACTAATCACCAGTACCTTTTCCATCAAGTTTTATATTACCAAATAAAGTTTCAATGCGTGTCACACCAGTCATTTTAATATCTTCATCATGATTACAATAAAAACCGGGTGGAATAGCTTTTTCTAGGAATTCTCTCTTAACTCTTAACCTAGCGGTTCTTTCTCCACTTTCGTTTATGGAGACTTGAATAGACTTTATAGATTCGTTAATATCATGCTTAGGTGGCAAAATTTAATTTTGAGAGTTTCCACATCATGAGAAATTCTATCCATGTTTCTAGCCATATTGTCAACTTTATGTATTTTTTCTTCTACCATAGCATTGGAAATATTTTGAGAATTAATAAATTATTTAATGTTGTTCTCATGTTCAGTAGGTATCCTATTAATTATTATTGTATGAATTTCCGTAGGAATCACCATAATTATTAGAGGGATTACCGTGATACAGTCCAGGATTGAAATTCCCTCTATAAGCATTGTTGTTGAAATTATTTCTAGCGACAAAACTCACATCAATAGCATCATTATTTTTCTCAATCAAATTAGATAGTGGGACATCATTTGGGTCCACATGAGCATTTTTGCTTGTAAGCATATTCATAAGAACATCCATTTTATCACTCAAAGTAGAAACTTGTTCGACAGAGTTTATCTTCTTACCGGTTGGAGCTCGCTCGGTGTGCCATTGAGAATAATATGTCATCATATTATCAAGAAGATTCGTGGCCTCTCCCAAGTAATTCCCATAAAGGTACCACCTGCAACAGAGTCTAGAAGATTTCTTGACACAAAGTTTAGTCTTGCATAATTTTTTATATCATCATCCTTAAGTTTAATCCATCAGTGGGACAATTTTTAATCATTAATTTCATTCCCTCCCAAGATTGTGTGACATGTTCTTGCTCAACTTGCTTAAAATTCATGATTTGATTTCTATGAGAAATACTCTTAGCGGGAAAAAAATACTTGGCAATAAAGGCATCCTTACATTTATCCCATGAATAAATACTATTGCGAGGTAAGGATGAAAATCAAGTTTTAGCATGACCCCTTAGCGAGAAAGGAAATAATTTCAACTTAATAATATCATTATTCACATTTTTTTTCTTTTGCATGTCACATAATTCAACGAAGGTGTTAAGATAGGATGCATCATCTTCATTAGGATTTTCAGCAAATTGTTCTTTCATAATAAGATTTAGCAATGCAACATTAATATAATATGAGTCCGCACTAGTGGCGGGAGGAGCAATTGGAGTGCTAATAAAATCATTATTATTAGTATTTGAGAATTCGCACAACTTAGTGTTTTCTTGAGACATAATGGCAAAGCAAGAAAACAAGCAAACTAACAAAGTTAAATATTTTTGTGTTTTCGCTATTTATTTGTAACGAGACAAATAAAAGCAAATAAAAAGTAGCGCAAGTAAATTATAGTGTACATTAAGTTACTTGTAGGTATTTGATGATGTCTCCCCGACAACGACACAAGAAATTCTTTCTGCTACTTGTGAGCTGCGTTGGGATTTTCCCCAAAGAGGAAGGGTGAAACAATATAGTAGCTGATAAGTATTTCCCTCGGTGAGAACCAAGGTTACAAAACCAATAGGAGAATCACGAAATCATAGTGAAGAGTACCTGCACACCCGAGAGCAAATGCTTGCATCCAACGCGGGCAAGGTTGTCAATCCCCTTGAACTCGTTACTTGCAAGGATCAAATCTGGTAGTGGTAGATATATAAATTGCAAAATAAAATAAAAGTAAATAAATTACATCAAGGTATTTTTGGTTTTTGTAATATGATAAAAGTAGACACCGGGTGCCATAGTTTTCACTGGAGGCTTCTCTCTTGAATAAATAGCATACGGTGGGTATACAAACTAATGTTGGGCAATTGATAGGAAAGTGCATAGTTACGATGTTATTCATGGCAATGATAATGTAGATATGCATTATGTCTGTGACAAGTAGAACGATTCCTTCCTGCATCTACTACTATTACTCCACTTTGAGAGCGCTTCTATGCTTGCCTCTCTACGGATTAAGTTCATAATAACAAACAGAGTAATGCATGAAGTATGATGACATAAGTAGACAGGATAAAACCAAGCAATATGATTGAACCCCATCATTTTACCCTTAATGGCAACAATACAAATACGTGCCTCGGTACCCCTTCTGTCACGAGGTGAGGACACCGCAAGATTGAACTCATTACAAAGCACTTATCCCGCTGAAGATAAATCGATCTAGTTGGCCAAACCAAACAAATAGATCAAAAAGAAATACAAATCTATAACAATCATGCATAATAAAGTTTAGAAAAGACTCAATCACTTTCAATGAATAATCAGATCATAAAACCACAATTCATTGGATCCCAACAAACACAACGCAAAAGAAGATTGCATCGGATAGAACTGCATGGAGATCATGGAGAACATTTTATTGAAGACCGGAGAGAAAGAAGAAGTTATCTAGCTACTAGCTATGGACCCGTAGGACTATGATAAACTACTCAGACATCATTGGAGGTGCGGCAAGGATGATGTAGAAGCCCTCTATGATTGATTTCCCCTTCGGTAGAGTACCAGAAAAATGCCTCCATATGGGATCACAGAAGAACAGAAGGTTGCAGGGGCAGAAAAAGTGTTTTGGGTGGCTCTTTGTTGGCTTGGGAATATTTGGGAATTTATGGACTTGGAATTAGGTAAACGGAGTTGCATGGGACCCATGAGCTCATGTGGTGCCCCCCTAGGGGGCCTTTGTGTGACCTCGTCGCTCTCCTGTAGATCTTGTGGCCTCCTCGTGAACGTTCTAGGGTTCCTTTTTGTCCAGAAAAAATCACTGGAAAGTTTCATCATGTTTGGACTTCATTTGGTATTGATTTTCTAAAAAGCCAAAAAACAAGCAAAAATAGCAACTGGCACTGACACTGAGTTAATAGGTTAGTCCCCAAAAATGATATAAATTTGCATATAAAGTATCTAAGATTGGTAATGTAATAGCATGAAATAATCAAAATTGTAGATGCATTGGAGATGTGTCAAGTATGGCTACCTAATCTTTTCAACCTTATTTTCGGGCAAACAAGATGCAAGAAGAATGTAGATGTAATATATTAGTACCAATCTTCAAGAACAAGGGGGGGGGGGGGTTCTGAGTTGTACTAATTTATGTGCAGTTAAGCTGATGAGCCATACAATGAAGCTATGGGAGAGAGTCATTGAGCACCTCTTAAGAAAAATGACAAGTGTAACCGAACATCAGTTTGGTTCCCTACCTAGGAGGTCGACCATGAAAGCCATTTTCTTGGTGCGACTTATGGAGAGACAGAGGGAGCGCGCGCGAGGGGGGGGGGGGGTAAACAAGGCTAATGTAAACACCTAGCCCAAGCCTCACACTCCACGCCCACACGCAGCCTCTCCTCTCCTCTGCATCTCTCTCTGGTGGCATCCACCCCATCTCTAGCCATGATGTCGCTCTTTCCTACCCTTTTCTTTCATCCCCATCCCATCTCAAGGGTGGGAGCTACACTACTACAACCACATGGGACTACTCACGTGGAATGTTGGCCAAGCCAAAAGCACCTACCCTAGTCCACAATGTGCCTCTTTCCGAATGAACAAAATAAGCGAGCGCATAGAGGGTTTTGTGTCATCGAAGAGGTAGCTATTGTGTTGCTTCTAGAGAAGCCATGCGTTCAACAACAGAACGGAAGAGAAACATTTTTGACATGAAGATGGCGTGACAGAGCAGACATCAATCCACCGCGTTTGGAATTGGTGTTTTGTAATAGCAGAACAACACTGGACTGGAACTATGAGAGGACCTCATGTTAGACTTGCCGGGAGAAAGAGCACCACGAGGAGGTGTCTTATGCATTCCGGCTCTTGGTTGCAAAGGTGAAACTAGGCTGGGGCTGAAGCAATGGAAGAAGAGCAAGAAGTGTAGTCTTTTCGGGACTTGGACTCACATAACTACTAGCAATCATACCTATTATCGACGAAATCATTAACCATATAGATAACCATGATGGCAGTCCAGCATCAATCATGCAAGGCAAGACACCGAAAGACCTTAATGCGGAGGGGGCCATGTCTTCCATGTGAGGCGCTAGTTTGGATCCGTAAGTGAGCCATTGAACAAACTGAGGAATAGAGAATATCGTGTGCGTATGTAAAAAAATGGTAGATGACCAAAGAGCATAATATCATGTGTGTATGTAAAAAATCATAGATGACTAAAGAGCACCACGGCGAAGAACCTAAGCAAGCCTACCGTCTCAGCGAGAAGCAGATGCACCATGAATCGCTCACTCTCAAGAAAATGACACTCTAGAAAACGTGACTACAAAAAATGGCCTGGTTTATTATCGATCAAAAATTATTTCAAAACATTAATAAAATTTAAATATTCAGGATTTATTTTTTATTTTTTTAAATGCTAAATGTTTTCTAAAATATCAAGAAATTCTGAAAAAAACATTCTTGTTTTACAAAATGTTATTGTATTTAAAAACAATTAGTTATTTAAATATTGTTCACATATTTAAAAATTTAAATTTTCAAAATGACCACATTTTTAAAAATGTTAGCATTTTATCATGCATTTGTAACATGATCACATATCGAAAAAATTTACCTTAATGAAAAAATGTTTACGTTACTAAAAAGTTAACATATTGAAACAAATTTCCTTATTAAAAATTTACCATATTAAAAATATTCACATATATTTAAATTGTTCAGCTATTATTATAAAAATGAGGTATTTAAAAGATTTTCCCTGCACAAAATGAAAATTTTACATCATGTATTTGTGCAAATTATCATGCATTTAAAAGGAAATGAAAAATGTATTTGAAATGAAAAAAGGGAAAAACAAAAACAACCTAAATTAGTAGAAAACTAACAAGGATATAAGAAAAACCAGAGAAAAAAAAAATGGTACTAAAATGAAAAAAAAAGAATGAACAAAACCACGCTACAGAACAGCATCTTAAGAAAATCGGCGGAAACGGTAATGCTCCTCAGCCCATGGCGCACTCCGTGTGCCTTTTGCCACTCTATTTTACCCTTAAATTTTGGGGGAAACTAGACGTTATCTCACGCATTGATGCGGGAATCTTGTTAAAAAGGCATAAATAAATGCTAAATAAACTAAAAGTAATGTTACAGTATTTTGCGTGACTTTGTTCCTTAAAGAAAGAACATGCATGGGTTAATGATGAGGTGCCATGTTTCCATAAATAAATGAATGTAGAAAACTATTATGCATAACTTGGTGATAATGCATTATCTTAGAAAGAGTAAAATTAAATAGTGAGTTTCGACTATCTCTACTCCTAAAGGGGCAGTACATAGGTCGTTCGTTCATTCGCTCATGCATTCACCATCAATCGATAAGACCCCCTCCATCCCCCTGCCACCGATTTTCTTTCAACGACCACCACCACGGATTTTTTTACTCAACAGACCTTCCATGCCCAAAAAAATCGAGCCTTCCATATACAACAACGAGCAACCATATCGCAATCGCAATCATATACAACAACAACATGCTTCAATCATTCAGAGGAGCGCATCTTCCTTTCCAATTATTTTCTCCATGCGCCATCTTCTCTTGTTTCCGGGTTTCTTATTTTTCATGCCCTTCAATTTGTATCGGTACCATATACTATCTTCCTTTCCGATTCTTTCCTTGTCCATACCTGCCATGTTTCACTTGGGGCCGTCCCCTTTTATCGTCTCCGCTAAGAACAAACAGGGATGGAATCCCCTCTTTCCTTGTCTCTCCTAAAGAAAATCTCCTTCCTTTTGCTTCCTCTTCCTCCACGCAACTCGTAGTTGATGCATGCTCATTGGAAACACTCTTATCTTCCATCGCTTCCACACCTAGACTTTTTGCAGTTCAGTGGCTACCTTAGGAGCAATGGGAGTTCACCACCGCCATGGCCGTTGCGGATGGCGGCAACACACAGGAGGCATGGGCATGACTCGAGCGGCTACGCAGGGGGCACGCAGCTACGCATACAAGGCTTGAAACTTGTGGTGTCAGTACCTCTGTGAGGTGCAACTCCTCGATGACAAGTGGCAGTGCAATGTGGAGGCGCTTGCCGAGGCCGCTGGCGTCGCCTACAAGGAGTGCATGACCGCAAGGCTGCCGTGTGCAGCCCAGGCTCACAAGCACCCAACCTTCATGCTCTATTTCCGTCAAGCCCTCATAATTAGTTCCCCTCCCTCGTTAAAGTTGGATATGTTGATAATCTTTTATATGTACTTGTATGAGTGTCTGCTTATGCCACGTAAGTTCTTCTGTTGTTCATTAGTAGCCGTAGTGAGTTGGCTGAGTTATCCATTTCATAGACCTATGAAATGTATAGATTGTTAGCTCTTCCCCTCTACTTTTTCCGCTTTTAAGCTAACCAAATATTATTGTTTGAATTATACTAGTAAAACAACATTTAGTTCTCTGTTAAGACTTCGGAGGTTCTAAGAAAAGACTGATATATGCAAAATTGTTCTTTTGTTCAACTTATATTTTGGGGCATTATCTTAACAATCATTATTTTCCAGGTTGCTAAAGAGGCTTCTGACATGGTACTAGCTGATGAAAATTTCAGTACCATAGTTGCTGCAGTTGATGAAGGAAGATCTATTTAGAACAACATGAAAGCGTTCATAAGGTTTGTGCACTCAGAGCATTTTACCCCTTCTCATTGGCAGTTTTTTGGTTGCTTGCATGTGTTGTGCTTGTGCTATATGACTTGCTAAAGCCGATGTTCCTGAATAGAACATGATTGCATGATTGGGACTGCTCACATACTTCATCTAGATTTTACATTTAGTTGTTGGAAAACCTTTTGTTCCTTCAGTATTCTGAAGGTCTTTGCTTCACTCCTGCAGATACATGATTACCTTAAACATTGGTGAAGTTACCTTTTCCTTACCTCTGGCTTGGGTAATCCTGATGGGTTGATACCCGTTGAACTTCTATTGGTAAATCTCATCACCGATGGCCCCCCCTACAATTGCTTTGGCTTTCAATCTATCTGACAAGGACATGAGGAAGAAACCACTAAGGAGGAGTGATGACTCACTGGATTTTGTTCTGTTGCCTGGTAAATGATCACCACATATTTGTTTTATCTCTTTTTGGAACATCTGCCTTTGTTTCTTTTCGAGATTAATTTTTCTCACCGACCATACATAACTTGTAGGTCATTGACCTTTTCATGGGGGTTGCAACCATCGGTAACTATGTCATCTGGTACACCCACGGACCTTTCATGGGCATTGATCTAATTGGAGATGGCCACACACTTGTCAGTTACTGACAACTCTCTAACTAGGGCCAGTGCACTAGTTGGGATAACTTCAGAGTCGGCCCTTCAGTGCTGGTGCTAGAACTTTCACCTTCAACGACAACCCCTGCGGCTACTTCCAGTCTGGCAAACTGAAGGCGGTTACGCTCTCTCTCATGGCGATCAAGATGTTCAACTCGCTCAACACCCTCTCTCAGGACACAAGCCTGATCATGATGCCTCCATGGGTCAATCTATGGTTGCTCTTGGCCATGTCGACATCGTTCGGTTGCACTTTGTAATCCTCAACGTGCCATTACTCGGGTATATTCTCCAGTATGTTTATTTAGTGATGTTTCCAAGTGATGTAATTGGTAGCATTTCTCTTATTTCTTTCACTGAACAAATCACTAGGTAGTTGCGTTGCATCTCGGAGTACCCAAACAGAGTAGAGTAGAAAATACATAGTGATTTCTACTTCGTGCCTCGAGCTAATACTGGTGTGATATGATTCAGCCTTATCTTCTCTAAGATTTCAACATCTTGGTTTGGATTGCTACTTCTCTGAATGGAAATAAAAATACACACATGTACTTTGAGTTCCCTCTAGTACATATTATCATGTCAGCATGAATTCTAATTTCTGCTTCAAAATCAACTGTTATGTCTGAAAAATATTTATGTATGATATCTGAACAACGCAGTTGGAAGGGATACAATGCTGGAATGGAGTCTCTTATACTTCAAAAATATACAATGCTGGATTTGGAAAATAATGTCTTGAAAAAAATGTTTGGAGAGTATAGTTGAGTAGAAAATTACTAAACACGGTAAGTAGTGCCCTCTTGATTTTTTTCTGGTTTGTTTTGGAATTCTATCCTCCATTAAACTAGCCAAGAGGTATATCTTAGTACTATTTAGTTGCTAGCATGAAATTTTTTCACAATAGCAGTGCCATGCGACCGTCCTTTTTCTTGATGGTACAACACAATGGCATGTTGACTCTGAAGCTCGACATTGAGATGCGACCATCTTCTGATCCACATGTTGCTTGGCTTGCAAGTCATCGTTGTTTGTGGCTGTTGTAACCAGCGTGCATCACTCTAGCGTAGGACTAATTATATGTCTTCGTGGCAGCGAATATGATGGAAGCTACCACTCCGAGGTGGCAATGAAGTGGCGCAAAACTGAAGAACACGTCGCCTGGCTGGTAAAGCTTGAAGCTCCATGCATCAAATTGCCCGTGAGCTAAAGTTCTTTCTTGGTTTATTCAGTTATGTTTCAATATGTGAACGACTATCCTTAATAAATCATGCTTTTAACATTTTATTTTTAAGTTCTCCCACATCTCAGTGTTGCCATGTTAGGGGCTATAAATGGTATCAATGCCACACCTTGGTCTAATTTGTAGGAGGAACTAGGTTGCAGCATTTTTCTCTAGAAAGAAGCGGCTGAGAGTAAATACTTGTCACTCTATGATTGAAAACCATATTATATCAAGTTCAATACACATTTCTAACTAGAACATTTGACAACGTATAAGTTTGTTTGTCTCGTGGCAATGTTGGTTGTATCCATGAAACATTAATCAAATATTTATATTTCAACTAGATATTTGTTTATTCGGTTCTAGATGGTTTTCCGACTACCTCAGAACATTTTGAATGTTATCTCTTTAGGTTGTCGTATTTAGCTCATGGATCCAACTTTTGTTGAAGGGAAACTCAAGGTTCCAACTTGATATGCTCTCTCTTTCATTTGGTTTATTGGAGCATATAATTGGTAAATTTGATGACCTAGAAGCACTTTTAGGTATAGGAGATAGAAACTGAGGAGAATCTTTTTTTTTGCTATTCTATGACGGATACATAAATTTGTACCACGAATCAGGCATGTGTGGGCGAGGGAGGGAAGAGGAGAGAAACATTCACATTTTTCATGCTTTGGACGAGCATTTCTATTCATAGGTTTCTTTTTCCATGGCAATGCATGAGCGTGTAGACATAATGGTAGAGCCCGGGATGAAGGGTAGGTCCAGTATAGAACCATGAGGTACTAGCACTAAGATAGGAAGACGGTTGCTGACCTTGTCCCTTGTTGTTGGCCTACCACGACGACATCAATCACTAGCTCACTTAGAACACGAGTTAATGGATTTTGTGATAAGAGTGAGCGAGATGGAAGTTGGGGTTGGTCTATTCATTTACGGCTATCTGAGCGGAATAAATTTCCTAATTTAGGAAATAAGGCAAATTGCATTTTATTATAGATTGCTTTACAACAAATTGCATTTTATTATAGATGGCTTTACAACAAATTGCATGAGCTAGTGGTTCATATATTTTTTCATCAAGTCATACAAACTTTTGGTCAGGATAGAAGGATAAATGCATTGGTTGCTACCGGAGTTAATAAGGGACACGGTGGCGTATCAGTTACATGCCCAACAACGAACATCATATTCAACTATGTATTAAAACGTGGAAATGGCTCAGGAGACATTAGATCTGCCTTCTTGGCTCGGGGAGGCATCACGAGATGGTGCACGCCTCGTCTCCTTTGACGACAGTAGCAGGTCGACACAAACACGGAGTAGGGGATCAGGTCGAAGAGCGGGGCGGTTGGCGGGGCCTCCTCCTTGGTGGTCTATGGAAAAGTACGGTGTGAAGAAGAGAGAGTGCCATGAAGAATGTGAGGTGGGCGTCATCCGGTTTTAAAGGAGAGGGCTCCACGGCGCGAAACCGAGCGGGAATGGGAGGGTCCGACGGGAAAAAAGAAGGGTGCATCGTGGGGTTGTTTGTTGTTGGATAACTTGGCGGATAGTCCGGACAACCACATTTCTTCCCACACATGACCTGGATTTGAGGAAGTCGGGAGTGTCTAGATGGTTGAATTTTGGGGAGCCTGCTGGGCCCTAGTTCAATATCAGAACTCGCCCGATGGTATAAGAGACAAATGAGCTTAGACATTGGAGATGATCTTAATTATTTTTTTGATTCATTTATATGCATTCTGACTTGTAGCAAGGGACGAGCGTTCTACTAGCATTTAGAAAATAGAGGATTGGTAGCGATGTGCTCTTGCAGCAACAGAGTGGACCATCCCATTTCGTAGGTTTTGCCTTGTTTTTTAAAATAAGAGTGTGAGGTTTTAACACTTTTCTGTTTTTCCTGCGCGGACATTTTTCTATAATGTTTGTTTTTCACTTTGTTTCATTGTATGTTTCTTTTATTTTCTCTGTTTAATTATCTTTTAGCAATATATATAAATATTTTTGACAAATACACGAGCATTAATGTGTGAACACTTTTAAACCTACATGAACATTATTTAAGGATATGAATATTTAAAAAAAATTATGCGGACATTTATTTCATGCTAGAACCAAACATATTGGAATAGATTTTCACTTTGTGAGAAGAGGGGTAGTTAACAAACAAGTGGACATTCGATTTCATCCATTGATAAGATCAGATTGTACATGGATTTACCCAGGCATTAGCCACGAAGAACTTAGAAGAGAAGTCTAATCTCAATTGTTCTAAAACTGTGATAGGGGCAGGGTTTTGAAGATATTATTAGAAGATTCCACATGCTTCCAGAACACGGCCAAGGCTTAGTTAGTAAGGATGTTAGCATTAGGTTGTTGGCATATGGTACTGATTCAATCTATTATTATTTTGTCAATAATTTACTAATCATGCTTGTACCCAAATCATGTGCGTAGCCTACAATATCCAGCTCTATACAACATTGTGCGCCACAAGGGTGATACTATTGCCACGGTAATGGAATCATTTCCGCCAAATGTGAAATTCAGAAGAGATTTAATTGGACCCAGACTATAATCGTGGAACATCCTGCTCCAGGGGTTGTCCATGGTGCAATTGTCACATGGGTCTGATGTTTTCCGATGGAACCTCCATAGGAATGGCCAATTCTCAGTGGAGTCAATGTATAGAGCGTTAATCCAGTCTGATGTGCCAGTTGATAATAACAAGAAGATCTGGAAGATGAAGATACCCCTTAAGAATAAAATCTTTGCATGGTATCTTCATCGCAGAATCATTCTTACTAAAGATAACCTTATTTAGAGAAATTGGCATGGTACTCCGCAATGTATCTTTTGTCACCATGATGAGACAATAAAACATTTGTTCTTCCAATGCAAATTGGCTCGTTCTATATGGTCAGTCATCCAGATAGCTTCTGGCTTGTATCCTCCTTGTAGTGTTGCTAATGTATTTGGCAACTGGTTACATGGGATTGATCACAGGTTTAGAACTCTTCTTAGGGTGGGAGCGCTTGCTGTTATTTGGTCGCTTTGGCTATGTAGGAATGATAAGGTTTTTAATGATAAAATTACTTCTCTGATGCAGGTTATCTACAGATGTACCGGGACTCTTCGTTTATGGTCCTCTCTACAACATGTGGAGAATCGAGACCTGTTTATGGAGGTGTGTACACGATTGGAGGATACGGTGAGGGTTACTTTTACCCAACATGGGTGGCAGCATGATCTTAGGATTGGCCCACCTCCGTTTTAGGCGTTATACATACTCTACATGTTTCTTTGTATTTCGCCTTTTTATTTTTCGTTTGTGCGAGAAGACTTTATTTGGCTGTGTGCATCGTAGTATGCAGAGGCCGGGTGTAATGCTTAAACCTTTTAAGTAATAAAACGCCCCTTTTCGAAAAAAAATTGCGTAGCCTACAGGATAAGCCCCGTCCTATGAATAAATTCCACGCAGCCCTCTCACAGAGAGGGTAGAATGCTTCAGCCTCATGGCTCAAGGGTAAACCCAAATTGATGGGTTAGTCTTTGGTGAGACCTCAAGCGCTAATGTATAGAGGAAACCTTGGCAGACATTGAAGCTATATGTATTTTTCTTGCTCATACTAGTAACCATGATAAAACTCTTCATCAAATAGATGTTTATGAAAGATTGGATGAAGCGTATGCCTCTGGCAGGGACGCGTTGCATGTTATATAGGCAAAGAGGTTTACAAGATTTGGTAGTTCGGTTGTTGGATTGATCCTCAAGAAAGATATACAGGATGAGGATGAATCCTAACAACCACAACTACAGATTACAACAACCATGCAACACGCTAGCCTACCGGGCGTACTGGGCGTATATACGGTTTATACTCATACCGTATATACGTGTTACAATGTATTCTAACACGCCCCCTCAATCATAACTTCACCAAGTTGAGATTGCTCTTAAAGTCTTCTAATTTTCGCCATGATAAGGCCTTGGTAAACCCATCAGCAACTTGATCACCTGCGGGTATAAACCGAATATCCAGTAGCTTGCTAGCTACTCTCTCACGAACAAAATGATAGTCAACTTCTATATGTTTAGTTCTTGCGTGAAACACTGGATTTGCTGACAAATATGTGGCACCAATGTTGTCACACCAAAGACGAGCAACTGGCGAATGAGCAACTCCAAGTTCACGTAGAAGAGTTTGGACCCAAATAATCTCAGCAGTTGCATTGGCTAATGATTTATACTCTGCCTCAGTACTTGACCTTGAAACAGTAGCTTGCTTACGTGCACTCCAAGAAATCAGGTTGGGACCAAAGAACACACGAAACCTCCTGTTGATCTTACATCATCGGGACATCCTGCTTGATCAAGCATCGAGAAGGCACTAACAATGTTGCAAGCTGACTTAGTGAACTTTAGGCCTGTACTCATAGTACCTTTAAGGTATCTCAGAATTCTTTTAACTGCTGTCATGTGTTGAGAGGTAGGAGAGTGCAAATACTGACAAACTTTGTTCACTGGGAAACAAATATCCGGTCTTGTGAATGTCAAATATTGCAAGGCACCTACCATACTTCTATACCTTGTTGACTCTTCGGCCCCCAAAGGTTCTCCTTGTTCCTTTGACAGCTTTTCAGACGTTGAGAGAGGCATGTTTGAGATCTTGCAATTTTTCATACCCGCACGTTTCAATATATCCATGACATATCTTTCTTGGGTCAGAAGGATGCCATCTTTTACCTTCTTAACTTCAATTCCCAAGAAATAATGTAGATCTCCTAGATCCTTCAAGGCAAAATCTCTTCTCAAATCTGCCAACAAAGCTACAGTTGCATCTTGTGATGAGCTGGCAACAATTATATCATCAACATAAACCAAACATAAACATAATAATTTTTCCTCTTCTAAAAAAGAACAGAGAAGTATCCCCTCTTGATGGTTTAAAACCAAGTGCTTGAAGTTTGTCACACAACCTGGAGTACCATGTCCGAGGTGCCTGTTTTAGACCATACAACGCTTTGTCAAGTTTGCAGAGATGATTTTCCTTGCCTTTAATCTCATAACCAGGTGGTTGTCTCATATAGACTTCTTCCTCTAGAACGCCATGGAGGAACGCATTCTGAACATCCAATTGCACGAGACTCCGATTCTTTGGATCTTTGCAATGAAAGAACAAGTCGATAGTAGCTGCTTTAACAACGGGACTAAAGGTATCTTCATAATCTATACCGTATCTCTGTTTGAAACCTTTTGCTACTAGCCTTGCCTTGTATCATCAATTTGACCATCTGCCTTTCTTTTAATCCTATAGACCCACCTACAATCAATGATATTTTTATTTTTTGTCGGTGGGACTAAGTCTCAAGTCTTATTTTAATAAGAGCATCATACTCATCATTCATGGCCCTCTTCCAATTTACATCATTCAAAGCTTCTTGCAAATTATGAGGTTCACCAGTGGTTGTCGGACCACCAAAGCGAGGTTTGAGCTTGTCATACCTAAGCATGCCATCTGTCTGAATTTGAGGTTTTGAAATACCGTGTTGTGATCGTGTTAGCGAGTTGGCACATCAGGAGCTGCAGGTGCATGCGGCACGGAGAATCCGCCGGAGGAGGAGGATCCGCCGCGATCCCATGTCGGCGCTGCGATCCCAGAGCAGATCTGTCGCGCGACAACAGAGGATCTCTCATCTGTCGGGCAGATCGGCGTGAGAGCCCGTGCCCATCGCGCACGTCTCCCTCGCTTGGTTGGCCCACTGGCGGCCGCGAGAGGGAGCGGTTGGCCCACTGACGACAGCGTTGTCGGGAGATCCAACAAGCGATCCGGCGCGCACCACGCGTCGTTCCGCAGCGGCGTCTGCGCAGATTCCCCCTCGATCCGCTGCGCCGCTGCGCCGCCGGCGCTGCAGGCTCGGGATCGCTACCCGCAGCACCTGAATCCTCCTCGTGTTCCGCAACAGTTTCGTCTTGTTCTGGCTGCATAAAATCATGCACAAAAACTGGATTTTCTCCACTGTTAGCGACAAGATTAGGGCGAAAATTAGCCTGTTGATCAACTACAGGTTCGTCCCCATGATCAAAGGGTGTAGACTCAGGAAGTAAAAGAACTTCTGACCGGAGAGGGGTGCCTGCATTTGGATTTAGAGTTGCAAAGGGAAAAACTGTCTCATCAAAAATAACATCACGGGATATATATACTCGTCCAACAGCAACATCTAGGCATTTAAAACCTTTGTGAAGATTGTTGTAGCCAAGGAACACGCACTGTTTGGAACAAAATTCTAACTTTTTGGAATTATAAGGGCGAAGATTCGGCCAACATGCACATCCAAAAATCCGTAGGGAATGATAATTGGGTTGTTCTTGAAACAAGCGTGTCAGAGGAGTTTCAAAATTAATCACTTTGCTAGGGGTGCGATTGATCAGATATGTGGCAGAGAGGAAAGCCTCATCCCAAAACTTCAAGGGCATGGAGGCATGGGCTAAGAGAGAGAGCCCTACATCAACAATATGTCGATGTTTTCTTTCTACTGACCCGTTTTGCTGATGAGCATGGGGACAGGAGACATGGTGAGTGATTCCTAATTGACGAAAAAAGGAATTTAGGCGTTCATATTCGCCACCCCAGTCTGTTTGCATAGTGATTATTTTTTTATTGAACAATCTTTCAACAAGGGTTTGAAATTCATGAAAGACCTTAAACACTTCGGATCGGTGCTTAAGTAGATATATCCACGTGAATTTGCTATAATCATCAATGAAAGACACATAATAGTTTTTCTTATTGATAGAATCACGGGCAGGCCCCCATACATCGGAGAAAATTTGCTCCAAAGGAGCTTTAGACACACTGTTTGAACTAGGATAAGGAAGTTGGTGACTTTTGCCCATTTGCATGCATCACAAACTCCTTCTTTATTCAACTCGCTACTAGAAAAAGGAATATTGTTCTGGCTAAGAACATGACGCACTATGGTAGATGACGGATGCCCTAGCCGACTGTGCCACCTTTCAACAGGCAGTTTATTTGCACCAAACGCTTGCTTGCTTGAGCTAAAAGGAGCCGATGATACGGGGTAGAGGCCTTGTCTACACCTGCCGCGCAGAAGGGTTTTCCTCGTTCCCTGTTCCTTGACGAGAAAAAAAGTTGGGTGAACTTCAAGGAAAGTATGATTATCAGTGGATAAGCGATGAGCGGAGATGAGGTTTTTGGAGGCATCGGGCACATGCAAGATGTTTTTAAGATGAAGATCACGAGTAGGGGTACGAACGGTAGTGTGACCAATATGACTAATTTCCATACCTTCTCCGTTTGCAGTGTGGACTTGATCGTTGCCGTGGTACTTGTTGTGGACGGTCAACTTGTCGAGTTCGCTGGTGATGTGATCGGTGACGCCAGTGTCCAGATACCAGTTGGTATCTACTCCATAGGACGAGGTTGTGGCAGATCCGGCGCTCTTCTCATTCTTGGTGTAGGAGATGTCGAAGCGCCGGTAGCATTCGAGGGCGGTGTGATTCGGCCTCTTGCAGATCTGGCAGACGACCTCAGGAAGATCATCGACTCCTCCGTTGCCGTTGCCGTTGCCGCGGCCTCCATTGCCACGACCTCTGTTGCCGCGGCCACCTCCTCCATTACCGCGGCCACCTCCACCGCGGCCATAACCACCACGGCCACGAGAGATGGTGTTGGCCGAGGACTGGGAGGAGTGGTTGCCACCTTCGAACATAGCAAGACGCTTTTCAAAACCGATCAACTGAGAGTAAAGTTCAGCTACCTTGATTGGTTCAGTCCTCGCGGCGCAGATGGACGAGACAAACGAGATGTAGTCGTAGTCTAGTCCGGCGAGGATGTAGGAGACCATGTCATCATCGTCGAGCGGCTTGCCTGCTGAAGCCATCTCGTCGCCCAGCGCTTTCATGCGCCCGATGTAGTCGGCGATGGTCGCGGTGCCCTTTTTGGTGGTGGAGAGGCGATCCGGCGTGTTGGCGATGTTGGCCTGCGTGCGGGAGAGGAACATCTCACGATGGCGGTCCATGCCGCAGCGGCCTTGGTGCGATGGGCGACTTGAACCATCACGGTGGTGAGATCGAGTTGAAGATGAAGCTCGATGACTGCGAGTCTTGCGCGGGGTGACAAGATACGCCGGGTTTGGCACATTTGTCGGCTTACCATCTTTATCGGCAAGCTTGGGCTCCGGGAACGGATGATCAGGGTTGAGGTGATCAATCAGCTGCGCTCCGCGGATGGTGGCTAGGGCTTGCGCGCGCCAGACCAGGTAGTTGCCCCGGTGCAGCTTGTCAGCGATGGGAATGAGGGCAAAAGCGGCGGCGGCAGAGCTGGAGCTAGCCATGACTAGGTTTGGATGTTGGAGAGGAAGTTGGCTCTGAATACCATGAAAGATTGGATGAAGCGTATGCCTCTCGCAGGGACGCGTTGCATGTTATATAGGCAAAGAGGTTTACAAGATTTGGTAGTTCGGTTGTTGGATTGATCCTCAAGAAAGATATACAGGATGAGGATGAATCCTAACAACCACAACTACAAATTACAACAACCACGCAACACGCTAGCCTACCGGGCGTACTGGGCGTATATACGGTTTATACTCATACCGTATATACGTGTTACAATGTATTCTAACAGTTTAAAGTGTTTCCTTAAATGGTAAAAGTCAAAATGTTGGTCTGTGTTAAACAATCTTGCAATTTTAAAAACTTCAAATTGCCGCACCATGCCTATAAACTCCATAAGGCTCTAGTCATACAAAAATCCACAAGGCAAGACTAAAGCAAGCCCCCGTGGCATGAGATGAATGTGTAAGGAGATTCCTTGTTAAAAGATTTTTCAAATTGGGAGAATTGACTCAACAATCTTCACTAAGAAAGTTAAAATTGAAATCTTGGTGTGCCAAATATGTGTGGATGATATTACCTTTAGATCAACTAACCCCACTTTTAGGTAAACTTATATAAAGCAAGTTTGAGATGTCCATGATGGCCAAGTCGAAGTAATTCCTCAAACTTCAAATAAAGATAACAAAGGAAGGTACCTTCATATTTGAAACCAAATACACATATGTCATGAAGAACACTAAAGGATTTGTCGATGGGAAGTGTTTCACCATATTCATGTGTCACACATACTATATTTTGTATTACCGTCCTTGTGTTTGCATAATAGTGTAAATATGCTAGGAACATCAACAAACTGTAGCTTTTATTTAAGAACCTTCGCAAGGACTAAGACGCCATGAACCGAGTAAGCCACCATGAATCACGTCAAGGGATAATGCACCCTCCATGGCCGATGGGAGTAACTCAGATGTGCTTGAAGTCTTGGAGTGTCCATCGTCCATCCTTCCCCTTGACCATGAACTTGTGTTTAGGGACCCACCACTCTGCCGGCACTGGGTGCTCGTTCGTGAGCGCATCGACACCCTTGTTCACCAACGCCACATCACGTTCCACCTCTAGCTTGAACCCTCCAGCGCTGCCTTGTTCCCCAGCCACTCCATGTAGGTAGCACTCGAGATTGTGGAGCGTCAACACCGTGGCCGGCATACGCATATACGGGGAGCGGATTGTTCTTATGGTCAGCTCCACGGCCACATCCACATATCCCAAAGGTGGGTACATGGGCACAATGTCGCCAGCATTCTGCACATGAAGTGCCTTCAGGTCTGGGAATGAGTTGAACGCCGACCTAAAGAAGCGATCCCCGACATGGGGGCTTGCGAACACGATAGCAGTCACAGGGAATGATTTAGTGGAGTTCTCGGGTTTGTTGGCGCCACTAGACACCAGGTCAACGGCGTTGAGGGTGGCGAGCGACGCACCGAGGCTATGGCCGCAAACGGTGATGCTGACCTCCTCGTCCTTGTACAACTCCACAAGCCTCCTGACCTCCTTGAGAACCTGCAGGCATGTGTGTATGTGCGTCAATGGAGGAAACCGGGAGAAAACCATTCCTTAAAATAGTCATGTGTGTGTGATATTCTCTAGGTCGCCCAAAAATTAGTTAGTCTGAATTAACAAAGTTGCACGGTAAGTACACACAGCCAGCAGGGCATCGCTTTCGTTGAGGCATAAATTTAACATTTGGATAACGCGCTGCCCGAGTTTTTTAACGCTTTGGCTGGCTCGCGCCACAACTGACAACATCCACTCCATACTTAAATCAGTGCAGACCATTTTATACTTGTTATCCTTCCATTTCTGACGCGTTCAATTGTCGTGGGTGATGGATGGTTTAGCCTGTAAATAAGTCATTATTTTGTTCTTTTTTGCGGGTCAATAAGTCATTCTTTACCAAGTGGTCAGCTTGATAAGCTATCAACAAATATTTGCAATAAGATTTAACTTCATATGTCTTTCACTCGTGGAACCAAGCTTCTGGGCTCTCTCGGAGAATCTTTCGTCTGATGGTTGCCCATCATGTCTTATTTTTCTGGCACATTTTGACATTTTCCTGTCTGCGTTTTAAACCTTGATAAAAATCTCGAGGATTCTTTTTTCGAATGAAAATCTCTAGCATTTTGTAGTGACATAAATTAACAATAGTGAAACTGACTTGCTGTGTCTAGCTAGATCGTCGTCTTGCCTCAGTATAGTCAATCGCTTTGCTTCAGTCTAGTCAAGACTGTGTTGTCTTTTTATATGATAAAACTGGAGTTATTATAAGACTTAGATGTACAATACTTAAAGCACATCGATGTGCTTTAACAAAACTGTTATTTATAATGATCGGTTAGATCTACTGGACGTACCAAACGCTCATTTATGAAAATTGCATCACTGTGGCGCGTTACTTACCTGATCTTTGGCGCTGGTTTTGGTGAACTCGGAGCTCTTGTTGCTTGATGTGTACACGGACAGGAACCCTCGGTGCACGACGGCAAAGCGGTTCTGGCTCGCCGCGGAACCCAGAACGGGCGCGGCGGGCACGGGCGTGAAGTCGAGGTCGTTGACCCACTCCAGGCTCTTGATGGTGCCGCGCCAAGCCACGACGATGTCGCGCCTCCCGAGCGCGGCGGCGCCCTCGTCCGTGGCCACGGCCACGTACCCCATCCAGTTGGACTCTCGGCTCCAGACGTCCGGCAGCGACGGCAGCGGCAGCAGGAGGAAGGACTCGGGGAGTGGCAGCGACGAGGTGGCGTAGACGAACTTGGTGACCTGGTAGTTGTTGCCGTGGTGGGGCACCCCCACGCCTGCCAGTAGGTCGTCGTGGCCGTAGAAGCACGCGCCGCAGTGCGGGGAGCGCCTCTCCGTGTTGAACCCGTCGTATGTGGCCTGCACCATCTCGCCGTAGGAGATGATGGTGGCGCGGAGGTGCAGGTCCAGAGGGTCCAGGAGGCCCTTCCACGAGTTCTCACCGTGGAGCTCGCGCCACCTGCTGGCCACGGTGCCGACGATAGGCGCCGCCGCCGACGTCGTGCCGCTGCCACGCGGTTTCTCTTGGTCTTGCAGCTTGCTGGCTATGTCTCCAACGATTGGCAATGGGATTGGGAGGAACGACATGGCGCGCGGGCTGGTGGGTGTTAATCCGATGGATCTTCTCGACCGATCGGCTGCGTGCCAGTAAGTATGGCTGCTAGCTAGTGTTGTGGCCTCTTTGCTTCAGCTTGGGCGTGTACTTATAGGACGTTTCCGTGTGAACCATGTGACTTGCTCCAGTGTTATATTATTTCTCCCCAGTCTTACTGTCAATCATTGTACTACATCCTAAGTTAAGTGGCCATTCCCAGTTTTGCATGATGCTGGCATCCTTTTTATTTTAAGAAATCACCGGGCTCAAATCAGTTAAGTTGGGGAGGAAGCACCCAAGGCATAGCCCCTAGGAGAGATTTTCATGTGCAATACGGATTACGGAATTCCTCCGACCACGGGGAGATGTTCCCACTACCCCATGTGCCCAAATAGCAACAAGGGAGGGAACTAAATCCCTCACATACAACATGCTCCTTTGGTTCACAAATAAGTGTACGTTTGACATTTAAAATTTATTCATAAAAAATGTATTTCCAGTCTTCTATCTTCTCAATGCATTTTAAAGTAGAAAAAATACTTTTTTTTATCACATAATAATCAAGATCAATAACATTTAATACATGGTCTCCTCACTTTCTACCTGCACTCAGCTCATTGGGGATGGGGTAATTAAAGAGAAGAGAGATGGTGGCTTGCACATTCCAATGCATTTTTTTACTGTACTTCATAACTTGTCCTAAATTTTCTATATGTACACTTATTCCCGGACGGAGAAAGTACAACTATAACACAACCAATCACAGGTAAAAATTCCACAACTAGTTCTACAAAAAACCATAGACATACAAAATGTTCAGAAAATTCATGTAAACGAGAATTTCTTTGAAAAAATTACTCTCTCCGGTCCTTTTTTCTCTACATATAAGATTTGTCTGAAGTCAAACTTCATAAAGTTTGACCAACATTATAGGGAAAATATAAACATTCACAATGCAAAATCATTATTATTTGATGCACCATGAATTTAATTTTGTATTTCTTAATATAAATATGGTTAAACTTTGTGAGGTTTGACTTTAGATAAATCTTATATGCGGAGTAAAAAGGACGGGAGGAAGTACAACTGATATCCATCAATTCACCAAGGTTCCAATATCCATCACTTCACATTTCATTGCGATCAAGTGTTGACCTAAACCATTTGTGTGTGCTAGCATAAAAGCAATCATTACAATTGGCATTGATGCATCATTGTTTAAGTTTGTTCTTTACAAAAGGTTTACAAATATCAAGTTTTCATGTCCGAGGCAGCAGCGAGTCTACCAAGGGGGCTTCAACAGGCTTGAGACCCACCCCCCACCTTCCTTCGAAAATTGGATTTTTTTGTACTCGTATTTAGCCCAACACAGCCCACCATTCTTCTGTCAAAGTACTTCCCAGTTCATGCCAGCCCCGCACAAGCAGTCGCACAAGATCACTCGTAACAAAAAATTAACCTTATTTGGACTAAAGAATTAAGAGTTAGTGGCTTTTTCTTCACACTGTTAACTTTGAGCCCCCCCTCTCATTTTCTTCCAAGAATTCGTCACTAGTATGAGGGCAGAATAGGATATAATGCAAAAATCATTAGTCCTACTCAGCTCTTTTCTCCACTCCACATCGGAATCAGGTACCATAACTCGATGTTTGTTGAACTACAAAAAAATAAGGAAGTTAGCACCATGTATCGAACCAATAATTGTAACAATTACATGAACACATGATGACTATAGCTTGGATATCTAATAACTATCTATAGGTCTTGTTGAGAAAAAAGATAAGAGCAACCAAACTAACTTCTATTTCTGGTGTCTGCGGCGTACATTTCAGTAGTAATTACTGAATAACTAAGGATGGAAGATGGTAAGTAGTAGATCATTAAACCATTTTCAAGCTTCATGCCAATATATAATTCCAAATTAGTACAAATGGGGATAAAAAGTATAAGGGGGGAAGGTAAGGACAAACAAAACATGGTTTTTTGTGTGTGGAGAAGTAAAAGCCTCTATCTACAAGAGGAGGTAAGGTAGCCAAACAACCAATTCACAAACAATGTATTCTCCGGTAGTGTCGTAAGTGTAAATGAATGCACAACGGAACTTCTGCAGTAAATATAAGAAATTGTTAGTGTCCTTTAGAAGACCCCAACCAACAATAAGTACCATTTTTAAAAATAGTGTACTAAGGAATATTTGAACCTGGAGCTAGAACAAGCACGGCGGAAGTACCAAATTACCACTCCCTCCGCTTTAAAATAAGTGTCATGGTTTTAGTTCAGATTTGCACTAAAACCATTACACTTATTTTTGGAACAGAGGGAGTAATAGATATGTGCCACGTCCCACACTCCACTACTGTTACAAGTTAGTTCCATGTTGAGTGAGTCTGTAACTAGCTAGTCGGCACTTGGTAGTACTTTCTCTTGCTTAAGCAAGACCATGCAGCTACACTTTGTAAGAAAGGAAAATTAACATCGGTGTAAAATTGTCGTCCTAGCAAGTAGCTAGTCTAGTCTAGTGTGTCGTCCCGTGAAACTGATGTCAAAACTGCAAAGGTTTGTCATTTGTCAACCAGATTGTTAGGTGGTCACTTGAATGATAGCATTGAAGGAAATATGCCCTAGAGGCAATAATAAAGTTATTATTTATTTCCTTATTTCATGATAAATGTTTATTATTCATGCTAGAATTGTATTAACCGGAAACATGATACATGTGTGAATACATAGACAAACATATAGTCACTAGTATGCCTCTACTTGACTAGCTCGTTAATCGAAGATGGTTATGTTTCCTAACCATAGACATGAGTTGTCATTTAATTAACGGGATCACATCATTAGGAGAATGATGTGATTGACATGACCCATTCCGTTAGCTTAGCACTTGATCGTTTAGTATATTGCTAATGCTTTCTTCATGACTTATACATGTTCCTGTAACTATGAGATTATGCAACTCCGTTTACGGAGGAACACTTTGGTACTACCAAGCGTCACAACGTAACTGGGTGATTATAAAGGAGTACTACAGGTGTCTCCAAAGGTACATGTTGGGTTAGCGTATTTCGAGATTAGGTTTTGTCACTCCGATTGTCGGAGAGGTATCTCTGGGCCCTCTCGGTAATGCACATCACTATAAGCCTTGCAAGCAATGTAGCTAATGAGTTAGTTACGGAATGATGCATTACGGAACGAGTAAAGAGACTTCTTGGTAGCGAGATTGAACTAGGTATTGGATACCGACGATCGAATCTCAGGTAAGTAACATACCGATGACAAAGGGAACAATGTATGTCGTTATCGGTTTGACCGATAAAGATCTTAGTAGAATATGTAGGAACCAATATGGGCATCCAGGTTCCGCTATTGGTTATTGACCAAGAATAGTTCTAGGTCATGTCTACATAGTTCTCGAACCCGTAGGGTCCGCACGCTTAAGGTTTCGATGCGGTTATATTATGAGTTTATGAGTTTTGATGTACCGAAGGAGTTCGGAGTCCCGGATGAGATCGGGGACATGACGAGGAGTCTCGAAATGGTCGAGGCGTAAAGATCGATATATTGGACGACTATATTGGAGTTGGAAAGGTTCGAATGATTGGGTATTTTTCGAGTGGGAGAGTTACGGGAATTCACCGAGGAGAAGTATTGGGCCTTATTGGGCCCTGCGGAAAGAGAGAGGGCTGCCTAGGGCAGGCGCGCGCCCAAGGCCTAGTCCGAATTGGACTAGGGGAGGGCCGCACCCTTCCTCCCTTCCCCTCCTTCTCTCCTACTCCTACTAGGAAAGGAGAGTCCTACTCCGGTGGGAGTAGGACTCCCCCTTTGTGCGCCTCCTCCCTTGGCGGCCACCTCCTCCTTGCTCCTTTATATATCTGGGGCAGGGGCACCCCATGACACACAAGTTGATCTACGGATCGTTCCTTAGCCGTGTGCGGTGCCCCCTCCACCATATTCCACTTGGTCATATCGTTGCGGAGCTTAGCGAAGCCCTGCGCGGAGAATTCATATTGTCGCGGAGCTTAGGCGAAGCCCTGCGTCGGTGGAGCATCATCATCGTCCCACGCCGTCGTCTTGTGGAACTCATCCCGACACTTTGCTGGATCGAGTCCGGGATCGTCATCGAGCTGAGCGTGTGCAGAACTCGGAGGTGCCGTCGTTCGGTGCTTGGATCGGTCGGATCGTGAAGGCGTCGACTACATCAACAGCGTTGTTAAACGCTTCGCTTTCGGTCTCACGAGTGCGTGGACGACACTCTCCCTCTCGTTGCTATGCCATCACCATGGTCTTGCGTGTGCGTAGGAAAATTTTTGAAATTACTCGTTCCCCAACAGTGGTATCGAGCCTGGTTTTATGCGTTGATGTCATATGCACGAGTAGAACACAAGTGAGTTGTGGGCGATATAAGTCATCTGCTTACCAGCATGTCATACTTTGGTTCGGCGGTATTGTGAGATGAAGCGGCCGGACCGACATTACGCGTCGCTTACGCGAGACTGGTTTCACCGCTTGAGCACTCGTTGCTTAAAGGTGACCGGCGGGTGTCATCTCTCTCACTTTAGTTGAATCGAGTGTGGCTCGCCCGGTCCTTGCGAAGGTTAAAACAGCACCAACTTGACAAACTATCGTTGTGGTTTTGATGCGTAGGTAAGAACGGTTCTTGCTCAGCCCGTAGCAGCCACGTAAAACTTGCAACAACAAAGTAGAGGGCGTCTAACTTGTTTTTGCAGGGCATGTTGTGATGTGATATGGTCAAGGCGTGATGCTATATTTTATTGTATGAGATGATCATGTTTTGTAACGAGTTATCGGCAATGGCAGGAGCCATATGGTTGTCGCTTTATTGTATGAAATGCAAGCGCCATGTAATTGCTTTACTTTATCACTAAGCGTAGCGATAGTCGTAGAAGCAATAGTTGGCGAGGCGACAACGATGCTACGATGGAGATCAAGGTGTCGCGCGGTGGCGATGGTGATCATGGCGGTGCTTGGAGATGGAATCACAAGCACAAGATGATGATGACCATATCATATCACTTATATTGATTGCATGTGATGTTTATCCTTTATGCATCTTATCTTGCTTTGATTGGCGGTAGCATTATAAGATGATCTCTCACTAAAATTATCAAGAAGTGTTCTCCACGAGTATGCACCGTTGCGAAAGTTCTTCGTCTTTGAGACACCACGTGATGATCGGGTGTGATAGGCTCTACGTTCAAATACAGCGGGTGCAAAACAGTTGCACACGCGAATACTCAGGTTAAACTTGGCGAGCCTAGCATATAACAGATATGGCCTCGGAACACGGAGACCGAAAGGTCGAGCGTGAATCATATAGTAGATATGATCAACATAGTGATGTTCACCATTGAAACTACTCCATCTCACGTGATGATCGGACATGGTTTAGTTGATTTGGATCACGTAATCACTTAGATGACTAGAGAGATGTCTATCTAAGTGGGAGTTCTTAAGTAATATGATTAATTGAACTTTAATTTATCATGAACTTAGTCTGGTAGTATTTTGCAGATTATGTTGTAGATCAATAGCTCGCGTTGTTGCTTTCATATGTTTATTTTAATATGTTCCTAGAGAAAATTGTATTGAAAATGTTAGTAGCAATGATGCGGATTGGATCCGTGATCGAGGTTTATCCTCATTGCTGCACGTAACGATTATGTCCTTAATGCACCGCTAGGTGACAGACCTATTGCAGGAGCGGATGCGGGCGTTATGAGCGTTTGGCTAGCTCAATATGATGACTACTTGATAGTTTAGTGCACCATGCTTAAAGGCTTAGAATCGGGACTTCAAAGGCGTTTTGAGCGTCATGGACCATATGGGATGTTCCAGGAATTGAAGTTAATATTTCAAGCAAATACCGAGTTGAGAGATATGAAGTCTCCAACAAGTTCTATAGCTAAAAGATGGAGGAGAATCGCTCAACTAGTGAGCATGTGCTCAGATTATGCAGGTACTTCAATCGCTTGAATCAAGTGGGAGTTAATCTTCGAGATAAGATAGTGATTGACAGAATTCTCTAGTCACCATCACCAAGTTAGTAGAACTTCGTGATGAACTATAATATGCAAGGGATGACAAAAGTAATTCCCAAGCTCTTCGTGGTGCTGAAATCGACGAAGGTAGAAATCAAGAAAAACATCAAGTGTTGATGGTTGACAAGACCACTAGTCTCAAGGAAAATGGCAAAGGGAAGAAGGGAACTTCAAAAGAGCGGCAAGCAAGTTGCTGCTCGAGTGAAAAAGCCCAAGTCTAGACCTAAGCACGAGACTGAGTACTTTTGCTGCAATGGAACTGGTCCTTTGGAAGCGAACTACCCCTGAATATTTGGTGGATAAGAAGGATGGCAAAGTGAACAAGGTTATATTTGATATACAGGTTATTGATGTGTGCCTTACTAGTGTTTATAGTAGCCCCGAGTATTTGATACTCGTTAGGTTGCTAAGATTAGTAACTCAAACAGGAGTTCTGAGAATAAGCAGAGACTAGTTGAAGGGAAGTGACGATGAGTGTTGGAAGTAGTTCCAAGATTGATATGATCATCATCGCACACTCCCTATACTTTCGGGATTAGTGTGGAACCTAAATAAGTGTTATTTGGTGTTGAGCATAAATATGATTTGATCATGTTTATTGCAATATGGTTATTCATTTAAAGTCAGAGAATAATTGTTGTTCTGTTTACATGAATAAAACCTTCAATGGTCATACACCCAATAAAATAGTTTGTTGGATCTCGATCGTAGTGATACACATATTCATAATATTGATGCCAAAAGATGCAAAGTTAATAATGATAGTGCAACTTATTTGTGGCACTTGCCGTTTAGGTCATATTGGTGTAAAGCGCATGAAGAAACTCCATCTTGATGGGATTTTGGAATCACTTGATTATGAATCATTTGATGCTTGCGAACCGTGCCTTTGGGCGAGATGACTAAAACTCGTTCTTGAACAATGGAGCGAGCAACAAACTTATTGGAAATAATACATCTTGATGTATGCGATCCGATGAGTGTTGAGGCTCATGGCGGGTATCATTATTTTCGACCTTCACAGATGATTTGAGCAGATATGGGTATATCTACTTGATGAAACATAAGTCTGAAATAGTTGAAAGGTTCAAAGAATTTCAGAGTGAAGTGGAAAATCATCGTAACAAGAAAATAAAGTTTCTGCGATCTGATCGTGAAGGCGAATAATTGAGTTCTGAGTTTGGTCTTCAATTAAAATAATGTGGAATAGTTTCACAGCTCACGCCACTGGAACACCACAATGTTATGGTGTGTCCGAACGTCGTAACCGCACTTTATTGGATATGATGCGATCTATGATGTCTCTTATCGGTTTACCACTATCATTTTGGGGTTATGCATTAGAGACAGTTGCATTCACGTTTAAAAGGGCACCATCTAAATACGTTGAGACGACACCGTATGAACTATGGTTAGTAAACCTAAGCTGTCGTTTCTTAAAGTTTGGAGTTGTGATGCTTATGTGAAAAAGTTTTCACCTGATAAGCTTGAACCCAAATCGGAGAAGTGCATCTTCATAGAATACCCAAAGGTAACTATTGGGTACACCTTCTATCATAGATCCGAAAGCAAGATATTTGTTGCTAAGATGGATCCTTTCTAGAGAAGAAGTTTCTCTCGAAAGAAGTGAGTGGGAGGAAAGTAGAACTTGATGAGGTAATTGTACCTTCTCCCTTATTGGAGAGTAGTTCATCACAGAAATCAGTTCAAGTGATTCCTACACCAATTAGTGAGGAAGTTAATGATGATGATCATGAAACTTCAGATCAAGTTGCTACCAAACCTAGTAGGTCTTCGAGTAAGATCCGCACAGAGTGGTACGGTAATCATGTTCGAAAGTCATGTTACTAGACCATGATGAACCTACGAACTATGAGGAAGCGATGATGAGCCCAGATTCCATAAAATGGCTTGAGGCCATGAAATCTGAGATAGGATCCATGTATGAGAACAAAGTATGGACTTTGATTGACTTGCTCGATGATCAGCAAGCCATGTTAAATAAATGGATCTTCAAGAGGAAGGCGGACAACGATAGTAGTGTTACTATCTACAAAGCTCGACTTGTCACAAAAAGGTTTTCGACAAGTTCAAGGTGTTGACTACAATGAGATTTTCTCAAGCTGTAGCGATGCTTAAGTCTGTCCGAATCATGTTAGCAATTGCCACATTTTATGAAATCGGCAAATGGATGTCAAAACTACATTCTTTAATGGATTTATTAAAGAAGAGTTGTATATGATGCAACCGAAGGTTTTGTCAATCCTAAAGGAGCTAACAAAATGTGCAAGCTTCAGCGATCCATCTATGGACTAGTGCAAGCATCTTGGAGTTGGAATAAACGCTTTGATAGTGTGATCAAAGCATATGGTTTTATCTGAGACTTTTGGAGAAGCTGTATTTACAAAAAGTGAGTGGGAGCACTACAGCATTTCGATAAGTATATGTGAATGACATATTGTTGATCGGAAATAATGTAGAATTATTCGCAAAGCATAAAGGAGTATTTGAAAGGAGTTTTTCAAAGAAAGACCTCAGTAAAACTACTTACATATTGAGCATCAAGATCTATTGAGATCAAGGCGCTTGATAAGTTTTTCAATAAGTACATACCTTGTCAAGATTTTGAAATAGTTCAAAATGGAGCAGTCAAAGAAAGAGTTCTTGCCTGTGTTGCAAAGGTGTGAAATTGAGTAAGACTCAAATCCCGACCACGGCAGAAAATAGAAAAGAGAATGAAAGTCATTCCTATGCCTCGATCATAGGTTCTATAAAGTATGCCATGCTATGTACCGGACCTATTGTATACCTTGCTCTGAATTTGGCAAGGAGTACAATAGTGATCTAGGAGTAGATCCTTTGGACATTGGTCAAGAACATCCTTAGTGAGGACTAAGGAAATATTTCTCGATTATGGAGGTGATAAAAGAGCCCGTCGTAAAGAGTTACATAGGTACAAGCTTTTACACCGATCCAGATGACTCTAAGTCTCAATCTGGATACATATTGAAAGTGGGAGCAATTAGCTAGAGTAGCTCCGTGCAGAGCATTGAATACATAGAATATTTGCAAAATACATACGGCTCTGAATGTGACAGACCCGTTGACTAAGCTTCTCTCACGAGCAAAACATGATCATACCTTAGTACTCTTTGGGTGTTAATCACATAGCGATGTGAACTAGATTATTGACTCTAGTAAACCCTTTGGGTGTTGGTCACATGACGATGTGAACTATGGGTGTTAATCACATACAGATGTGAATATTAGTGTTGGATCACATGATGATGTGAACTAGATTATTGACTCTAGTGCAAGTGGGAGACTGAAGGAAATATGCCCTAGAGGCAATAATAAAGTTATTATTTATTTCCTTATTTCATGATAAATGTTTATTATTCATGCTAGAATTGTATTAACCGGAAACATGATACATGTGTGAATACATAGACAAACATATAGTCACTAGTATGCCGCTACTTGACTAGCTCGTTAATCGAAGATGGTTATGTTTCCTAACCATAGACATGAGTTGTCATTTGATTAACGGGATCACATCATTAGGAGAATGATGTGATTGACATGACCCATTCCGTTAGCTTAGCACTTGATCGTTTAGTATATTGCTAAATGCTTTCTTCATGACTTATACATGTTCCTGTAACTATGAGATTATGCAACTCCCGTTTACCGGAGGAACACTTTGGGTACTACCAAACGTCACAACGTAACTGGGTGATTATAAAGGAGTACTACAGGTGTCTCCAAAGGTACATGTTGGGTTGGCGTATTTGAGATTAGGTTTTGTCACTCCGATTGTCGGAGAGGTATCTCTGGCCCTCTCGGTAATGCACATCACTATAAGCCTTGCAAGCAATGTAGCTAATGAGTTAGTTACGGAATGATGCATTACGGAATGAGTAAAGAGACTTCTTGGTAGCGAGATTGAACTAGGTATTGGATACCGACGATCGAATCTCGGGTAAGTATTTATACCGATGACAAAGGGAACAATGTATGTCGTTATGCGGTTTGACCGATAAAGATCTTCGTAGAATATGTAGGAACCAATATGGGCATCCAGGTTCCGCTATTGGTTATTGACCAAGAATAGTTCTAGGTCATGTCTACATAGTTCTCGAACCCGTAGGGTCCGCACGCAAGGTTTCGATGGCGGTTATATTATGAGTTTATGAGTTTTGATGTACCGAAGGAGTTGAGTCCGGATGAGATCGGGGACATGACGAGGAGTCTCGAAATGGTCGAGGCGTAAAGATCGATATATTGGACGACTATATTCGGAGTTCGGAAAGGTTCGAATGATTCGGTATTTTGAGTACAGGAGAGTTACGGGAATTCACCGAGAGAAGTATTGGGCCTTATTGGGCCCTGCGGGAAAGAGAGAGGGCTGCCTAGGGCAGGCCGCGCGCCCAAGGCCTAGTCCGGGTGGACTAGGGGAGGGCCGCACCCTTCCTCCCTGCCCCTCCTTCTCTCCTACTCCTACTAGGAAAGGAGGAGTCCTACTCCGGTGGGAGTAGGACTCCCCTTGTGCGCCTCCTCCCTTGGCCGGCCACCTCCTCCTTGCTCCTTTATATCTGGGGCAGGGGCACCCCATGACACACAAGTTGATCTACGGATCGTTCCTTAGCCGCAGGCGGTGCCCCCTCCACCATATTCCACTTGGTCATATCGTTGCGGAGCTTAAGCGAAGCCTGCGCGGAGAATTCATATCGTCGCGGAGCTTAAGCGAAGCCCTGCGTCGGTGGAGCATCATCATCGTCATCACGCCGTTGTCTTGTGGAACTCATCCCGACACTTTGCTGGATCGAGTCGGGGATCGTCATCGAGCTGAGCGTGTGCAGAACTTCGGAGGTGCCGTCGTTCGGTGCTTGGATCGGTCGGATCGTGAAGGCGTCGACTACATCAACAGCGTTGTTAAGCGCTTCGCTTTCGGTCTCACGAGTGCGTGGACAGACACTCTCCCCTCTCGTTGCTATGCCATCACCATGGTCTTGCGTGTGCGTAGGAAAATTTTTGAAATTACTACGTTCCCCAACAAGCATGTTATAATTGAAGCAACAAAACAAGAATGTAAATAAATATCAAGGTGTTCGAGTGTACTTGCAAGTTGGCAACACTTACAAAATTACTAGTAGGAGTCCATATGAAGTTGTAACAAGTTACTTTCCTGATGAGTGAGTTTGCTATTACTAATTGGCACTTGGCAAGCTGGTAGTACTACCTACGCGTTGTGTTTTTTACTTAATCAAGGTCTATGAGTCAATGCCATATAGCTACACAACAAGAAGGAATAACATCACCAACCACACTCCTCTTGACAAGTAAATAAATTTATACCAAAAAATAAATTCAAGATCACGACAATGAGAGAAGAGGGGGTGGTCGACAACCATTCAAATAGATCCTTTAGTTGATGGGTTTAAATCTCAAAATCAGTGTGAATATACCAAATGGTGACTATCACTAGGGTGACCAATGTTTCCGAAGAGACATTTAGCATTTCTGAATCTCATATCTTCCACAAGATGAAGAGTGACATCTCAGGCTAGACAAAGTGTTCAATTGGCTGGTGTAGGGACTAGGGGTGCACCACAAGTCTTAGACTCGCGTGGTGTGGGTGACGTCGAGATGGTATAACAATCCATAGCTTAGAAGAGAGTGGTTTTTTATGTGTGTTACATTCATGCATCCAATTTTTTTAAATACAATTCCTTTACCAAGTGTGGGGAAATTGGGCATGACATTTGCTCATTTTGTCATAATTGGGTTACAACATATTATATTGTTCAAAGTCTTGTTTACAAAGTACAATTAAGATATTGAATTGGAAAATAAAATTAAAGAATTAAATAAGTAAAATAAGAATATTTGTTAATGAAATTGGTATTAGAAAGTCATAATACAAAATTCATAAAGAGGGAATAATACAAATGAATAGTGAACTCTATTGATATTAACACATGATACAAAGTTGATTACAATTAATATTACAAAAGGAGGAACATAGGAGAAAAGGAAAGATAAATAAATAAACCTAAACTAGACCTGCCTAATTTTTTTCTTCCCCTCATCTTCATTTTGACTTCTCCTTTTGGATTAAAACCTGTAAAATAGATAAATGGAGAAAGGATATTTTACAGTTAGCAGTATGCACCTCCGGCATGTGGAGATGCATTTGGTTTAGGAGCTATCACTTGGTAAAATCCGGGAACTGGTCGAGATTTTCAATAATATAGGGTTCATATTAAGTTAAGTGACATTAAGCATGATGCAACATATGACCAAAATTTTAATCATGTAAAAAAGCATACATTGTTCAGGACAAAAGGATCTTTAATCCTTAATAACCACAACCAGCAAAATTAGTCAACCATCAAAGCCAGGATAAACCACCAATAGATAAACCCTAAGCAGGTACTAGTTTGTTATTAAGTAAAGCCCTCAATTAAAGATGGATTAACTTTCAGGCTAAATTCAACTAATCATAAATGTCCATGATGATAATTGTTAGAACGACTTGTCAATGCCAAGTCAACATTGACATTTCTTTGTAGAGAATAAATCTCACAAGATAAACCAGCCGTCGGGGACATTGAACAACCATTCCACACTGTGAAAATAAAGCCAACCAGAGGATAAGGCCAAACTCATTTGTACCAGCTGTAGGGGGGTGTATCTCAGTCCCGTGTGACAACCATATATATGCTTAATTAGATAAGAATCATGGAGACAAGAAAAACATTCTTGAGTTGTTGTAGATCCCACATAAGTTAACAATTCCTATAGTGACAAACCACATAGGTACATCAGCTGAGTGAAACTATGTCAACACCTTTTTATCAACCACATAGGCCTTGAACAAATTTATTAAAGAACCACATTAGTCACATTCACATCCCCGTCGCAACACTGGTACAATAGTAGCACCAGAGGGACCAACTCACTATGACAGAGGACCAGGCATCCCAGAAGAACCAAGTTGATGGAAGGTTCTAAAGAATAAGCTTCAGAAGCCCTTGGGGTAGGAGTTGTTTGAATAGGACCGGAAGAAAGGGAGAGAAGGCAAGATAATGTGGTATCTATTATGTTCTAATCGGAGAGAGTAAAGTAATTAAATGAGAGCATCAAGAAATATTTATGGCGCCTTCTATAGAGGACAATTAGGATGTAGTGTCGAGTTTATTTACGTTGTCGATATGCATTTTCTATAGTATCTGCATAAATTAGTTGAAGCTGATGCCGCCATCCATTAGGATTCGGGTAGATGAACACCGTCAACTATGGGGTCGAGGACCAAAGTTGTTGTGCCACCATGACAAATACTGGTGGGTGATAGCATCGATAAGATGATCGGGATTTCTGACCATGGACTATACTTCGGCTCAGTGGGCTCCACAACATAAACATCATGGAGCCCTTGTTTTCTCTCCTTCTTGGTGACGTGAGTAACGTACATCATGTTCACATCTTTAACCTCGGGAGGGAATGGTTTATGGCCAGCATTGATCGACCCAGGCTGGTCTCTATCCTCATTATGAGGTTGGCCTTTGCACTGCTTTTGGCCATAATATTTCCAGACTGCTTGATGACCTAGCAGTTCCGATTGGTATGGATGGACAGTTTATCGGGATTGCCATAAATGGTGTAGGGTAGATCCAAGATTTTATCCAGATGTGTGGGGCCGGTCTTTTCTCCTTGGAAGGACTTCCTTTTGTTACCGCCACACTAAAATTGTTGAAGCCGGCATTAACCTCGATCTCCTCAATGTCGTTGTCGCTACCTCTATTGCGACGCTTGTTGATTTGGTTATGCCGAGGTTTCCCGTTTCCATCACGTACTTCGGAGGTGTCGAGGTTCCCGCTGCGGTTGCTCTTTTGAGCAAGTCAATTATCCTCACCAGCGCAAAATCAAGTCATGAGATGTGTGTGGCCTGTCATTGTTCGGGGCTTCTCATGCCCTTGTTCTCTAACCAACCATTCTTCATTGATATTGTGCTTGAATGTTGTGATTGCTTCTGCATTCGGGTAGTCCACTATCTGTTTTTTCTTGGTCAAGAACCGATTCCAGAATTTTCGGACCGACTCCCCTGGCTTTTGTACGACATGAGCAAGATCATCGGCATCCAAGGGTCTAATGTAAGTGCCTTGGTAATTAGCTTGGAACTTGTCCTCGAGCTTCTCCCAGACGCAAATCGAGTTCTCGAGAAGGTTGTTTAGTCAATACCGAGATGAGCCATTGAGATGAAGGAAATATGCCCTAGAGGAAATAATAAAGTTATTATTTATTTCCTTATTTCATGATAAATGTTTATTATTCATGCTAGAATTGTATTAACCAGAAACCTAATACATGTGTGAGTACATAGACAAACACAGTGTCACTAGTATGCCTCTACTTGACTAGCTCGTTGATCAAAGATGGTTATGTTTCCTAGCCATATACATGAGTTGTCATTTGATTAATGGGTCACATCATTAGGAGAATGATGTGATTGACCTGACCCATTTCGTTAGCTTAGCACTTGATCGTTTAGTATGTTGCTATTGCTTTCTTCATGACTTATACATGTTCCTATGACTATGAGATTATGCAACTCCGTTCTTGAAGGAACACTTTGTGTGCTACCAAGCGTCAAAAGCGAATCGGGTGATTATAATGGTGCTCTACAGGTGTCTCCGAAGGTATTTGTTGGGTTGGCGTATTTCGAGATTAGGATTTGTCACTCCGATTGTCGGAGAGGAATCTCTGGGCCCACTCGGTAATACACATCACTAAGCCTTGCATGTATTACGGAACGAGTAAAGAGACTTGCCGGTAACGAGATTGAACTAGGTATTGAGATACCGATGATCGAACCTCGGGCAAGTAACATACCGATGACAAAGGGAACAACGTATGTTGTTATGCGGTCTGACCGATAAAGATCTTCGTAGAATATGTAGGAGCCAATATGGGCATCCAGGTCCCTCTATTGTTTATTGACAAGAGAGGTTCTCGGTCATGTCTACATAGTTCTCTAACCCATAGGGTCCGCACGCTTAACGTTCGTTGACGATATAGTACTATGAGTTACGTATGTTGGTGACCGAATGTTGTTCGGAGTTTTGGATGAGATCACGGATATGACGAGGAACTCCGGAATGGTCCGGAAGTAAAGATTGATATGTGGATAGTAGTGTTTGATCTCCGGAAAGGTTCCGTGTCGATCGGAAGGGTTCGGATGTTTCCCGAAATGTTTGGGCACGAGAACACTTTATCGGGCCAAAGGGAAAGCCCACGAGGTTTTGGAAAGCGCAAAGGAAGTTTTGCGAGTCGAGGGCGACGCCGAGGTCCTGGCGTCTAGGTCCAGATCTGGGAACCCTGGCGTCGGCCTGAAGTCCGAGAAGGACTCTTGCCTTTCGGGTGAAACCGACTTTGTGGAGGCTTTTACTCCAAGTTTCGACCCCAAGGCTCAACATATAAATAGAGGGTAGGGCTAGCACCCAAGACTCATCAAGAAACACCAAGCCGTGTGCCGGCAACCCCGTCTCCTCTAGTTTATCCTCCGTCATAGTTTTCGTAGTGCTTAGGCGAAGCCCTGCGAAGATTGTTCTTCACCAACACCGTCACCACGCCGTCGTGCTGCCGGAACTCATCTACTACTTCGCCCCTCTTGCTGGATCGAGAAGGCGAGGACGTCACCGAGCCGAACGTGTGCAGAACTCGGAGGTGCCATGTTCACTACTAGGAAAAGGCCTACTAATGGCGCACCTAATTTGGCCATTAATGGCGCATTAGTGGTGTGCCATTAGTGCCACGCCATTAGTATATTTTACTAATGGCGCACCACCGGTGCGCCATTAGTATCTCGTTATACTAATGGCGCACCACCGATGCGCCATTAGTATATACAATAGTCGCCATTAGTATGCCTCCCGTGGGGCCATGTATACCAGTGCTTTGGCATACTAATGGCGCTAACGGCACGATGTGCCATTAGTAACCGGCATACTAATGGCGCCTTTGTTTAATGATCGCCATTAGTATCATTTGGCATACTAATGGCGCCTTTGTGATGTGATCGCCATTAGTATGAATATTAGGTTTTTTATTTTTTATTTTCTGTTTTTGCAGAGGTTACAAAATGTATAATTGGACAAAATAAAGACAGCACACATCAACAACAGATTCATCGAATACAATAGAAGATTAGTCTCTGAATACAATTCATCATATTAGTATCTGAATACAATTCATCATATTAGTCTCCGAATTGAAAAGACCGAACAAAGATAGATCATTATATTACAAGTCTCGAGACCGCGAGTAGCGAGTTTGTCTTCACATTACAAGTCGATATCGATCATCTAAACTACCATCATATAGAAGAGCTGCGGTCATCACGATGAGCATCATCACGATGAAACTTCGTCTTCATCCGGTTCCTCAACGCTCCCTCCCTCTCCCGCTAGATAGCGGGCGTATCTAGATTCGGCCTCGGCCCTAGTGGTGTATCCTTTGTAACTGTTACCGCTAAATCGGTGAACCTGTCTCCGACACTCCTCCCGCACGTCGAGACTCCGGAACCTTACCCTTGTACACGACATACGTCGGCATCGCTATGCACTAGCCAAACGTAAGCGTTAGTACCAATTCACAGACAATACATAAGCAATATATAAATACGCAATGAACGATCGAAGAGAAAAGCAAGACATTAATAGCATCGATTACATCTAAGTTGAGCGACTCTCGAAACCAAAGAGACATACTACAAGTTCATTAAAGTTTAATTACAACATGAGCCAATCGATGTTTGAGAACTAGACACAACATCACCGCTTCGACTCGACTCAAGGGACCGGGCGTGGATGAAGCCGCCGTCTATCGTGGGAGTCATGAAAGAGCAGGCGTTGTCAGCCTGCATTTGTAGCATTGTGTCGATGTCCTTTGTTGGACGGTTGATTTCGAGGTAGAACTGCCCGAGTGCGAAGGACATCTTGATGGATGATTTCCGCAAACTCCATTTGGATGCGAAAGAATTCTTGTCGATGTCGCGTCTGGATTGCCGACACTTCGCGCCCAATCTTTGAGTTTACTCGGTAGCGAAGTTGATGATGGTCCCGCACGATCGCCCGCATGTGATGGATGGCATAGTAGGCACCCTTCGACCGCCAAAGCGGTTGCTTGACGCGAGCGTCGTCATTGTGGGAGAACACGTGCTTGTCGCATTTTACGAATAGGCCTGGTGAAGGTGCCTCCAGTTAGGCGTGGCGGGAGAACATCATCAAGAACCTTCTTGACATTTGTGTAGTCTACGTTCGATTGACGGTCCGGGTCGAAATCGTGGCCATGGAATATTTGGGGCTTAGGAGGATGGCGTGCAATGTGTCACTGCAGAAAACACGGAATGTTAAAAGAAAAGCGATCAAAATCTAAGAATTCATATGTTACGGGCGGTTGAGGGAGGACTTACTCGGGAAAGTAAGGCACGAGGAAGTTATCCTTATCTTGGTTTGCCGAATGGCGCCTTGAGGTAAGAACTTCGCGACTTGCGGTCCCAGCGCTGCCCAAGATCTTGGCACGCATGTAGAAGGGGTCGACTATCACGATGTCCGGGTCTTGTCGCGAATGATCCGCATCTCCATACTCAGCGAAAATAGCGAGCGAAGGTGTAGTGCAGCGGATGAAGGTTCAACATAGCGTGGATGTCATCAAACCGCGGGACGATCGTCGCCCGATGGAGTTATCCACAAAGCCCTTGCCCTCGGCACCTTGGCCACGAAACCGGGTATGCCACATCCTTCTCTCGAGGCGCCGCTTCTCCAAAGAAAGAACAACATCATGCAGACTCCGCATAGCACGGTTGCAACATTGAGCATATTTGTCGGTAGCATCGCCCTACCGCCACATGCACCCTCCTCGAGATATCCTCGGTGAAGGTGGCCCGCCCTGAGCACGGATCGTACTCGGTGCCGGCTGGCCCGCACCCTTGTTAGTCTTTCTTTTGCGTGCCTTCTTCTTCTCTGTAATGGGACCGAGTTCTGCTCACAGACCGCCTTCTTGAGTGTGTTGGGGCTGATAATATTTCGCACCTCGCCTATCTCGAGGCTCGATGAAGTCGGCAGTGGAGGCGTCTCTCGAGAGCTGAGCGGCGGCGGCGCTGTTGCAACTTGGCTTCTCCGCGGTACCAGCTAGATCGCGCACGTCTTTTGTTGGGTTGGGTTCTTGAGAAGGAGGCCCCATGAAGTCGCCACCGCACCCATGATCGGCAAAATCTTGATCGGCGTTGGCAAATGTATCGTCGTCGTCGTCGTTCGATCTGTGCCATATGCATGTTTGGATCGATGGCATAGGGATGTCCGCACCGTTGCAGCGGTCTTGCCATGGGGCCGACTTAGCGGCAACAAGGCTGGCGGTGTTGTCTTTGGGGTGGTGTCCCCGCCCCAAACGAATCTGGCTCTTTGGCAAAGCGAGGGCCAGCTCAGGCAGGCGGCGAGGGTCATCACGTCATCATCGTCGGCCCCGACGGGTCGAATCGAGGTAACAACTCGTCGCAGCTTCGGCAGCACTCGAACCAGTTCAACCCTAAACAAGTTGGGTGGCATCCGGTACCGTGGAACAAGGGTTGCCGGTTGAGCGATTTTGCCCTTGGCGACATCGACCAACTCGTTGTTCACGAAGCGCGGGAGAGTGCAGGAACGTCGGCGGCGCCCGCGAAAACATGTAGGGCGTCGAGGATGCCCGATCAAAACAAGGAGATGAAGTCCTCGACCGAGAGAGGCTTAATTAGTTACCGTGATGATGGCGTCGAGCTCGGCTAATGTCGAGGCACCGCCAGCGGCGGCGTGCGATTGATGGAGGGCGCTTGCTGCAGAGGTGCGGCGGCGACACCCGGTGCATTAAGCTCCGTGCGGCGTCGGAGACACCAATGCCGCCTCCGCCGGAGACACCAATGGCCCGCCATCTCATTCTGCGAAGTTGCTGGCCGTGAAGCTAGGAATCGGGCGGCCCTGTTGGCGCCCGCAATCCACGACTCAACCCCTGGATCAAGGTAGGCACAATGGCGGTGATCGTTGCTCCGAGTTGTTGTTGCACTTGCTCTTGGAAAATCTCCGAATCCGCGCCACCTGTGCCTTGAGTTCTTGAACCTCGCGCTGGCTTTCCGAGCTGGTCTTTTCTCCTTCCGCACACCGGTATAATATGACCCCATTTTGTGGACAATCCTTTGCGGCCACCACGACCGGTGACGTCGCTTACTAAGCTTATCCTTGTTCTTCATTACATTCAACGCCCTATTTAGAGTGGTGTCCCAAGGGTTGCTCTTAGTGACCCAGCGCCTCGCTTTCGATCGCTGCGGAAGGAATGTGAACCATTTAGAAATTTGGCTTCATTAATTAGAATGCAACCATATGGAGCTAATTACCCGGGGTGGTATTCCTTACGAGAACAACCTCAAGCGCCTGGTCTTGGATCCGTGGTAAGCTCCTTTGTTTTGGGTCCTTCTTATACCGGGCCCGACAAAGTTCCTGGTCCGCTTGTCACCGTATTTATCGAAGAGGCGGTAGGCCTTGCTCGGCACGCCCGCGTCCTCCTTGTCCCATATAGGCTCCGCCACTCTGTAACCGCCGGGACCAGTGTGTGTTCCCCTAAGTTCAGCTCCGCATTTCTTTCCCCATCGACTTGATTCGGAGTTTGCGGTGCTCGAGCAATTGATCTTGAAGTCGTTGTAGTCATCTTCGGTGATCGAAGGATTTTTCTCCTTGATCTTCTCATAACTCTCACCTTTCTCGATCATTCTCTTCACATTGCTTTTCCAAGTAGACAGGGCCTTGCTCATCTTCGTGAGGGCAGCATTGTTCAGTTTATTATCTTTGAGGCTTGTGTTTTCAAATTCAGCGGGAATTTGTATCGTTCATGCAACCGTGAAGAGGAGGTTGCGCAAATTCCCTCGGTCGGGATGCCTCGGGTTCTCGGTGTTGATCGAGGCGGTGCTCGGAGAATGCACCCGAGCTGAAGCGAGTACCCTTGACTATTCGTTCGGGCCGTTGGATTCCGTCGAGTCCACTTGATAACTTCCTCCTTGAGGGTGCGCAGCACGGTCGGGCGCCAGTCCTTCCGTTGCCTCTTCATTGGCTGCCATCTGTCGTGCGCCGCCATCATCGATGGTGGCATCCTTGGCGGCACCATCAGTGGTGGCATCAATGGGGTCATACTCGGCGGTACCATCAGTGGTCTCAGGATCGGTGGGGAAGGCGGCGTCCTCATACAAGTGAGGTTGTTCCTCCATCTCTGGGACAGCTCGAGAATGCCTTGCCGCTTGAACCCCGGCCTCATCGTTGTTGGCCATGTTTCTCTCTAAATAGGAACAAAGTTTGGTCAAAAGTTGGTTATTGTCAAGGAACAAGATCATGGTCTCATCATTTAGGGTTTGTCGACACGAGGCATCCTAAAAGCTAAGCTTTTATCATTGAGGGTTTTTCGACGCCGAGGCACCCTAAAAGCCTAAGCTTTCATCATTAGTCACAAGTACCCCATATGTCCTATTTTTAGCAAAGTCATGCTAAAATTCACGGAAAATTTCAGCATGACCTTTGCTGAAAATAGGACATATGGATACCAATTCTTTGGAGCGGAAATTAATCGACATTCCAGCAAACTCAAGGTCCTCTCGGTGGACAAGGCAAAAAAAGCCTCCATCACAACAAAGCAAATCATTGCATGGGCATACAGATGCTGAAGTAAGAACGCCAGAAGTAGCATTAAACCATTTCCACAGTACTATGGTGATTTGAGATCATCTATTTATGTTCGCAAAGAGTAGTTTATGGTCTAAGACTAAAAGGAAATGCACCAGCAGTACTAAATTGTCGGTCAGTCTCCAAAACTGATCCCACATTTTAAACAGTCCCTAGCAAGAACACAAATGTGGAAGCAAGTCAATCGCACAACATAAGAAACAAATTGGCAGCTACTGGCTAGAGCTAGTATTATGTTATCATGTTTTCCGAACAGATTATAGGAAGCTCAAATATATGACGTTTTGCAAATGGAGATTATAAGGAACACCGACATTCGGCAAGTTCACGGGTTACTACATTGTATATATGAGACTGAAAACATCAGTTTGGAGAGATGAACTAGATAATAAAATTAGAAGATGAACTTGTAATAGTTTCACGAGGTTTGGTTGGACACCGTAAGTACACTTTCTACCTAACATCGTTCAAAACACTGAGTACTCTACTTGCGAACAGTATGAGAACTTCCAATTTTTTGTATATCATCATCATTTTCATAAATAACTTTGCTTGATATGTCACCTTGGTTCAAATTAATGGAGGTTTGGGCTCTCTGATTTCTGGTTGTTGGTTGACTACTCTTTTCTTTGGATTAAAATAAGCACATACACATAATGACAGCACACATACACATCACTGATTTAACGAAATTTGCACACAACTCAGTAGCACTTCATCATCATATAAAGTATACATCAAAATTGCCAGCCAGAATCAACATTACAAAATCAAAGGAAAAAACAAAAGCATTCTCCAAGCAACAAGTTTGCTTCTTCTCTTCAACATAGAACTAATTCAGAAGAAAGAACATAGATGTCTTAAGGGCGCCGCAAGCGAGCGTCATCGCCCCACACACATACTTTGTTTTTTAACTTCTAGGCACAAGCGAGATGCAAATAGCATAGAAACTGCTGCAGGTTGCTTTTTAACGGATACCTGACAAACTCTATGGCATACACTAGCGGTTGTAGCAATAGCAGGCAGGCATACAACAAGAGCACACTCTCATTGACTGGTTACATATTTGTGTACATATATAATTACTAGCTATCTTGAAAATGATATGGATTAACTCAGCTTCCCTACAATCACTTTACACTTATCTGTTATTTATGTGCAGGTGTTTGAGACATCCACCTTATTCTAGGTTATAACTCCAGCAGCATTGTAATTATACAAATTATTATCATGGCAGTTGTGAGCGTATGTGTATATTGATAGTATCCTCATCGCTTTGTAGTTACTTGGACATCAGATGTGACAAATATGTACACAAAGGGGCCACCATTGGTACATGCCCTATCCACCATATGTATTTCAGAATCATGTCTTAGTTATTAATCTACTGATAGTCCATAAGCTAAATGCTGTCAATGCTCTCGCGACCTAGTCCGACAAACAAACACACTCTACTACAGACCAAGGCACATAACATATACTCTGTGTTCATTTTAGATGGGCATATACGCAACCAAAGCAGTAGAAGGCACCCCACTATAGACCAACTAAAGTGGTGTAGAAGTACATACAGCCTACTCCAAAATCATGAATGCAGATCTGGGGCTTCATAACATGAGTAATATATGTACTCAAAAATCATGAATGCAGTGCTGCAATGTTTGTGCTGAATTGCATATCTGAGACAGTTTGACAGTGCACACACTGTTTAGCCGACGATAGCAGAGTAAGATGATCAAAATACATTGTTAGGATTCAGCCACGGACAATTGGCAGGTATACAATGTCAAGCGACGATAAGTAGAGTGAGGGGAGAGGGGAGAGGGGAGAGGAGGAGGGGAGCTCACGGGGCGGTGGTGTGGGCCAGGCGAGGTCGGGTGGTGGTGTGGTGCTCCGGCGACGGTGGTGTGGGCGGGCGGCGTCCGGCCACCGGCGACAGGGCGGCGGGCGATGGCGAGTCGGCGGGCCACCGAGTCGGCAGGCGAGCTCAGCAGCGAAGCGCCCTCTTCCTCCTCCTTCTCCGCTGGGAAAGCGGCGGGCGGCGCGCTGGAGAGGAGAGGGCGGCGTCAGGGCGTCGCAGCGTCGGGCGGAGACGAGGACGAGCGGGCGGCGTCAGCGGCGGGAGCAGCGTCGGCGGGGGCAGCGGCGTCGGGAGAGGAGAGGAGAGGGAAGGGATCGAGGCGAGGCGAGAAGGGATCGAGGGCCGGGAGGAAATATGGATGGGGCACAATACTAATGGCGCACCACCCTCGGGCGCCATAAGTACATCCATACTAATGGCGCACCTCACCCTGGTGCGCCATTAGTATTTTTTTTGATTTCTGCCGAGCCAACAGGTTATCTCCCACGACCTGATCCACACCAAGTTCCTCTACTAGCTCGATTGGTCAAGAAACAGTTCTCACACCAGAGGTCTGGGTTCGATTCCCAGGCTCCACAATTTTTTATGCATTTAAAATGATGTTTGATACTTATTTGTGTTTAAATAGGTTCAAACTTGTTTAAATCATAACAGTAATATTTTTTATAAGACAGTAATAATTTTTAAAAATATCATCAAACAGTAATGCCGGTGGGGCGGGGAGGTCTTGTGGTGCGGGGGGTCGGCGGCGGTTGAGTAGGGAGGTGCGGGGGTCAGTGGCGGTGGTTGAGTAGGGAATCGAGGTGCGGGGGGTCGTGGCGGCCGGTGGACGAGGGGTGCTCGGCGAGGGGACGGATCTGGCGTGGTGGGATAGCGATTGAGATGGAGGGATCGAGATCGAGTGTCCATGAAATTTAAAAATATTCATGATAGTTCAAAAAGTGCCCATGAAATACAATCGAGAAATGAAGGCTACGATTTAAATACAATCGATCTTAGCTAGCTATTTGTTCACAATCTTCTTGCCCTTCTTTTTCGCAAATGGAGTTCTTCTGTAGAACGGACGTCCTTTAGGTAGGGTGGTCCTGCTTCTTCTTGTGGTGTATGCTGCTACTTCATCATCGTCGTCATGTCCGATCCTCGGGTCGCCATACTTGTCGAAGTCTTGCTCATTGGCTACTCCATCCATTCCGATGATCTTCCTTTTGCCTCTCCTCACGACAACACGACTGGGCTTTGGCGGGTCGGTAATGAAAAAGCATTGGTCCACTTGGGAAGCCAGTACCCATGGCTCATTTTTGCGGTGGCGTTTGCGCCCATGATCTTGGATTTGGCCGGGTATAACCATGGTGGTGAAATATCGGTCTTCTTTTAGGGCGCTCTTGGCCCATCGACACGGAACATCGGCACCTTCTCTCCACCGTAGCTCAGCTCCCGGATCTCCTCGATCCTTCCGTAGTATCATCCTTGTCCTTATCGGTGTAGGATTCCATCGTTACCCCAGAGTTCGATAACCATCGCTCTTCATGTCCTTGTCCTCGGTGTAGAATGTGTAGCCGTTGATATCGTGACGCCTCATAGGTCATCGAGGTTGTGCTCGGCATACGTGACAAGGTGAATATGAGTTGTTCTTCGCGGAAGAATCTTCATGTAAAGGGTGCGACGAAGCTTCTGCTTGAACCAACGCGTGAAACATGAGTTGTGCTCTTTGAGTATATCTCCGTCCGTCCTCTGTTGGCCTCGGTCATTGTCGTCTTCTCAATAAAGGTTTTGTGCTCTACCACCCAAGGATCGACCACGTCTATGTGTTGTAGCGCGACTAGGTTTGCTCTTTCAAAGTCGGCGAGTCGACCCTCTAAGTCGACATGCATTTCGCGGCGACCCTCACGGTGACCCCATCCAGCGAGCCTGCCGAGGTGCTGTTGACGGGCAGACCAGCGGGTTCTCGATGCCTAGATAATTCGTGCGATAGGAGATGCACTCTTGATCGAAAGCCCTGGCTATACTTCCCTCTGGATGTGACATGTTCGAGCGTATCCTTTGATGACACCATTCATCCTTTCGAGCGGCATCATGTTGTGCAGGAGCGTCGGCCCGAGTTGGATGATATCCTCCACGATATGGACCAGCAGATGCACCATAACGTCGAAGAATGCGGCGGAAGTACATCTCAAGCTCGCATAGTATCACCACGATCTCTTCCTGTAGCCTTCGAGTTGCCTCACGCCAATCGACTTCCGAGAGATGGCGTCGAAAAAAGTTGCATAGGCCAAATAGCGTTTCACGGACGTGCGCGTCCATGATCCCCTGGTTACTGGCTGGAAGTATCTGCGTCATCGACGACGTGGCGGTCGTGAGACTTCATCCGCTGAACTTCGCCCATTTGGGTCTAGGTATCTGCTTATCTTCCCAGCGTAACCGAAGGAAGTTTTACTCCTAGGAGGCGGTGAAAAATTGCTCGATCTCCTCGACTTAGAGTGAAGCAGCGGGAGGGTAGTCATTCCGGTCTTCTTGGCCTTTTGCCTTTGCGGCGACTTTTTGTGTCTGCTTCGCCTCATCATCATCATCATCATCATCATCATCATCATCATCATTAGCGTGAAGCTCTGCACGATGCCCATTGATTTCAAGTCTGCCCTTGCTTTCGCCCATCTTTGGTCCTCTCGGCATGTTGAGCAGGGTACCAAGCAGACTCGCGCACGTTCTTCGTGATATGCATGACATCAAGGCTGTGAGGCACACGGTGGATCTTCGAGACGGCAAGTCGTAAAGCAGACCTCATTTTCCATACCTTCAGCGGCTCTGGCGCCTTCGCTTCTTTCCGGCTCTGGCGCCTTTTGCTTCTTTCGGCGGTGGGTAGTCTTTCCAATTTTTAACAGCTTGTCTATTTCCTCGCCGCTCCTCGTACAGGCGTTTTCGGGTTCGGTTTCACCATCGAACAGATCCTTGCGTTTCCTCCACGGGTCATCGTCGCGAAGCCACCTTGATGTCCCATGAACACGGTTTTCAAGACCGGGATCTCTATCTAGCTGGCGATCGTTGTGTCATCCATGCTCCTTGCGCATCCGAAAATCCGTGGACTACCTGCCCCATGAGATATCCGTAATCGAGATAGTCGTGCACCGTCGTGGCGGTGCGGCTCTCATAGGGAAATATTCTTTCTGCGGCGTCCCACGTATTGGCTGGCGTTTTCCACATCGTGTCAAGCTCCACTTTCAGCAGCCCGGATCTGATTGATGTCGTTCCTGGTTGTTTCGCCCTTCAATTAGCATACTCATGTGAATGTACTTCCTCTTCATGCACAACCAGGGGAAGGTTGTACATCCACACAAACACAGGCCAGGTGCTATGTGTGCTTCTCTCGGCTGCCAAGCGGATTGACTCCATCGGTGCTCGCGCCAAAGACGATGTTCCTTGGATCATTCCCAAATTCTGAGTCTTGAAGTTCAACGCTTGCCAGCGGCTCGCATCCTTAGGGTGACTCAGCATCTTGTCTTTTTACCTATCTCCGGATCATTTCGTCATCTTCTCGCTTCTTCTCCTCCCTATCCGGCGTGCCAACGCAGGAGCTTTGCTACCTTAGGGTCCGCGAAATACCGCTGCAGACGCGAGTGATCGGAAAGTACCACACCACTTTTCGAGGAGCTTTCTTCCTCTTCTTGTATCGAGTGGCGCCTCACCGGACATATGGTAGACTCGCGTGCTCGTCCCGATAAATGATGCAATTGTTCATGCACACATGGTATTTCACGTCGCGGTAAATCGAGAGGACACACGATTTTCTTCGCCTCCTCAAACTGGTCGGGCACTTGTTCCCCTTGGGAAGGCGTTCGTGCGAGAATGACATATTCTCGTCGAAGCATCGTCGGTCATTTTGTGTTTACCTTCATCTCGAGCCATGGCGTTACTTTCGGCGGGTATCCTCGGGCCTGCATCCTTCATACAATGGAGTAACCGCGTCTAACTCAAGTTGATCCATCTTGGCTTTCTCTCGGGCGGCAGCTCTTGCGTTATCCGTCTTCTTGAGAAGCAGCTCTTGAATATGAGGGTCCTGCACCCAGCCCATCGATGGTCCAGCGTCGTCTGCTCCGCCGGCATCATCATCTTCATGATCATGCCCGTCGTCTGCTCCGGCATCTTCCTCATCATCATGTCTGCATCTTCTCCATGATGATGTATACAACATCACCGTCGTGATCATCTCCGGGATTCTTCGTCTTCTCGCCCGCCCGAGCCGCGGTGGTTGTCTTGCTGCCCTTCCTCATTTCTTGCCCGGCCCCATGGACGACTTCGTAGTCATCTTCATCACCTTGCCACCGATAGCCATCCATGAAACCACGCAAGAGCAGGTGGTCCCGCACCTGCCGGAATCCGGGTCCGCAATAAGGCTCTTGACTTGCATCTTCGACACGGACATCTTATCTCCATCTCGTTCTTTTGAAGCATCTCGGCCTTCGCGGACCTCAAAAACCTATTCACGATGCCTTCGGTCATCGTGCGGACCATGGTCGCTCTGAGGTAGAGCAAAACAATATTTTAGAACCAAGAAAAATTTGGCATGACTTTCCTAAAAATTGGACCAAAAGAATGCTTAATGCCAAAATTCTGCTTGAAACGGAAATGAATCAACATTCGGCAAAATATTGCCAACTATCGCATTTCAAATACCGGTACACCTCCAAACACAAACACATATGCAACACCACAAACATATGCAACACCACGAACATACATAGATCTAGCTAGGCCATAAAAAGTGCATGTGCACATTGTTGTAGGAGAACAACATAAATATAGCTTCCCCTTACTTACCTATTAAAACAAGGTAATTTAACCACTTAATTTGAATGAATCTATGGTGGAAATGAGGTGAAAAGAGGAGGCACCGAGACAAGGAGGAGGTGGAGAGAATGAAGTGGGGAGAAAGTGAGTGTGGGTAGGAGAGGTTGTCCAAAATATCTTGTTGCTGCCCACTTACTAATGGCGCACCAGCACTAAATCGCCATTAGTAATCCAGGTTACTAATGGCGCACCTTACGGCAGTGCGCCATTAGTAGTTTTACAAAAAAAATACTAATGGCGATCTGATCCACGATGCGCCATTACTAGTTTAAACTAGTAATGGCATGCGGTTGAACAATCGCCATTAGTAGTATTGCAAAAAAAGGAATAAAAATATAATAAAAAACAACATTAGTGGCGCACTTTGGACGGGTGCGCCATTAGTAGTTACAACTAGTAATGGCGCACTTTGTGCGGATCGCCATTAGTATGTTTGGACAGGCGCACTAGTTCAAAAAATTGATACTAATGGCGCACCTGGGCCAGGTGCGCCATTAGTAGTTTCAACTCTAATGGTGTATCAGCAGGTGGTGCGCCATTAGTATATACTAATGGCGCACCCATTGTCTGGTGCGCCATTAGTGTCAATCCCATCTATAGCCCTTTTTCTAGTAGTGGTTTTCGGTACTTGGATCGGTCGGATCGTGAAGACGTACGACTACATCAACCGCGTTGATATAACGCTTCCGCTTACGGTCTACGAGGGTACGTAGACAACACTCTTCCCTCTCATTGCTATGCATCACCATGATCTTGCGTGTTCGTAGGAAAATTTTGAAATTACTACGTTCCCTAACAGTGGCATCCGAGCCAGGTTTTACGCGTAGATGTCATATGCACGAGTAGAACACAAGTGAGTTGTGGGCGATATAAGTCATACTGCCTACCGACATGTCATACTTTGGTTCGGCGGTATTGTTGGATGAAGCGGCCCGGACAGACATTACGCGTACGCTTACGCGAGACTGGTTCTACCGACGTGCTTTGCACACAGGTAGCTGGCGGGTGTCAGTTTCTCCAACTTTAGTTGAACCGAGTGTGGCTACGCTCGGTCCTTGCGAAGGTTAAAACAACACCAACTTGACAAACTATCGTTGTGGTTTTGATGCGTAGGTAAGAACGATTCTTGATCAGCCCGTAGCAGCCACGTAAAACTTGCAACAACAAAGTAGAGGACGTCTAACTTTTTTTTGCAGGGCATGTTGTGATGTGATATGGTCAAAGCATGATGCTAAATTTTATTGTATGAGATGATCATGTTTTGTAACCGAGTTATCGGCAACTGGCAGGAGCCATATGGTTGTCGTTTTATTGTATGCAATGCAATCGCCCTGTAATGCTTTACTTTATCACTAAGCGGTAGCGATAGTTGTAGAAGCATAAGATTGGCGAGACGACATCGATGCTACGATGGAGATCAAGGTGGCGCGACGGTGACGATGGTGATCATGACGGTGCTTCGGAGATGGACATCACAAGCACAAGATGATGATGGCCATATCATATCACATATATTGATTGCATGTGATGTTTATCTTTTACGCATCTTATCTTGCTTTGTTTGACGGTAGCATTATAAGATGATCTCTCACTAAATTTCAAGGTATAAGTGTTCTCCCTGAGTATGCACCGTTGCCAAAGTTTGTCGTGCCCAGACACCACGTGATGATCGGGTGTGATAAGCTCTACGTCCATCTACAACAGGTGCAAGCCAGTTTTGCACACGCAGAATACTCAGGTTAAACTTGACGAGCCTAGCATATGCAGATATGGCCTCGGAACACTGGGACCGAAAGGTCGAGCCTGAATCATATAGTAGATATGATCAACATAGTGATGTTCACCATTGAAAACTACTCCATTTCACGTGATGATCGGTTATGGTTTAGTCGATTTGGATCACGTGATCACTTAGATGATTAGAGGGATGTCTATCTAAGTGGGAGTTCTTAAGTAATATGATTAATTGAACTTTAGTTTATCATGAACTTAGTCCTGGTAGTATTAGCATATCTATGTTGTAGATCAATTGCTCGTGTTTAGCTCCCCTGTTTTATTTTTGATATGTTCCTAGAGAAAACTAAGTTGAAAGATGTTAGTAGCAATGATACGGATTGGCTCCATGATCTAAGGATTATCCTCATTGCTGCACAGAAGAATTATGTCCTTGATGCACCACTAGGTGACAGACCGATTGCAGGAGCAATTGCAGACGTTATGAACGTTTGGCAAGCTCGATATGATGACTACTTGATAGTTTAGTGCACCATGCTTTACGGCTTAGAATCGGGGCTGCAAAGACGTTTTTTGAAACGCCACAGAGCATATAAGATGTTCCAAGAGTTGAAATTATTATTTCATACTCATGCCCGTGTCGAGAGGTATGAGACCTCTGACAGTACTTTGCCTACAAGATGGAGGAGAATTGCTCAGCTAGTGAGCATGTGCTCAGAATGTCTGAGTACTACAATCACTTGAATCAAGTGGGAGTTAATCTTCCAGATAAGATAGTGATTGACAGAGTTCTCTAGTCACTATCACCAAGTTAATAGAACTTCGTGATGAAATATAATATGCAAGGGATAACGGAAATGATTCCCAAGCTCTTCGTGAAGCTGAAATTGACGAAGGTAGAAATCAAGAAAAACATCAAGTGTTGATGGTTGACAAGACCACTAGTTTCAAGAAAAGGGCAAAGGGAAGAAGGGGAACTTCAAGAAGAACGGCAAGCGAGTTGTTGCTCAAGTGAAGAAGCCCAAGTCTGGACCTAAGCCTGAGACTAAGTGCTTCTACTGCAAAGGGACTGGTCACTAGAAGTGGAATTGCCCTAGATACTTGGCGGATAAGAAGGATGGCACAGTGAACAAAGGTATATTCGATATACATGTTATTGATGTGTACTTTACTAGTGTTTATAGCAACCCCTCGGTACTTGATACTGGTTCAGTTGCTAAAGAGTAGTAACTTGAAACGGGAGTTGCATAATGAACAGAAACTAGTTAAGGATGAAGTGACGATGTGTATTGGAAGTGGTTCCAAGATTGATATGATCATCATCGTGCACTCCCTATACTTTCGGGATTAGTGTTGAACCTAAGTAAGTGTTATTTGGTGTTTGCGTTGAGCATGAATATGATTTGATCATGTTTATTGCAATACAGTTATTCATTTAAGTTAGAGAATAATTGTTGTTCTGTTTACATGAATAAAACCTTATATGGTTACACACCCAATGAAAATGGTTCGTTGGATCTCGATCGTAGTGATACACATATTCATAGTATTGAAGCCAAAAGATGCAAAGTGAATAATGATAGTGCAACTTATTTGTGGCACTGCCGTTTAGGTCATATTGGTGTAAAGCGCATGAAGAAACTCCATGCTGATGGGCTTTTGGAATCACTTGATTATGAATCACTTGATGCTTGTGAACCATACCTCTTGGGCAAGATGACTAAAACGCCGTTCTCCGGAACAATGGAGCGAGCAACAGATTTGTTGGAAATCATACATACTGATGTATGTGGTCCGATGAATATTGAGGCTCGCGGCAGGTATCATTAGTTTCAGACCTTCACAGATGATTTGAGCAGATATGGGTATATCTACTTGATGAAACATAAAGTCTGAAACATTTGAAAAGTTCATATAATTTCAGAGTGAAGTAGAAAATCATCGTAACAAGAAAATAAAGTTTCTACGATCTGATCGTGGAGGAGAATATTATAGTTACGAGTTTGGTCTTCATTTGAAACAATGCGGAATAGTTTCGCAACTCACGCCACCTGGAACACCACAGCGTAATGGTGTGTCCGGACGTCATAACCGTACTTTATTAGATATGGTGCGATCTATGATGTTTCTTACCAATCTACCATTATCGTTTTGGGGTTATGCATTAGAGACAGCTGCATTCACGTTAAAAAGGGCACCATGTAAATCCTTTGAGATGACACCTTATGAACCGTGGTTTGGCAAGAAACCAAAGTTGTCGTTTCTAAAAGTCTGGGGTTGCGATGCTTATGTGAAAAAGCTTCAACATGATAAGCTTGAACCCAAATCGTAGAAACGCGTCTTCATAGGATACCCAAAAGTTACTGTTGGGTACACCTTCTATCACAGATCCGAAGGCAAGATATTCGTTGCTAAGAATGGATCCTTTCTAGAGAAGGAGTTTCTCTCGAAAGAAGTGAGTGGAAGGAAAGTAGAACTTGATGAGGTAACTGTACCTGCTCCCTTATTGGGAAGTAGTTCATCACAGAAATATGTTCCTGTGACTCCTACACCAATTAATGAGGAAGCTAATGATGATGATCATGTAACTTCAGATCAAGCTACTACCGAACCTCGTAGGTCAACCAGAGTGAGATCCGCACCAGAGTGGTACGGTAATCCTATTCTGGAGGTCATGTTACTTGACCATGACGAACCTACGAACTATGAGGATGCGATGATAAGCCCAGATTCCGCGAAATGGTTTGAGGCCATGAAATATGAGATGGGATCCATGTATGAGAACAAAGTATGGACTTTGATTGACTTGCCCAAATGATCGGCGAGCTATTGAGATTAAATGGATCTTCAAGAGGAAGACGAACGCTGATAGTAGTGTTACTATCTACAAAGCTAGAATTGTCGCAAAAGGTTTTCGACAAGTTTAAGGTGTTGACTACGATGAGAGTTTCGCGCTCGTATCTATGCTTAAGTCTGTACGAATCATGTTAGCAATTGCCGGATTTTATGAAATCTGGCAAATGAATAAAAAAATTGCATTCCTTAATGGAGTTATTAAAGAAGAGTTGTATATGATGCAACCAGAAGGTTTTGTCGATCCTAAAGGTGTTAACAAAATGTGCAAGCTCCAGCGATCCATCTATGGACTGGTGCAAGCATCTCGGAGTTGGAATATACGCTTTGATAAGTTGATCAAAGCATATAGTTTTATACAGACTTGCGGTGAAGCCTGTATTTACAAAAAAAGTGAGTGGGAGCACTACAACATTTCTGATAAGTATATGTGCATGACATATTGTTGATCGGAAATAATGTAGAATTATTCTGCAAAACATAAAGGAGTGTTTGAAAAGGAGTTTTTCAAAGAAAGACCTCAGTGAAGCTACTTACATATTGAGCATCAAGATCTATAGAGATAGATCAAGACGCTTGATAAGTTTTTTCAATGAGTGCATACCTTGACAAGATTTTGAAGTAGTTCAAAATGGAACAGTCAAAGAAAGAGTTCTTGCCTGTGTTACAAGGTGTGAAATTGACTAAGACTCAAAGCCCGGCCACGGCAGAAGATAGAAAGAGAATGAAAGTCATTCCCTATGCCTCAGCCATAGGTTCTACAAAGTATGTCATGCTATGTACCAGATCTATTGTATACCCTACCACAGAGTTTGGCAAGGGAGTACAATAGTGATCTAGGGTAGATCACTGGACAACGGTCAAAATTATCCTTAGTGGAATAAGGATATGTTTCTTGATTATGGAGGTGACAAAAGGTTCATCGTAAAGGGTTACGTCGATGCAAGTTTTTAACACTGATCCAGATGATTCTAAGTCTCAATCTAGATACATATTGAAAGTGGGTGCTATTAGCTAGAGTAGCTCCGTGCAGAGCATTGTAGACATAGAATTTGCAAAATACTTACGGATCTGAATGTGACAGACCCATTGTCTAAAATTATCTCACAAGCAAAACATGATCACACCTTAGTACTCTTTGGGTGTTATCACATAGCGGTGTGAACTAGATTATTGAATCTAGTAAACCCTTTGGGTGTTGGTCACATGACGATGTGAACTATGGGTGTTATCACATGGTGATGTGAATTATTGGTGATAAATCACATGGCGATGTGAACTAGATTATTGACTCTAGTGCAAGTGGGAGACTGAAGGAAATATGGCCTAGAGGCAATAATAAAGTTATTATTTATTTCCTTATTTCATGATAAATGTTTATTATTCATGCTAGAATTGTATTAACCGGAAACATAATACATGTGTGAGTACATAGACAAACAGAGTGTCACTAGTATGCCTCTACTTGACTAGCTCGTTGATCAAAGATGGTTATGTTTCCTAGCCATGGACATGAGTTTTCATTTGATTAATGGGGTCACATCATTAGGAGAATGATGTATTGACTTGACCCATTCCGTTAGCTTAGCACTTGATCGTTTAGTATGTTGCTATTGCTTTCTTCATGACTTATACATGTTCCTATGACTATGAGATTATGCAACTCCGTTTACGGAGGAACACTTTGTGTGCTACCAAGCGTCTGGCGTAATCGGGTGATTATAAAGGTGCTCTCAGGTGTCTCGAAGGTACTTGTTGGGTTGGCGTATTTGAGATTAGGATTTGTCACTCCGATTGTCGGAGAGGTATCTCTGGGCCCACTCGGTAATACACATCACTATAAGCCTTGCAAGCATTGTAACTAATGAGTTAGTTGCGGGATGATGTATTACGAAACGAGTAAAGAGACTTGCCGGTAACGAGATTGAACTAGGTATTGAGATACCGACGATCGAACCTCGGGCAAGTAACATACCGATGACAAAGGGAACAACGTATGTTGTTATGCGGTCTGACCGATAAAGATCTTCGTAGAATATGTAGGAGCCAATATGAGCATCCAGGTCCCGCTATTGGTTATTGACAAGAGAGGTGTCTCGGTCATGTCTACATAGTTCTCGAACCCGTAGGGTCCGCACGCTTAACACTCGTTGACGATATAGTACTATGAGTTACGTATGTTGGTGACCGAATGTTCTTCGGAGTTTTGGATGAGATCACGGATATGACGAGGAACTCCGGAATGGTCCGGAAGTAAAGATTGATATGTGGATAGTAGTGTTTGATCCCCGGAAAGGTTCCGAAATCCATCGGAAGGGGTTCCGGATGTTTCCCGAAATGTTTGGGCACGAGAACACTTTATACGGGCCAAAGGGAAATCCCACGAGGTTTTGGAAAGTGCAAAGGAAGTTTTATGGAGTCCGGGGCGGATGCGTGGTCCTCGGCGTGCAGGTCGACGCCGGAACCCAGCGTCGCCCCTGGAGTCCGAGAAGGACTCTTTCCTTTTGGGTGAAACCGACTTTGTGGAGGCTTTTACTCCAAGTTTCGACCCCAAGGCTCAACATATAAATAGAGGGGTAGGGCTAGCACCCAAGACACATCAAGAAACACCAAGCCGTGTGCCGGCAACCCCATCTCCTCTAGTTTATCCTCCGTCATAGTTTTCGTAGTGCTTAGGCGAAGCCCTGCGAAGATTGTTCTTCACCAACACCGTCACCACGCTGTCGTGCTGCCGGAACTCATCTACTACTTCGCCCCTGTTGCTGGATCGAGAAGGCGAGGATGTCACCGAGCCGAACGTGTGTAGAACTCGGAGGTGCCGTGTTTTCGGTACTTGGATCGGTCGGATCGTGAAGACGTACTACTACATCAACCGCGTTGATATAACGCTTCCGCTTACGGTCTACGAGGGTACGTAGACAACACTCTCCCCTCTCGTTGCTATGCATCACCATGATCTTGCGTGTGTGTAGGAAAATTTTGAAATTACTACGTTCCCCAACATGAGATTCAATGGCAGGTAATTGATGGCGTGAAGGTCATCTCCACCGGCAGTATGTACTGCCATGTGGAAGTCCTCTTCCAGACTGTAGGGTCAATTGTTCCATCGTACCACTTGATGTTGGTGGGTTTAAACCCGTCGGGGAACTGGTGCTTCATGACCTCTTCTGTGAAGCACCGAGGGTGCGCAGCTCCTCTGACTCTTGAAGTAGCGTGGTGTACATATGGCATGGTTACAGTGCGGTCACGAGTGTAATCGCGCAGGTCACCGTTCTTTGCTAGCCTTGCCAAGTATCCCACCTGTCTAGTTGGCACGTGTTGCCTTTACTTATAAATTGACCAAGGTGGGTTTCCGGACCTTAAGGGCCTCTTTTCCTTCGGGTTATATCTCCTGGTTGTCCGTGGTGGATTGACTCCACCTCGGGCTCCAGGCGCCTCGAGGGCATGCTTGTCTGTGCCTATTTGCCGATCTTTGCCCCGAGGAGGACGGTCGAGGGTTTTAACCCAGTCGTCTTTTGAAAGCGTGTTGTCCTCGGCCTCTGTGTCCAACTCATCCAGGAAGTTTCTGCGGGGGTAAGATCTGTTAGCACCAGTTTGTTGGAGCTTATCCTCGAGTGCCTGCTCGGCCCTAACGAGCTCGGTCCATCTGTCGTTTAGCTCGTCTTCTTTGTTCTTGAGACGTTGGGACTTCTTCTTGATGCTTTTGGCCATACTAGTCAATCGCTTGCGCGGAGTTTCAAGTGTATGGGAGCCGACGTGGTCATTAACCCCCTATGTAGGACACCATCAACCTCCATGGATGTCGTCAACAAGGGGGGAAGAGGTACCAGGCTGTGGCAGACCCTAAGTGGATGGTGTTGCAGTAAAAGGCAAGTGTGTGCATGGCTGGTGGTTGCGGACGTTCGACAATTCCTGGGTGGCGGCCGGAGAGGTACAAAGGCGGTGTAAGAGTGTTGGGGAACGCAGTATTTCAAAATTTTCCTACGATCACGCAAGATCTGTCTAGGAGATGCATAGCAATGAGACAGGAGAGTGTGTACACGTACCCTCGTAGACCGAAAGCGGAAGCGTTCAGTAACACGATTGATGTAGTCAAACGTCTTCGTGATTCAACCGATCCAAGTACCGAACGTACGGCATCTCCGTGTTCAGCACACGTTCAGCACGATGACGTCCCTCGAGCTCTTGATCCAGTTGAGGACGAGGGAGAGTTCCGTCAGCACGACAGCATGGCGACGGTGATGATGAAGTTACCGGCGCAGGGCTTCGCCTAAGCACTACACCGATATGATCGAGGTGTGTAGCTGTGGAGGGGGGCACCGCACACGGCTAAGAGAAGACTTGGTGTGTCTATGGAGTGCCCCCCTCCCACGTATATAAAGGAGGAGGAGGAGGAGGCCGGCCAAGGGGGTCGCGCGCCATAGGGGAGTCCAACTAGGATTGGGAATCCTAGTTGGAGTCCCCTTCCTTTCCAAGAGGGGAGAGAGGGAAGGAGGAAGAGAGGAAGAAGGAAAGAGGGGGCGCCGCCCCCTCCCTAGTCCAATTCGGACTTGCCATGGGGGGGGGTGCTCTGCCTCCCCTTCTGGCCCTTCTCTCCTTTCCACTAAAGCCCATTAAGGCCCAATACTTCCCCGGGGGGTTCCGGTAACCTCCCGGTACTCCGAAACTTATCCGATACTTTCTGAAACCATTCCGGTGTCCGAATGTAACCTTCCAATATATGAATCTTTACCTCTCGACCATTTCCAAACTCCTCGTCACGTCCGTTATCTCATCCGGGACTCCGAACAAACTTCGTCCATCAAATCACATAACTCATAATAAAAATTGTCATCGAACGTTAAGCGTGCGGACCCTACGGGTTCGAGAACTATGTAGACATGACCGAGACCTCCGGTCAATAACCAATAGCGGAACCTGGATGCTCATATTGGCTCCTACATATTCTACGAAGATCTTTATCGGTCAAACCGCATAACAACATGCGTTGTTCCCTTTGTCATCGGTATGTTACTTGCCCGAGATTCGATCATCGGTATCATTATACCTAGTTCAATCTCGTTACCGGCAAGTCTCTTTACTCTTTCCATAATGCATCATCCCGTAACTAGCTCATTAGTTACATTGCTTGCAAGGCTTATAGTGATGTGCATTACCGAGAGGGCCCTGAGATACCTCTCCGATACATGGAGTGACAAATCCTATTCTTGATATGTGCCAACCCAACAATTACCTTCAGAGACACCTGTAGAGCATCTTTATAATCACCCAGTTACGTTGTGACGTTTGATAGCACACAAGGTGTTCCTTCGGTATTCGGGAGTTGCATAATCTCATAGTCAGAGGAACATTATAAGTCATGAAGAAAGCAATAGCAATAAAACTAAATGATCATTATGCTAAACTAACGGATGGGTCTTGTCCATCACATCATTCTCTAATGATGTGATCCCGTTCATCAAATGACAATACATGTCCATGGCTAGGAAATTTAACCATCTTTGATTAACGAGCTGGTCAAGTAGAGGCATACTAGGGACACTCTGTTTGTCTATGTATTCACACATGTACTAAGTTTCCGGTTAATATAATTCTAGCATGAATAATAAAAATTTATCATGGTATAAGGAAATATAAATAACAACTTTATTATTGCCTCCAGGGCATATTTCCTTCAAAGAGGAGGAGCGCGCGCATGCAAAGAAACAAGGGCCAGGGGTGGAAGAGAATGAGACCGGAAGGGGGATTTGAGTGGGTTGGGGTGTCGGAGTCATGCATGCCTGCTGTCCGGACTCCCACAACCATCCCCCCCCCCCACCTCCAATTTGCGGGAAATATGTGTCTGGACATGGAAGCCCATGTTGGATGAAAAAATACGTCCGGACCGTGCGGCCTGAACGGATATGGGCAGTTTGAGGGTCCACTTTGAATATGCCCTAAGGTTGGTAACCACATGGCCCATGCGGTTTAACTAATGGTTCATTAATTGCGTATAATTTAGGAGCATGTTTAATAAGCATGAATGATGACCACGTCTTGTCGAGTATAGTGCACATGTTAGCTTATACTCCCTCCGTCACAAAATAGATGACTCAATTTTGTACTAACTTTAGTACAAAGTTGGGTTATCTATTTTGAAACGGAGGGAGTATATACTACTACCTTCGTTTCATACTAACAAATCTAATACAAGTAATATGGATTGGAGGGGGTATATAATTTGGTGATCCGAATAACAAGTTGTCGCATCCGTATTATTACTGAATAGTTGGCCAGACAATCATCTGGCCAATATATGCATGTAGCCAGGGTATACACATCTCGTCGTCATCCATTGGAGATGCCCTAAGAGGGATCCAGAGCGGTGTTCGATCGTTTCATAATAAAAATAGATGGACTAGCCAATGATTTCATCCACCTACGGCCCACTTCTTCTGATCGGTTATTTTTCTGCTATGCCATCCACCTCTGATTTTTCTGATTAGAAGGCTTGGCTGCTCTGTTAATATTTACAACATCGTGGTAACTTTAACGTAGCAAAACATTGTTGACATACCCTGATAACTTCGTTGTAACTAGCATGTGAGGGCAGTAGCGGAGCTTGAAACAAAAAACTGGGCAGGCCTAGCAAACTAATCTGAAGGGAAGTGCTCTTGGACTAGCATTCACGTCATGCCCAATGTGAGTGTTTGCTCTTAGGCTGGGCGGGCCATGGCCACCTTTTGCCCTAACATAGCTCCGCCTCTGTGTGAGGGTACAAAAGGCTTTTTTACGAGGTTACAAAAGTTATCAGCCCTCTCGTATGTAACTTACCATGCTTTTTACACATAAGATATCGGGGAATATTTTAAACATTTTTTCTTTGGGTCTTAGTTACCACGGGGTGTGTAGAAAATTATTATGTTTTGTAGCCCATAAAAAACATGGTATTTACACAAAAATTTATTAAGGGATGTTTTTAGTAACGTTTTCCTAGGCCTGCGTTATCATGGTGTTTGTACAAAAGTTATCATGTCAACGGTGCATAAATTATCATACTATTTACACAGAAATTACCATGGTATGTTTCAAGCACCCCTTGTGTCAAAATATTACCATAATGTTAGTAGTACATAAATTATCATGTCATTTACGCAAAAGTTATCGGAGTTATGTTTTTTAAAGAGAAAAATTCCAAAACCAAAGTTATCAGCTCTGTTGTGCGTATATTACCGTGCTATTTGCACAAAAGTTACTGGAGTATGATTTTGAACAACTTTTATCCTGGGGTCAAAAGAGTTACCACGGTGTTCGTACATGAGTTATCAGCTTTGTTGTGTATATATTACTATCCATTTACACAGAAGTTATCAGAGTTTGTACATGAATTATCACCTTTGTTGTGTCTACATTGTCATTTAATTTACACACAAAGTTACCAGACTAGATTATTTAACATTTTTTTCAGATAAAAAAGTCACCATGGTGCTTGTACGTGAATTATCAGCTTTGTTTTGCATATATTACCATGCCATTTGCAGAAAAGTTGCCGGGGGTATACTTTTGAACAACTTTTATTCCGGGATCAAAAGAGTTACCGCGGTGTTTGTATGTGAGTTATCGACTCTGTTGTGCGTATATTACCATTCTATTTACACAAAAGTTAGCAGGGTTTGTATTTTCAATAATTTCTTTCCCGTCAAAATTTACCACGGGTGTTTATTATACTATAATGCCATGTGTAAATTACTGCATTATTTACATGGAAGATACCGGGGCTATTATCCAAATATATTTTTTCCTGGATCAAAGTTCAGGTATTTCCTCCGGAATCACGATCTGTTTTATCTCTTTTTGGGCATGCACCAACACACATGCCCGAAACAAAATGGGAGTTGTAGTCGCTAATGGATAGACTATACTAGCCGATATTTTTTAACATTTTTTTCTCAGGATCAAAGTTATCTTTATACAAAAAGGTTATCAGGGTTGCGGTAAGTAAATTACCATGCTATTTATATAAAAGTTATCAGCGGTATTTTTTAACAAGTCTTTTTATAGATCAAAGTTACCATAGTATTTGTACGTAAGTTATGAGGTCTGCCATGCGTAAAATACCATTCTATTTACATAAGTTTATCGGTTATGTTTTGGAAAAAATTCCCTTGGATCGGACTTACCACGGTATTTTTATGAAAGTTATCAGGTCAACAATGCGTAAATTATCATGCTATATCAATGTTATGATTCAAAAACTTTTTTTCAAAAGACACTGGCCTACCTCCATCACATAAAGTGTAATATTTGATGATGCACTAAAGAAACCCGTGAGAAAAACAACCCTAGAAATATCCATGTATATACAATCGAGAAACGAAATACCTTTGCATACAATGTTTTATGTACGACATGCATATGATTGTATAATCTCGGGTTCATCATTTACGTAAGGATTTCATCTAACAGTGATTAACTAGTGTGTCACATGCATCAAATGCAAAAAAATGGTGTGCGTTCAACAATTTTTTTCCATGGTTATTATACCAATAATATTTTTCTTTGGGATAAAGTTACTGTGGTGTTTGTACTAATTTATCACTGTTATCATACTATTTATATAGAAGTTGTCAGGGGTGCGCGAGTGGTGATGCATGCATAGCAGATTTTTTGTGTGTGGGGCGTTCGAGCTCCATCGTAACCGTGGGCAACGGATGTCGAGTCTATTAGCGATGTTTATACATGGTGCTTCAAAATTCTAGGATGTGTTGTTAACAACTTTTTCCCTGGGTCAAAACTACCACAGTGTTTATACATAATTTATCAGAACGGCGGTGATTAAATCATCAGAGTTCAGTCCTCTTGTCAAACACTATTTTCTTTAAAAAGGATAGAGAATTCATGTAAACATGATCTATAAACACGTATGCCTCTCTTCCACTATAGTCAGTAACATGACGCACTAGTGAAAAAGGAAAAATGAGAAGATATAAGGCTTTTTTTCCCAATGCGGTAATAGAAAAGGATCAAATGTCGAGTTGCGTTCACGTGCAAAAAAACTAACGTTTTGGTTATCCCTCTTTGAGGTAGTCTTGGTGACCAGAGCTCGACCCCCCAATCTAGCATTTTCTCAAAAATAGATTAGGTTAGTTGTAATCAACCCGCTTAGACTTAGTTCAATATAAACTACCATCCTGTTCTTGCGGGCTTAAGGCATCTCTAACGGTAACCCGTAAATTTTCTCCGCATCGACGCCAGCTGCATACATTTTAAACTCTTTTTCAACAAACCGGATGAAATTCATGCAAATACGACCAGATTTCGTAGACTTAGTTCAGTTTGAACTACCATCTTGTTTTTGCGGGCTTAGGACATCTCCAACGGCAACCCATAAATTTCCTCTCGCATCAGTTCACAGATAGAAGGACCAGTCCGTGGGCACAGATGCGGGAGTACGCCATCCAACGATAGCCGCATAAATTTTAAACTCTTTTTCAACAAAAATGGATGAAATCCATGCAAACATGGCCGGATTTCATACAAACATAACGGATTTTATACAAACCGGACGAAAACGGTTACATTTTCAACATATTTTAACTAAAAAGATAAAACTATGTGCACGTACAATCGCACGGAGCTCCACTCCCACGACACGGATACACTACACTAGTCTAGACCGGCCATAACAGAACCCTTTGTCTTCCTCATGTCCGGCAACCCGCTCACCTGACTGTCGGGAGTCCCGGAGGCATATTCTTCCTCCGTATCTTCCCTATGTCCGCTGTGCCGCTCATCAGAGTGGCAAAGAGGGTGCTGCTGCAGGGGAAGGGTGCTTCCGTGAAGCTCATGCAAGTGCCCGTGATGGTCTAATATACAGAAGAACCAGACAGGTCACCGGCTTTACAAGTCGGCGACACGCCAGCGGTGGCCTTCCTGGGACCCAAGCAGCGGCGGCCTCCCGTGTTCTACTTCTTCTCGACGATGGTGGCGGGCGCGGACATGCGGGCCGCCACCTCGTCGACATCTGTGCACTCAACTTATTTCTCTGCGTGCCTCGCATGGCTACGCACACATTGATGGCGATGGCGCGGTTGCAGGCACTAGATGCGACGATGCACGTGCCGCCGTGCTCCCCTTCGTGTCGGCGTGGAGCAACTCACCACTCCTCATCGAGTTGGCCAGGAGCGGCGAGTTGCTGAATCATGCGCCGGCTTGGGGCAGCAACTAGCTCCGTCGGGCTCGGCGGGCCACCCAGCCGGCTTATATGCCCAAGAACTGCTCTTCGAAAGCCATCGGAAGAGTGGTGAAGGAGGAGATGGGGGAGCGGCGGAGGGGTGTGATTCTCGTCCGGCATCTGGCCTCGTTTAAATAGAGGGCATGCGGGAGGGCCGGCATTTGCGTTTAATGCCGACCCGCTCATGAACGGATGTGTGGTCGGACTAGATTTCTCGGCTTCCATGCACGTTTAATGGATTCGTATGAATGCGGCGAGGAGGCGTGTTCAGCCGAGCGGGCAACGGGCAGCGCCCTCGACCGGTGCGCCGCTTCAATAGCGGAGTCATTGAGAGGTCGCGTCTATCCCGAGCCGCCTTCAATGCGGACCGACGTGCTCTACAACGGCATGAATACGAACAGCTCGCGCCGAGCAGGAAGCGCGCGTGAGAGGGGGAAGTGGTGTTGGTGGGGCAGGACGGTCAGGAGCGGGCTTAGAATCGGTCTGGACCCTCGCAAATCTCCCCAATTTGTTTCCAGTTTGCGGAAAAATTGCATCCAGAACACACCGTGCATCAATACAAGACGGCGTTTGATGGCTTCTGTAGTCGGAACAGCGTTGGAGATGCCCTTGCCCAGTTACATCTCTAGATGCTAATACGCTCGGGTAGATCTCTCTGGTTCTGTAGAATATCACTGTTTACGGGGACATGTAAACACCGTGCCAGTGCAGTAGTGCTACGCCTTAGAAGTTTTAGGAGCAATGATGAAGAGTGTAGGTGTAGCACGCTCGTGGCGATCTTATAGTTCTTCAAGCCGTGAATTCTCACACACGTGAATGCGCACGTTATGTAGTATTCTATTCGTCCGAAATACTTGTTGTAAAAAAATAAAAATATATATAGATGTATTTTAGTTTTAAATATATTCTTTTTCATTCATTTTGATGAGAAGTATTTTCGGACGAAGGAAGTACATACATCTAGTCCACGCCCGACAAGTTTGTTATCTGTATCACTAGAGATACTAAGCTCCCTGAAAATAGGAAGCCGTGAGCGATCCATACTTTGCCCTCTTGGTAAACCCCACTGCCAGTGGGAGTAAGCGTTGGTTTAAACTAAATTTTTCTTAGGGGTGCAAGTTGGATCTAGAAGTGTGTTCTGCGTGTCTCTTGTGCAAGATTTATCAATATGTATTTCATTTTGATTCCGAACGTGAAGCCTCCAAGGCCCATGCACGAGCTTGTCGGCTCAAATCGGTGCCTTTCGGCCCCAACTCTTGCACATGCACACATCTGACATTTTCCTGAGTGTCGCACCGTGCATCTTGTCAGTGCCGACCGCCGCCCAGTATAAGGTGGGTTTTATATTTGTCGCACCACATGTCAGAGAAATGGATCGACGGTGGGCTACGGTTGGATTATTATTCACACATTGACATGAACATTTTCTAAATTCATGAATATTTTAAAATTTATAAACATTTCTAAATTTTGGGGAACTTCTGTTGCAATACGAGAATATTTTCCGGATTTATATTTCTTTTTAATTCAAGATTGTATTGCGACGAACATTTTCTGAAATTTACAAGCGTTTTCTAAATTTAAAAACATTTAGGAATTCCCGATCAGTTTTTTCAAATCTGTAAACATTTCCAAATTCATGATCATTTTCTAAATTTGTGAATATTTATTATTTTTTGGAACATTTGAAATATCTTAACTATTTTTTCTCTCTTTATGTTTTCCTCCACTTATCTGGGTAGGCTGAGGCCTAATAGGGGGATTGGTAGCCAACTGAAGCGAACGTCCTGGTCGTCCTTCGAAGTGTTGCATGCTAAATAGCACCTCCTGTGCGTGCCGGTTATTTCACTGTCAGTGGAGGGGCAAACCAGTTTTCTGCTTTTGTGCGTTTGTGAAGGGGATGGTGCCAGCTTGCTGGTTCTGCAGCGTGCAACTGGGTCACTGCTTTCTCTGTCTTCCCCGTTGGGCTCTTTGGGCGATGGATTCATGGTGAAAGACCGACGTTGTGCCAGCGCTAGGAAGAGCTAGAATGGAAAGATCAAACGTTGAAGAGCCAAGACAACATGGACATTGGTCGAAGAGCCATCGTAGATAGGCCTCATGGCACTAAACCTAACCCTCATTACGCCTCAAGTTTGGGAGGCAACTAAGTTGTGAGATTAGAGTCATTTTGGAGACGAAAACCAGTGTAAAGGGATTGATTCTTAGAGCAGAGGCACGAGTGAACTGGGGTGCATGAGTTGTGCGACGTATATTGGTCTAGGGCTATGCCTGCACGTGTAAGGAAGTTAGAGAAAAGAGGGGTCATCTATTTCTGTGTACATGGTCTGATAATCAAATTGATTTATGTAAAATGAAAACCGGCAATATACCAAGACACAAACAACTAGTGATGGAAACATCAATCCTAACGACATAAACCAAAAAAACAAAAAAAAAACAAAAAAACGACATAAACCAAGTAAACCAGAATACCGCTCAAATCAATTAAGTTTGGTTCTTCGCTTTTCAGTATAAAAGTGCTCATCTTTAACTGTAATAACCACAAAAAATTAACTCACAACCGAAAAACGGCGCGGCAAAGCGCGGGTCGCCATCTAGTATCTAATTGATGGGTGAATAACTACGCAAGTCAGGAGCAATCATCGATCTCGTCTTGTCGTGTTCCTGGCATGTTAGGTAGTAACATAAAATAAAAAAGAAATGACAAGGCGAATAAGAAAATTTCACATCCATACAGTACTGAATAGTTAGCCGGCCAACCATGTCCTGTTAGCCAGCCATCCAATGATCCCGTGAACAAGAAATCACGCACGTTTTGCCAGGATAACATCACCGCTTGTCGGTCGCTAGTGCTGCAAGTATGCTTGATCTCTGTCACTAGTAGTACAGTACGACCTCCGCCCGAAAATGAGTGATGCTGTTTTAGTATATTTATTAGGGGTATAATTTAAGTGAAATGTCTTGGTTTGCCTGGTAATGTAAACACCGTGCTACGCGCTCACAGTCAGTCGAGCTTGAATAGAAAAGGAAAACGAGATCACGTTGTCCCGTCGGTGCGGCCACGTGAAGAGGAGGAAGATTGGGCAGGCACCTCATACCTCCAACCATGATACCTCCAACTACCTAAAGTTATATCTGATCGATCCATGGAATGCAAAAGTTGTGGTGTTTCATCTACCCCGCCTACATGTAGAGTTTTCCTTTCTTTTCTTTTTTTTCGAGCATTTATAGAGTTTCCTTTCTTGGCAGCTCTGCAGCAAGTGGGTCCAGGCCCAAAGGTGCACACCGGCAATGGCTCCTGCGGCCCACCGTGCAACCATGCGGCAGCAGTCCCGCTACTGTTGGCCGTGATGTGCCATTACATGAATAAGCAATTCACATGTTCCCTAAAAAAAATAAGCAATTGCTACTTTGATTAATAATGTGTATATGCGTCCTTGCTAGAGTAAAATCCGGAGCACTTGTCCAGTACTGTTCCTTGTCACGTCAACGTCACTTTTTATGTTTGTTTTTTGGGGTATGCAGCACATCTACGAACGGAGCGTTGGACCAACGAATACTGTACAATTCAGTCGTGTACCAAAAAGTATGGAGATACACTTCCACGAAGAGTTTTTCCACGCTGCCACTACTCATACAGACTGCTGCAAGAGACTGTCGGTGTGGCAATTCCGTTGTGTGGGAAACGTGTACGCTCGGGAAATCTACGTGATCAAAGCAACGGATATCACACCAATGTTTGTCAGTACGTTCGGCCACGACTCCACCGTTGTCCGCCGGCCGCTGCACGTGGTACTGAAGCAGTAAGGCCAACTCCACCGCGTGATCCTAAACGGACGTCCGTTTTGTCCGGATTCTATCCGTTTGCATAGGGATTTGAGATCGTGTCCGGGCGTGTTCTGGGATGCGGTGGCCGTGCGCCTAGCGCGCGGCCGCATCCATTTGCCCCATCCTGTCCGTCAGGGTCAAAAATGCCCATAGGCCTCATCAAAACTAGTTTTTCAACTGAAATATATGTCTAAAAATTAAAACAGTTTTACAACCCAATTAAAATTGTCTTTAATAAAATAGTTTTACAACCAAATTGAAATTGTCTTGACTGAACATAAAATGAACCAATACATCTATTGGTTGCTAATGTGATCCCACACGTACTCAATCAATTCATTTTGAAGATTCAAATGAGTGTGCCAATCACGCATCTCACGGTGGAATTGGGCAAACTGTTCAAATGTGGTCGGGTCTTGTGCAGGGGCTCAATATTTTCACCTTGATAATCAAATCCTTGGTCGAAGATACTCTCATCACGCTCGTCCTCAACGATCATGTTGTGCATGATCACACAAGCAGTCATGACCTCTCAAAGTTTCCTTTCATCCCATGACAGTGCAGGGTTTCGAACGATACCCCACCGGGATTGAAGCACACCAAAAGCACATTCCACATCCTTTCTAACACTCTCTTGCATTTGGGCAAATCTCTTTCTCTTCTCACTTTGGGGTTTCGAGATTGTCTTCATGAAAGTGCGTTATATCGACTAGAGGGGGTGAATAGGCGATTTTATGAATTCTTCACCGAGGAATTTGCGGTGAGGAAATTCCTTAGCGAAGAACTACTTGCAATGAACAAGTACTCGTAAGTAAGCATAACAGAATCTGAGGCATAGTCATCATGATGAAATGAAGACAAGCACAGAGTACAGAAAGCGTAATCACAGGATAACACAAGATGAAGACAAACAGACTGAAGAAATTGAACTGAGAAAATTGAGAAAGTCTTCAGACAAAGTCTTCAACACAGATATGATGAAGCACTTAACACAGTAATGAGGAAATGAAAGAGTTGAGGAAATAGAACCAGTAAGCTTGGTGAAGACAATGATTTGGTAGACCGGTTCCAACTGATGTCTCGGTTGTATATCCAGTTGGAGCGGTGAGTATTTAAACTCGAGGACACACAGTCCGGACACCTATCTGAGCATGCAGCTCGGGACACCAAATCCTCACCGTATTCTCCTTGAACTAAGGTCACAGACCTCGTCCAATCACTCGTGGTAAGTCTTGAGCGACTTCCAAACCTTCACAAACTTCGGTCACTCGGCGATCCACAATTTCCTCTTGGATGCTCTAGACCATGATGCCTAACCGTCTGGAAGAAGCACAGTATTCAAAGGTAACAAGCGTCGGATCCACGCAGGATCAATCTCTTCAGTGATGCTCAATCACTTTGGGCTTGTAGGTGTTTGGGTTTGGGTTTTTCCTCACTTGATGATTTTCACTCAAAGTCCTCAGAGGATGGGATGCTCTCAAATGACAAGTGTCGGTTTCTCTCGGATCAGCCAACCAGCTAGTGGTTGTAGGGGGCGGCTATTTATAGCCTAGGGAGCAGCCCGACATGATAAGACATAAATGCCCTTCAATGATATGACCGTTAGGTAGATAAGATATTTTGGGACAGGTGGCGCAAGAAGACCACGAAGCAGTCGGAAATTTGAGGTTCAAATTCCTCGGGGCTATCATGTTCCTCCTTTGTGTAGGCAATCCGACTTTGGCGAATTCCTAACTCCTTAGTCAGAACAAATTCCTCGTGACGGAAGAACTTCGTCTCGTGGTGAAGAAATTGGTGAACTGTATGAGATTTCCAATGGCTTCACTCGAAGGGATTGGTAGGTGTAGGATTTTGAGTTGAGCAACACATGAAAAAATTTCCTTAGTATTTCCTCGACTCCCTTTAACAGTACGGTGTTTTCTATGACTCAAGAAAGAGAAAACGAAACTAGAAAACAAAAGTATGCACGCTTCATGTTCCTCAAATGAATACCAAGTCTTCAAGGTCACACCCATTTCTTCACTTTCAAAGTCTTCAGAAAGTCTTCAGAATAACAAAGTCTTCAGTTGTAGAACTTCATTTTTAGGGGTCGACTTTCACTGTAAATATCAAACTCCTCATAGACTTATAGACATGTGTACACTCATAAACGCATTAGACCCTTAACCTATAGTCTTCAATACACCAAAATCACTAAGGGGCACTAGATGCACTTACAATCTCCCCCTTTTTGGTGATTGATGACAATATAGGTTAATTTTTCAACGGGGATAAACATATGAAGTGTAAATACTGATATTGAGGAATTTGATTGCAAGGTATAGAAGAACTCCCCCTGAAGATGTGCATAGTGAGGAATTTGCTTTTGAGGCAATGCACACTTGAAGAGTTGAATCATGGAGATCTCCCCCTATATCTTGTAATTCATACACGCATTTGACATATAATATGAAGAATTTGAAATGCATGATGAAATATGGTGACTGATGTAATTCAGCATGCGTGTATTAACATATAACGAGGAATAAGCATGCAGAGGAACACATTAAAAGTATCAGAGCACCATCGGGTTTAAGATTACAATTCGATCCAATAAAGTTTCAGAAGAGTGAGAGTTGTAACTTAGCGAAAAAACGCCCATATAATAGACCCGCTTGAAGACTAACTCCATTTTCTCCCCCTTTGTCATCGAATGACCAAAAGGATCGGCGAGGACTAACGCTCTGAAGAATATCAAGTTGATGGAGGAGCGCCCGGCGTTGTTGGGGTCGTTTTTCGTAGTAGGGCCTGCCGCAGTGTCGTCCAAGTCTTCATGTTCATCAGTGTCGCGTGATGAAGAATAGGAGCTGGCCACCAAGGAAGGGACCTTGACCTTCTTGTATTTCTTCGATGATGGTGCAGACCAGTCAAATTCTTCCTTGAGACCCATTTTCTTCAGATCTTCTTCGCTATAGACATGAGACAAAACAGCCCAGGTACGGGTGAAGGTTTCATGGAGGTAGTACTGATTTTTCTTCACTGCGTTATGGGTTGAGGTCAAGAATTGAACCAAACTGACGCTTGACCCATTTATGATTGCAATCAACCTTCTGATGAAGACGGAGGAGAAGCTCACGATCAGTCATCACCACAGGTCTTTGTGCCTTGAGGATTTGGCTTGGTTGTGTTGGCGGCAGAGTCATGGGTGACAGAGTCATCATTGGTTGAGTAGGATGCAGCCTTGCGAAATTAACCATCCAATGGACGAATGCCTTCATCTATCACAGCAGCGGCCTTGCCTTTGTCATCAGTTGATGAAAATGTCCGTTTGAGGACTTCAACCAGAGGCAAGTAGCTGTAGTGATTCAGAGTATCAGCTTTGTAATTGAGTAAAGACCTTGTTCTGATGAATCTCATAATCCAAGGTGCATAAGGCTTCAGCTCAAAAGGTGACATAGCGACATTGGCCAGAGTCCTCATGAAGAAATCATGAAAGTTGACGGGAACGCCATGAATGATATTGAAAAGCAGATTCTTCATGATGCCAACGACTTCTTCTTCATTCGAGTCGTGGCCTTTGATAGGACTCAATGTCTTCATCAAAATGCGATAGAGCGATCTGAGGCACATACGGTAATTCCTTGACGAGGAATTTGGTTAGTGGGGCCTGCCACAGCTTCAAAGGCTTCATCGAACTTACATGTAGTGATTTGTAAGCTCAGTTCCTTTGTAGGCATAGCGAGCACCTTCAAGGGAGGACTGAGTGGTAGGGCACGAAGCAATTCAGTAGTTAGTGCCTTGTAGTGAGTGTTTTCAGACATCCAGTCCAGCACCCATGAGTTCACATCTTCAGAATTTCTTGTGATGTGCAGCGTCGCAAAGAATTGAAGAATGAGTTCTTCATTCCAATCACATATGTCAGTACAGAAATTTAACAGTCTAGCGTCGTGAAGAACACTAAGGACTGGCTCGAAGCCCGGCAAAGATTCCATGTCCACATGAGGAATGTGTGCATGATCGAAGACTTTGTCTTTGTTGAACAGCACATAGGAATAGAAATTGGCCTGGCTGGCCGTCCAGAAACGCCTCTTCCTTATGCGAGCAGAATCATAGGGGTTGTAATCTGTGAAGAACACATGCTCGCTGAAGAAATCTTCATCCTTGAACTTTTTTTCCTTGAGAATGGATCCTTTGGCTTTGGCAGTGGAGTGTCAGTGAGTTGCATCACGACCTCAGGAATCGCAATCTCAAGTTCTTCGGGCTGAGGAATTTCTGGTTCCTCTTCAGTGGCAGTCTGCGTATTCAAAGGATCAGCACCAGCAGTTTCTTCAGCACTAGTGGCTGGAATTTCTTCATACGAGATGAAGTGGGGTGAGTTTCTTGAGCCAGTTGAGCGGTTGGTGCATGGGGTGAGGAATTTCTTTGTAAAGGGGTGAAGAGTGGAGAATTGGGGTGCTGACTTTCCCGAAAGTCATCATTCATCACTGGCGTAGTGCACCCAATATCCACGTCTTCATCTTCAATTTCTTCAATGCCAGCCTCTTCAGCTGTGAACTGAGGCATAGGCGAGGAAATGATTGGTGTTGAAGGGATCTCATCCACTTCAATTTCTTCATCCATCTGCTCTGACGAAGCAGCAAAATGATTTTCTTCATCAGATCCGCTAGGGATCACATATTCTTCACCAAAAGGAACAAGGTCCTTTGATGGCATGGTTGAGATCGGAACAGCATCAATGGGATTTTCAAACGAGCTGGTCATATTGCTTCATTTTCTTCGGAGCTGAAGTATCTGAAGCAGTTGATGCTTTCCTTTTCTTCACAGCAGCTCGCTCTGCAGCCTTGGTCTTCTTCACATCTGATGCAGATGGAAGGATAGGAGTTGGTGTAGGCGCAGGAGGAGCCGAGGAATCTGGTTGATTTTCTTGGGCATAAGCGATGCAGTTGCCTCGACTTCTTCATTTTCTTGAGCGCACCACTAGTGGATGCCCGGCAATTTCTTCGGTGGTGGAATGCGGTCATCAGCCTGGAACTAACATTTTCTTCAGCAGTCTAAAAGTCATCAGTGGTCTTGGCATGTTCTTCAGTTCTTTGAGCGAAGCTTGACTGAGGAACTTCCTGTTGCATTGGAGCTGCAACATTGGAGGTGAATTGCTCAGTCAGTTTAACAAATCTGACTTTGGCACCTTGCCAATCAGCAAGTAGGCATTAAAGTTTTTGCTGAGGGCTTTGATTTTAGACTGGATTTTTATAAGCTCATCAGTTGTCATAGAGACAACGTTGGTCTTCAAAAACTTTTCTTTCCTATATTGTGCCTTCTTGATCTGCCTGGCATTCTCATATTTCTATTTTACTTCAGAGATGAAATGGGGTCAGCATATGACTTTGGCCAGGAGTCAAATGGAAATCAGGCATAGGAGTGTCTAGATCCTTGTGCCAAAGATCAATATAAACGAGGATCAACTTAGGATCCAATAGCAGTGGCACAGTTGTGCCTTTAGCTCTAGCGGTCCTTTCTTGTCTGTCTCTGATGATTTCTGCAAGTTCATCAACATCAGCGTCATCGTCAGATGGCACTTGGAAGGCAACTTGTTTCTTCTTAGGACTTGGCCGAGGACCTCGTCCAGCCGTTGCCGTTGTCTTCAGCAGAGTGGGGCCTAATGAAGAATTTGGTGCAAGCGAGGAACTTCTTTGAGACACAGAGGCAATAGAGATGCTGCATTCCTTTGCACGTGGCGGATGCACAGTCTTGAGGACTTTCTTGAGCAGTGAGGACTTTGGAGGAGGAGCCGAGGATTTTGGAGGAGCAGGAGCAGCATGAGGAATTGGCCGTGAGGGCTTTGAAGATTCTGGCCGTGAGGGCATTCTTGAGAACTTGGCCGTGAGGGGCCTTTGTTGGTGAAGCACTTGGCTTGTGTGGGCTTCTTTGCCATTGATTTCCTAGGCTTGACAGAGGCCTCGATGGCAGCAGCAGCAGCAGAGTCTTCATTGAATTTCCTCCTTTGCTTCTTTGGCTTGTCTAGCCAACTTGGCTTGGCGCTTGGCCCATTCTTCAGGAAAATCCTCACCACGCTTGATCTTTGGTGGGGTCGACTTCTTGTCCAGTGCCAATGGAGCTCTTGGGCATGGAGGATTAAGTGCGAATTTCTTCATATACTTTGGAGATACATACTGCTACCTCTTGAGCACTGCGTTGGATTTCCCCGAAGAGGAGAGGATGATGCAGCAAAGTAGCGTAAGTATTTCCCTCAGTTTTTGAGAACCAAGGTATCAATCTAGTAGGAGGCCACGCACAAGTCCCTCGTACCGCACAAAGCGATAGCTACTCGCAACCAACGCGATTAGGGGTTGTCAATCCTTCACGGTCACTTACGAGTGAGATCTGATAGAGATGATAAATAATATTTTTGGTAATTTTGGTTTAGAGATGCAAAGTGAAAAGTAAAAGGCAAAGTAAAAACAAATCAAGTATTAAAGTGATGGAGATTGATATGATGAGAATAGACCCGAGGGCCATAGGTTTCACTAGTGGCTTCTCTCAAGAGCATAAGTATTCTACGGTGGGTGAACAAATTACTGTTGAGCATTTGATGAATTGAGCATAGTTATGAGTATATCTAGGTATGATCATGTATATAGGCATCACGTCCAAGACAAGTAGACCGAAGCGATTACGCATCTACTACTATTACTCCACTCATCGACCGCTATCCGGCATGCATCTAGAGTATTAAGTTAAAAAGCAGAGTAGCGCCTTAAACAAGATGACATGATGTAGAGAAATAAATTCATGCAATATGATAAATACCCCATCTTGTTATCCTCGATGGCAACAATACAATCGTGCCTTGCAACCCTTTACATCCTCGGGTAAGGACACGCAAGATTGAACCGAAAGCTAAGCACTTCTCCCATTGCAAGAACTACCAATCTAGTTGGCCAAACCAAGCGGATAATTGAAGAGACTTGCAAAGATAACTCAATCATTCATAAAAGAATTCAGAGAAGATTCAAATATTATTCATAGATAAGCTGGATCATAAACCCACAATTCATCGGTCTCAACAAACACACTGCAAAAAGAAGATTACATCGAATAGATCTCCACGAGAGAGGGGGAGAACATTGTATTGAGATCCAAAAAGAGAGAAGAAGCCATCTAGCTACTAGCTATGGACCCGAAGGTCTGAAGTAAACTACTCACACTTCATCGGAGAGGCTATGGTGATGATGTAGAAGCCCTCCGTGGTGGATGCCCTCTCCGTGAACTCCGAACAGCCCCAAGATGGGATCTCGTGGATCTGAGAAATTGCGGCGGTGGAATTAGGTTTTGGCTCCGTGATCTGATTGTTTGAAGTGCGAGGTATATATAGGAGGAAGAATGCGTCGGTGGAGCAACAGGGGCCCACGAGGCGGGCGCGCCCTAGGGGCGCCCCCACCTCGTGACCGCCTCCGTTGTTCCTTGGCGTAGGGTCCAAGTTTCCTGGATCACGTTCGGTGAGAAAATCATGTTTCCGAAGGTTTCATTCCGTTTGGACTCCGTTTGATATTCCGTTTCTTCGAAACACTGAAATAGGCAAAAAAACAGCAATTCTGGGTTGGGCCTCCGATTAATAGGTTAGTCCCAAAAATAATATAAAAGTGGAAAATAAAGCTCAATATAGTCCAAAACAGTAGATAAAGTAGCATGGAGCAATCAAAAATTATAGATACGTTGGAGACGTATCACATACCTGTACTCCCTCCATTCTCTTGCCCATCTCCTTTCAATCCTCTGTATGCGCACCTTGCGCTGATTTTTGTTCTCCTTTCCGAACTTGGCCTCATCAGGTGTGCAATAGTCAGCATAGATGTCCTTAGGGATTTCAAAAGCAGTCATGACCTCAGGCTTCTTTCCTCCTTTCTGAGGCTTCTTACCGTCTGCCATTTTCTTCAGTTGAGGAATTTGAACAATCGAATTCTCTGAAGAAGTATGCAACTTTTCTTCGAGGAACGCTGCAAATGAGTTAAGTTGATGAGAACCTTGTGATTCAGCAGCGGACATGAGTATCTGTGAACAAAGTATAGTTGCGAGGAATTTGGAGAGGTCATATGCGTTCTAAGAAGGTTTTTCATAAAGAACAAGTTTGAGGAATTTGACCAGATGAGTCTTGAAGAATTTCACTAAGCGTCTTTGTCTTAGGTTCCAGAGTTGTATAGACGGAAGATCCACACAATTAAGGAATCTTGAAGAAAAATGATGCTTAGAGAAATGAATCAAGAACAGATGACTAGTGAGGTGTTTTGTGTGTGAGGATTTGAAGAATAAACACCTTTGAAGATTTTGTAGAGAAAATTTGAATCAAAGAGGGCAGTAAAAGTAACTTTTAATTTACCCTGGATGAAGAACACGACGAGCGGTGAGGTGCGAAGTGAAGTTAAATCGTGTAGATCTTCACGCCCTAACTTGGCGGAGGAAGACGGCTACTGGCGGCGGAGTGAAGGTTTCATGACGGGCTTGAGTACGACGGCGACGAGGTCGAGGCAGTGAAGCTCTTCCTCACCGGCTGACGATGGAGTAGCGGCGGCGCTAGGGTTTGAAGCTCGGCGGGAGAGAGAGGTCGGCGGAGTAAAGGAGGTGAGGAAGGGAGAGGGGTATTTATAGCCACGGTGAAAAACTGTTCGCCGAAGATTTAGGACTAACGTGTCCTCGACCCTTCTCATTCGCATGACATGTGTCACCCACGTCTTGAAAAGTGGAGATCGTGTTAGATCGTGGGTGAATAGATAAGTCTATCGTGGGATGCGGAGCGGTTTGAGCGGCAAAGCGAAAATTTTGGATAAGATTAGTTTTAAAGTTCCGTTCGCAATTTCTTGGTGACAAGGACACGGTGAAGATTTTGAGCGAGTTTTAAATAGAACGCACATGAAGAATTTGTGAATAGATTGGGTTGAGTATAGCATAGAGGGGGAAGGGTCCGATCACATTCACTTAGCAGAAAACGCAACTTGAAGAAATAGCCATAAGTGAATGCTGTAGAAGAAATAGCCATATATAGCTAATGAAGAAAAACGACGGAAACAGTGAAGATTTTGCAAAGTTGAAGAATTTGAACAACTGAGGAATTTAAAAAAAACAGAGGAAAAACTCAAATTGAAGATTTTCAACTTTGGTGGTGGTGTGACCCACCGTATAAGAACGATGATTTCAGACACCGCGTACAATTGTCGTAGGGTTCTGAGAATCAAATTCTTCATTAATTTCTTCACACTTAGAGTGTTATTATTCATTGATTGAAGAAAAAAGTTTCTTCATGTGTTGCACATCTAAGTCATCAATTTTGTATAAGTGTTAGGATGAGTGTCCTTTTCAAAGAATATTCGAAGACTCTAAGATATTTAGCTCACACCGCAACTTGCTAAATCTCTTCTCATCCAAGGGCTTTGTGAAGATATCGGCTAGCTGTTCTTCAGTCTTCACATGCTCAATAGAAATGTCGCCCTTCAACACATGATCATGAAGAAAACGATGACGAATCTGAATGTGCTTTGTCTTCGAGTGCTGAACTGGGTTGTGAGAAATCTTGATGGCACTCTCATTGTCACGAGAGAGAGGCACATTCTTCACGTTGATGCCATAATCCTTGAGAGTTTGCTTCATCCACAACAATTGAGCACGGCAAGAACCAGCAGCAATGTACTCAGCTTCCATGATGAGCGGTGATCATGATTCTGTTTCTTCAAGGACCAATGGACCAAAGATCGCCCAAGGAAATGACAAGTACCAGATGTTGACTTGCGGTCCACACGATCACCAGCATAGTCAGAGTCAGAATATCCAATGAGATCAAAAGCAGAGCCCTTGGGGTACCATAACCCTAGTGTTGGTGTGTGAGCTAGATATAGAAGAATATGCTTCACAACCTTATGGTGTGATTCCTTCGGTGTAGCTTGAAATCAGGCACACATGCAAACACTAAGCATTATATCTGGCCTAGATGCACATAAGTATAATAAAGAACCAACCATGGAGCGGTATACCTTGTGATCGAAGTCAATACCATTTTCATCGGTGCATAGATGGCCATTTGTGGGCATAGGAATTTTGACGCCTTTGCAATCTTGCATGCCGAATTTCCTCAAAACATCCTTGAGGTATTTCTCCTGAGATATGAATATGCCATTCTTGTTGTTGTTAATTTGAAGACCTAAGAAGAATTTCAACTCTCCCATCATAGACATTCGAAATTCTTCACTCATCATATAGGCAAATTCATCACTATAACGTTGGTCAGTACAGCCAAAGATAATATCATCAACGTATATTTGGCACACAAATAATTCACCATCATAAGATTTAGTAAAGAGAGTAGGGTCAAGTGAACCGGGTGTGAAGCCATTCTTCATGAGGATTTCCTTCAAAGTGTCATACCACGCCCGAGGGGCCTGCTTGAGGCCATAGAGGGCCTTGTTGAGTCTGAAGACTTTGTCAGGATTCTTTGGATCTTCAAAACCTGGGGGTTGAGCAACATATACTTCTTCCTCAAGCTTACCATTGAGGAATGCACTTTTCACATCCATTTGATATAAAGAGATATCATGATGGTTAGCATAAGCAAGTAATATCACGAATAGCCTCAAGTCTAGCAACAGTGCAAAAGTTTCATCGAAATCAATTCCTTCAACTGTGTGTAGCCTTGAGCTACAAGTCGTGCCTTATTCCTCACCACAAGGCCATTTTCATCTTGCTTGTTGCGGTAGATCCACTTTGTGCCAATGATATTATGCTTGCGAGGATCTGGACGTTTGACCGGTTCCTGACGTTGTTGAGCTCGAATCGATGTAATTCTTCTTGCATGGCCTGAATCCACTCGGGCTCGAAATGCTTCATCTACCTTAGTGGGCTCTGTGATAGAGACAAAAGCATAGTGCCCACGAAGTTAGATAAATGTGAAGCTTTTGGCGTGTGAGAGGACCTGGTGCTTCAATGTCATCGATGATCTTTTCAACTTGCACTTCTTTTGCAACGCGAGGATGAGCGGTTGTCGTCGAGGAATTTGATCAGCATTTTCTTCAACACCATTTTCTTGACATTTTCTTGGTGCATCACTCGGCGTTCTTCACGTTCGGAATGAATTCTTGACAGATTCTTGATGGGAATGACATCCTCAGTCGCCTTGAACTTGATAGAATCCTCAGGTGCTGGTTCATCTATCACAGAAGGTAGGTGCTCTCTTTGCGAGCCACTAGTTTCATCGAACCGCACATCTACAGTTTCAACAATCTTGTGAAGAACATTGTTGAAGAATCTGTAGGTGTGCGAGTCCTTTCCGTAACCAAGCATAAAACCTTCATGTGCTTTCGGTGCAAATTTAGCATTGTGATGAGGATCTCTAGTCCAACATTTAGCACCGAAGACTTTGAAATAACTCACATTGGGTTTCTTGTCAGTGAGGAGTTCATAGGCAGTCTTCTTGAAGAATTTGTGAAGATATACCCTGTTGATGATGTGGCACGCAGTGTAAATTGCCTCAATCCAGAAGTGACGAGGCGTCTTGTACTCATCAAGCATAGTGCGAGCCATCTCAACAAGAGTTCTGTTCTTGCGCTCCACGACGCCATTTTGCTGAGGAGTATAAGGAGCAGATAACTCATGAGTAATACCAAGTTCATCAAGATAGTCATCAAGACCGGAACTCTTGAACTCAGTTCCATTGTCACTCCTGATGTGCTTCATCTTCACACCAAAGTTGGTTGAAGCCCTCGAGGAAAATCGTTTGAAGACTTCCTGCACTTCATGTTTGTAAGTAACAATGTGTACCCATGTGTAACGAGAGTAATCATCAACAATAACAAATCCATATAGAGATGCATCATTAGTGACTGCTGAGTAATGATTAGGACCAAAGAGGTCCATGTGAAGCAATTCAAATGGTCGAGTAGTGGTCATGATAGTCTTTGCTGGATGCTTGGCCTTGGTCATTTTTCCAGCTTCATAGGCTCCACACAAGTGATCCTTGAGGAATTTTACATTCTCAATGCCAATGACATGCTTCTTCTTCGCAAGCGTGTGAAAATTCCTCATGCCTGCGTGACCAAGTCGTCGATGCCATAGCCAGCCTTCTGAAGTTTTTGCAAGTAGGCACACGGCTGGTTGCGGTCCTGTAGAGAAATCAACAATATACAAGTCTCCTCTCCTAAAGCCTTCGAAGACTTTGGAATTGTCAGCTTCCATAACCACAACACAACGATACTTGCCAAAGACAACAACCATATCAAGATCACAAAGCATTGAGACAGACATAAGGTTGTATCCTAAGGACTCAACAAGCATGACTTTGTCCATGTGTCGATCCTTTGTGATCACAACCTTACCTAGACCCAATACCCGACTTTTTCCTTTGTCGGCTAAGATGATATGCTTCAGATGCGATGGTGATAAGGGAGCATCCATCAATAGATTCTTGTCACCAGTCATGTGATTTGTACATCCACTATCGAGGACCCACTCAGTGGCTTTGGGTTGATCATCCTGCAGATGAATTAGTGCAGCTTACAAACTCATATACTTCAACAGTGAAGAATATGATATCAAATTCATCAGATGAATTTCATCAAGCAGTAAAATAGATATAACAGTATGAGGACGTGTGAAATGAAAGTTCATTTCTTCATGATTAACTGCGTCCTTTCGAGCATTTTGTCGGGCCCCAAACAAATTCTTGAGACGTTAAAGCATGTGCGGAGACTGACCCTGCAGAAGAGATTAGTTCTTTTTCTTCACCACCCACATCTGAAGGGGTGGCAAAGGGTTCATCACTCTGCGAGCTCCATATGAGAATGGTGGCAAAGAAGCCAGGCCATTTCTTTTCACATGAGAGGGGTTAGGGTAAGCATATGAATAAGCAGAGAAATTATTCGAGGACTTATGAACATAATGGTTTGAGGAATAATGCACATATTCATAGCCCTTAGCTCTACCCTGCGAAACAGAGTTGTTAGCATGATGATAATCATATGAGGACTTTGATCCTTTTGAGGAATTTGATCCACGTGAAGAATTTGGTCCGTATGAGGACTTGAATCCATATGAAGAATTTGGTCCATATGAAGAGTTTGATCTGAGGTTCATATTCTTCATAGGTGGTGTCATGAGGACATTCATCTGAAGACTTTCAAGGCACCTTTTGGGAACCCAGATTTTCTTCATAGGGGAACCATTCCTGCAATTATTGCCAACATATCTAGCAAATACTTCACCATTCTGATTTTGAACAGTTTATAGTTGGAGTCAAATGACTCATCAGAAGAATGAGGAGATTCACATGTAAAGCTAGATAAGTTAGATGGATCAACTGGTGGTCCCTTTGCAGCAACCCATGAGGTTTTGGGGTACTACTCAGGCTTCCAATATGTACCATCAGCGTTGATTTTCCTCTCAAAGGCAATACCCTCTTTCCTAGGGTTCCTGTTGAGGATCTGCTTTTTAAGCACATCACAAAGAGTCTGATGCCCTTTGAGGCTTTTGTACATGCCTGTCATGTACAATTCCTTCAGCCCTGCATCGTCAGCGATACTAGCAATGTCCTCAGATGAGGAATTAGTGATAGCAGAGGCAGGTGAAGAATTTGTAACAATTGATGCATTTGAACATTTAGGTGAACAATTAGCAGATTCACGTTCAATGCAGTTTAAGCATGGAGGAACAAATTCTTCCTGAGAAGAGCTGATTTGTTGAGCAAGCAATGAATCGCGCTCCTTCTGAAGATCTTCATAACTCACTCTTAGCTTCTCAAGATCTTGCTTTCTTTGAATAAATTCATAAGAAAGCTTCTCATGATCAGATAAGAGAGTGTTATGATGACCTTGAAGGCTGTCAACCCTAGACTAAAGTCTTTGAAGATTTTCAGTCAAGGCTTTAGTGCGATCCATTTCTTCACCCAACATATCATCATTTTTGTCTAGCATGTTTTGAACCTTTTCAAAAGCCCTTTGTTGTTTCACAGCAATCTTAGCAAGTTTAGAGTAGCTGGGCTTGAGGTTTTCATCAGATTCATTCTCACTAGATTCAAAGGAGGTATATTTGAGAACCTTGGCACCCTTTGCCATGAAGCAATAGGTGGGAGCGTAGTCATCATTGTCTTCATCAGCCTTGTTGGTGAGGTCATTTTCTTCAGAGTTGAAGATAGACTTGCAGCGAATGCGATGGCGAGAGCAGAGCCGACGCCACACGGACTCGGACTCCTCGGATGCCTCATCTTCCTCATGTTCCTCAGATTCAGCCTCAGAGTCCATTTCCTTGCGAATGAATGCCCGAGCCTTCTTGGAGCTGCTCTTCTTGTGAGATGAATACTTCGAGGATTTTGATGATGAAGATTTTGACGATTTCTTCTTCTTCTTAGCGTCATCGTAGGCTGTAATCCTTGTATTTCTTCTTCTTTAATTCCTTTTCCCACTAAGGACAATCTTGAATATAGTGACCAGGTTTCTTGCATTTGTGGCATAGCCTCCTCTTATAGTCACTGGATGAGGAATTACCGCTCCTTGAGGATTTTCCAAAGCGACCACGTCTTGAGAACTTCGGAACTTCTTCACGGCAAGTGCTAGCTCTGGCTCAATTCTTCAGATCACCAAGGCTGCTACGAGAATCTTCACATTCAGATTCGAGACCTTGCCTTGGCCTTGTGGCACGTGATCTGCCATAGCTCGAACCATAGAGATCTCTCTTTTCAGCAAGTGGAACTCATGAGTATTTAGCCTCTCGAGGATATCGGCGGGATCAAGTGACTTGTAATCAGCACGTTCTTGTATCATCAATGCCGAGTATCAAATGAGGAATCAGCGATCTCAACAATTTCTTCACCACCTCATGGTCGGTGATGTCGATGGCACCAAGCGCTTGAAGCTCATTGAGATGTCGATGAGGCGATCGAAGGTTTGTTGAACATTTTCATTGTCGAGTCTTTTGAAGCGGTTGAAGAGATTGCGAAGAACATCAACTCGAGAGTCACGCTGAGTTGAGACTCCTTCATTTACTTTGAACAGCCTATCGAGATAAACTTAGCAGTTTCCAAAGCACTCACTCTTCCATCTTGTCCTTTGCTCGGATGGCCACATATGATATTCTTCGCTTGAGAATCGAGTTGCTTGAATCTCTTCACATCGGTAGCGTTCGGTGAGGGTGAGACGGAGGGAACACCATTTTCCACAACATACCAGAGATTGTTATCAATTGCCTCAAGATGCATTTGCATTTTATTCTTCCAGTAGGGGTAGTCTATCCCATCGAAGGTAGGGCAGCCAGTAGAGACCTTGATCATACCTACGGTCGACATAACTAAAACTACAGGCGGTTAAACCAAAATCAAACAGAACAAGGGAGTACCTTGCTCTGATACCAATTGAAAGTGCGTTATATCGACTAGAGGGGGGTGAATAGGCGATTTTATGAATTCTTCATCGAGGAATTTGCGGTGAGGAAATTCCTTTGCGAAGAACTACTTGCAGCGGAATAAGTACTCGAAGTAAGCATAACAGAATACGAGGCATAGTCATCATGATGAAATGAAGACAAGCACAGAGTCTGACGTAAAGCGTAATCACAGGATAACACAAGATGAAGACAAAGCGGTGAAGAAATTGAGCGAGGAAATTGAGAAAGTCTTGATCAAAGTCTTCAACACGATATGATGAAGCACTTAACACAGTAATGAGGAAATGAAAGAGTTGAGGAAATAGAACCAGTAAGCTTGGTGAAGACAATGATTTGGTAGACCAGTTCCAAATGTTGTCTCAGTTGTAGCTCTGGTTGGAGCGGCTGAGTGTTTAAACTCGAGGACACACAGTCCTGGACACCCAGTCCTGAGCACGCAGCTCAGGACACCTAGTCCTCGTCGTATTCTCCTTTAACTAAGGTCACACAGACCTCGTCCAATCACTCGTGGTAAGTCTTCAGGCGACTTCCAAACCTTCACAAACTTCGGTCACTCGGCGATCCACAATTTCCTCTTGGATGCTCTAGACCATGGCGCCTAACCGTCGGAAGAAGCACATCTTCAAAGGTAACAAGCGTCGGATCCACGCAGGATCAATCTCTTGATGATGCTCAATCACTTTGGGTTTGTAGGTGTTTGGGTTTGGGTTTTCCTCACTTGATGATTTTCACTCAAAATCCTCGGAGGATGGGATGCTCTCAAATGACAAGTGTCGGTTTCTCTCGAGCAGCCAACCAGCTAGTGGTTGTAGGGCGGCTATTTATAGCCTAGGAGCAGCCCGACATGATAAGACATAAATGCCCTTCAATGATATGACCGTTAGGTAGATAAGATATTTTGGGACAGGTGGCAAGAAGACAAGAACGGTCGGAAATTTGAGGTTCAAATTCCTCGGGGCTATCATGTTCCCCATGTGTAGGCAATCCATGGCGAATTCCTAACTCCTCGGTCGAACAAATTCCTCGTGACGGAAGAACTTCGTCTCTGTGGATGAAGAAATTGATTGAACTGTATGAGATTTCAATGGCTTCACTCGAAGGGATTGGTAGGTGTAGGATTTTGAGTTGAGCATCACATGGAAATTTTTCCTTAGTATTTCCTCGACCCCTTTAACGATCGGTGTTTCCTATGACTCAAGAAAGAAAACGAAACTACGAAAACAAAAGTCTTCACGCTTCATGTTCCTCAAATGAATACCAAGTCTTCAAGGTCACACCAATTTCTTCACTTTCAAAGTCTTTAGAAAGTCTTCAGAATAACAAAGTCTTCAGTTGAAGAACTTCATTTTTAGGGGTCGACTTTCATTGTAAATATCAAACTCCTCATAGACTTATAGACCTGTGTACACTCATAAACGCATTAGACCCTTAACCTATAAGTCTTCAATACACCAAAATCACTAAGGGGCACTAGATGCACTTACACTTCACAAAAGTTGACCACTGAGGATATATACCATCTGCTAGATAGTATCCCTTGTTGTACTGGTGGCCGTTGATCTCAAAGTTGACAGGTGGGGAGTGGCCTTCTGCAAGCCTCGCGAAGACTGGAGAACGCTGCAGCACGTTGATATCTATTAGAATAAATCTGAGGCATACCGTCGATCATCCGAGGATCAAGCAATCACACGAGCACGACACCGAGATTTGTTAACGAGGTTCACCGATACGGCTACATCCCCGGGGCATGACTATGGGCGCTCCTCCCCATGACACCGCTACAATACCACACCCGATCGCCCTGGACAACTGCACATGCCGCCGGCTTCCCCTGTGTTCCAGTGCTATTATGTTGGCATAGGTAACATCGTGTATCTAGCACCGCTATATATGAGAGGCCTAGGATACAAGTGTCCTACTAGGACATGACTCCATATCCTATCTAAACACAATACAACTACAAGTCCAACTGTAACCTACCTTGTACACTATATTCGACACAACTCCAACAAACTCCATCTTGGCAAATATACTCCACCACCCTGGATTTGTCCATGCATCAAACTTCCATGTACATTGGACTTGAGCTTATCCCATGAGTACCGCTGCTACTCCAAAGACTCCATATGACTCCACATGCAACTTGTAGTCCCTTCTTTTCTTGACCACAGTCAACACTCGAGCAAAATCAAGTTCCACATTACTCTAGTTTGCGCTCCCAACTTCCAGAGTATCAGTCCAACGCCATCACACACTGATCACTGACCTGCGTGAAAGTGAACAACTCACATATTGGGTGTCACACATAAGAGTTACCTGAACTCAACATCACCGCTCCTTTCTTGACCGCATGTCTGAAACTTGAAGAAATTTCACCGTTGTTTGTAGTCATCCCGAGTCAAACTCGCAGTTGTCTCATCACATGTATGACCACCAGAGCCCTGGCCCATCTCCATGCCCCCGTGCTTACCGCATGCCTCGCCCCTATTACCGCGTCAAGCCTCCGCTGTCCTGGTCAAGTCTCAAGGGTCGCGAACCCACACCACTCAACCCCCACTGCAGAGTACCACCGATCATCATCGACCGATGACGAGTTTCATGCTTCCACCGGACCACTGGGCTCCAGTCTGAATTGCATGTCACTTGCTTTTCCCCCTTGCTGAATAGGCTTCGATTCCCTGTATCCTTACACCGTAGCCCCTCAATCCAGCTCCACCTTCAACTTGACTCCATGGTAGATGATCAGTCCACCCTCGCGCCCCGTCGACTTCAAGCTCCGTGTGTACGTCACCTTGAATCAACCCCGCGCCATAGTCTTGTCGAAGCCACACAAGCCCTCGGGCTTGCGACACGTGTTTCCATGCCCATAAGTCGGTCACCATCAGCATCACGCTCCTATGTCATTGTCGCCGATCCCACCACCGTCTTCTGTACCAACCGACATCCAAGTCGATCCGTCAGACTGGCCAGTCCGACCCAACCGAACTTGTCCGGCTACAACCATGCTCCACCTTGCACCATGACTGCTCGCACATCTGTGCATATCTTGGACGCCCTGTGTATGCATGATTCCGCCCAGCACGCTCCAGACTCCTCGAATCCTCAAGTGCGACTGCCATCCATACACAAATTGTGTACCAAACAAAAGGAGACCAACAAATAAATCCCATGTAGCCTTCCTGTGTGCACATACCAAAAGGAGATCAATGATGCTAGTCAAACTCCAATCCATCACACATTCACACGTAGCTTTTGGACATATCTTTCTTTCCCTTTTAGATAGCAATCACGGTCTGATTCTGGTCCTTGTGCTAATTTTTCTCCTCAAACAAATCTCACGTAATGCATCTGACGGAAACCTCATGTAGCATAGCTAGCCTGCCACGGGCCTTGATCCACTCTGCACGGCCTGGCCTGCCACGCGCGCCAGCCTCTCGTTGCCTCCACGCGCTTGCCTCGCACCGCGTGTACACCGTGCCATAGCGCTCTGCCTGCTGCCCTGCTCGTACACGTCACGCCGCCGCCTTATGACATCTCGATCTGCTGCTCTACACGCGTTGCATGCGCGTGCCACCGCTGCTCCTGATTCGATCTGCTGCCCGACGCTTGTCCGTGGCCTCGCCTGCTGCTGCACGTTCCGCATATGCTTTCTTCAATCTTGCCGAGAACCACACCACAACCGGTTGCATCTCGACTCGATTCTTTCTCCAGATCAACAATCCGCAGCCTCCTCGTAACCTTGCTCTGATACCACTTGTTAGAATAAATCTGAGGCATACCATCGATCATCCGAGGATCAAGCAATCACACGAGCACGGCACCGAGATTTGTTAACGAGATTCACCGATATGGCTACATCCCCGGGGCATGACTATGGGCGCTCCTCCCCATGACACTGTTACAATACCGCATCCGGTCGCCCTGGACACCTGCACATGCCGCCGGCTTCCCCTGCGTTCCGGTGCTATTATGTTGGCATTTGTTACATCGTGTGTCTAGCCCCGCTATATATGAGAGGCCTAGGATACAAGTGTCCTACTAGGACACGACTCCATATCCTATCTAAACACAATACAACTACAAGTCCAACTGTAACCTACCTTGTACACTATATTCGACACAACTCCAACAATATCATTGTGAGAACCTGCCATGCTGAAGAAAGAATGCCATATCCAAAGATCCTGTGATGCCACCGCTTCTAATATGACAGTGCACCCGTTCACATGCCCCTTGTACTGGCCCTGCCAAGCAAATGGGCAGTTCTTCCACTCCCAATGCATACAATCTATGCAGCCAAGCATGCCTGGAAAGCCTCTAACTGCGTTGGTCGCCAACAATCTCTCTGTATCAGCGGCAGTTGGCTGCCTCAAGTATTTTGGGCCAAACACCTCGATCACAGCCTAGCAAAACTTGTACATTGACATCAGACGCGTTGTCTCACTCATACGCACATACTCATCCACCAGATTGCCTGGAATTCCATATGCTAGCATGCGGATGGCCGCGGTGCATTTCTGGTAAGAGGAGAATCCAAGCTTGCCAAGGGCATCCGTCTTGCACTCGAAGTATGGGTCATGAGCAACCACTCCCTCTCGGATACACAATTGAACACATGCCTTGCCATTCAAAAACGGCGACGGAATTTATCTGGCTTGAAGAGCGGGGTGTTGGCAAAGTAATCAGCATAGAGCAGGGCGTGGCCTCTCTCCCTGTTGCGGTTCAGGTTGGGAGCACGCCGAGGACTGACCCCTGCATCGAGGAAGCTGCCGTTGAATGTGGTCGTGAACGACCAGTGCAGCCACCACAAGATCTTCATCATCCGACGACGAATCGTCCGATGAACAAAGGAAGTGATGGAAGAAAAACTCGTCTCCACTGTCCATACCTTTGTAGGCAAAATGCCAAACACCTTGCGGTCGTGGTGGCGAAGAGGCCGCGATGATCACCTTGACGCGGCAGGGGTGGTTGCCGGCCGGCTACTGGCTGCTCTGGAGCTCTCGTCAGAAGCTGCCGAGGCCGCCGTGGTGCGTCGCCAACGGTCCTGTCCCCTCTGCGGCCGCCAAAGACGGCGATGGCCAAACCTCCGATCGACGGTCAAAACTACGGCCAAAGCGCGGGCGTGGTGACGGCCATTTCGAGAAGTAGTTTGGTAGGGACGGCCGGAAGCTGCGCGGTGAGGATGCGGCCGGAGAATAGCGGCGGCGCCGACGGCGGGGCGGGGCGGGAGAGAGAGGGTGAAAGCGTTGGGAGCGGAGGGACTGCTAGTGTCCCCGACAGGCGAGCCACGGGGGGACAAGGGCGTGCGTCCAAGCCGTCCGCGCGCGTCCGTTTCACCTCAAACCGAGCACAAGTTTGAGCCGAGGATGGGTCGAAAACGGATGGAATCCGGACATTTGTCCGTTTGAGGCCACGCGCTGGGCTGCGCTATTCGTTCGTTTTACTCCAAATGAACGGGCCGAACATGATAGGGTCGCGCTGTGGAGTTGGACTAACCTGATGAGGCAGCGGTACACCCGGCAGTGGCAAGCCGCCGCGTCTGGCTCGTGTTGGTGTCTGTTTATGTGTGGCCCCTTTGATTTTCTGTGGAGCACAACCAACGGTTCTGCCTTGAACGAACGATGGTTTACAGTGGACGCGTTTTTTTCTTTTTGAGAAAATGGACGCTACAGCGCTTGTATATGTACGTGCAGGGTTGCCTTCTATTTTTTACCTTTTTGTTCCCGTTTCTTTTTCACTGTTTTTCACGTAAACACATAAATATTTCAGTGATATATGAACAAGTACTAAGGTGTGGATAATTTGTTCATTCAATATTTTTTAAATGTTTGTATTACTCAAAAATATTGTTCATGACTTTTTAAACTTATTCACTAGTTTCAAAAAATGCTCATGACATTTTTTGAAAATGTCTATACAATGTTAAAAAATCACATCATTTGAGAAGAAAATAAATATGTTACAAAAATATGTTCACAATGGTGTATAGTGGGCGGGTTTTTAGCTCGCAAGTTGGGCATTTCCCATACGGCGCTAAAGGCGCCCGTATAGTTTACAAATAAATGGGCGCACACCCTCCTCCGCTTTGGACCGGCCCATCTACGTTTTCCCCATTTCTTTAAACGCCAAAAAATTGCGAGTAGGTGTTACGACTCAAACCCACGACCTCTTCCTCAAGTGCTAGCTATGGTAGCCAACCATGCAACGCACCTGAATGTGGTTGGTTAATTCTTATCATTTCTTTTCTTCTTTCTTCTTCTTTTTTTTTCTTATCCCTTTTTCCTTTTTATTTTTTAAAAAATGCGTGAATTCTTTTATCAAAATCAATGAAAATTTTCAAATCCATAAATTTTTTAAATTTACTCTAATTAATGAACTTTTTCTGATTTGTGAACTATTTTTGGAAAATCCATGAACTTTTTTCTAATTCAATGAATTTTTATTCAATTTTGATGAACTTTACCAAATTGATTCACTTTTTCAAAATCAGTGAACTTTCTCAAAATTGATGAACTTGTTTTCAAGTTTGATAAACTTTTTAAAAATTTCTTAAACTTTTTTGAATTTTTTGTCTTATTTTTCAAATTCATGAACTGTTCTCAAATTTACGAACTTTATTCAGATCATTTTTCCAAAAGTAAACAGTCAAATGGTTGACCGATCAACAGCTGACTAGGCGATGCCTGACGGAGCGAAGGAAGCTGGATTGCGATCGAGCGAAGCAACGAATGAGTGAACGCGTTTGTTGGGCCGGCCCAAGAGGGGGTTCTATGTGAGCGCCAGTTTGGTGAACTGGTGCGTGAAGCGCTACGCATGTTCGTACCATGCTTGTGCATGAGGGTCTAGTTTCTTTTGAGCTATGCAACTTCGTGTTATCCTCACGTTGTCCTGCAAAAGCTCCACCTATGAAAGAAGTAGAAATCAGCTGAACCCGCAGCCTGATCTTCACAATAGATCATGAAACATCGAATCCAAAGCTAAAGGGTAATTGAAAAACTGTAAGAAAAATGAGAGTTGTACACTCCAATTGCCTATAAGACAGAGGATATAGGCTGGGCCAACACAGCGGCAACTCCCCCACACGCAACAGCGCTTATCTATGTGCACGGTTGTGTTCTACTCCCTTCGTTTCTAAATATAAGTCTGTGTAGAAATTTCACTATGGACCACATACGGATGTATCTAGATGCATTTTAGAGTGTAGATTCACTCATTTTGCTCCGTATGTGGTCCATAGTAGAATCTCTCCAAAGACTTATATTTAGGAACGGAGGAAGTATTTGTTTACCATCTTTATTTTTATTTCTTATTTCGCTCTCTCTTTTAAGTAAATTCATGAATATTTAAGAGATATATGAATAATTATTTTGCAGTAAAAAAATGTTTGTGTCCTTATTACTATTTGTGACATTTAAAAATCACTCATGCATTATAAATAAATGTTCATAATATTTGTAGAATGCTTATACAGTGCAAAAAATGTTCTCACAATTTTCGAACATAGTGTGTACCATTAGAAGAAGGTCCGTGACGTTTAAAAAAAAATCTTCACACATTCCTCACGACATTTCAACAAAAGATTAGACATTGAAATTTGACAACATTGAAAAATAAAGGTTTCATACTATACCAATAATGTTCCTGACAATTAGATAAATGTTCACACGTTTCAAAAAGTATTTTAATGATTTTTCAAAACACATTATACTATGTAAAAAAATTGTAGTTTCAAAAAATATTTTTTATTTAAAAAGTGTTTAACATGTATTTCAGAATGCTCATCATGTATTTGAAATATATTTAGCGTGTATCAAAAGAATATTCTATATGTGTATGAAAAATGTACATGTATTGAAAGAGAAACAAAAAAAAAAGGTAAAGGAAACAAAAAAACATAAAATAGAAAAGATGGTTTAATAAGCCAGCCCACTAAGACATGAGCGACCTAGCGCTAGAGGCCAGGCTAGGCTACATATCGCAGTAAGCAAGATATAGCTCTTGCGGTGTACAACAGTTGACAAAAAACCCACTTTGGTTCCGATGGGTGCAATTGCAAGAACCTGGGAAGATCCATGTAAAGGGTTGATTAAAAAGCTTACTTTAGTTCATACAAAAATGTAAAAATAAACTAAGTGTAAACAAGACTAAAGGTATGTTTAGTCTTTGTCAAAAACAAACCCTACACATACTTTGGTCACAGCAAAATCTCCCACCCTTGTTTGGATGGTTGCCAAAAATTTTCCATGCACAAATAATCTTTCTAGTTCATTTTTCTTACTACATTAGCTAAATCATGGCAACAGAACCTTAGCTTTTTTTTTAGTGCTGTAACAGTTAACAGCTCAGAATGTTTTCAGGGATACAAATTATGTCTGGTCTATCCAGCAGCCACAAATGGCGCCCAAAATCTAAACTGGTGGCTGCTTTTGCCAGACTATGAGCTTCTACATTCATACTTCTGCTTTCGTGCACAATCTCTACTGACCCCAGACTCTTCATCTTCTCCTTGATTTCATGAATGATTGCTGCCGAAGTACCAAGATAATTCCCCTGCAGATTCTTCACCGTCCCTAGGCAATCAGTTGCTATGATAACTTTGTTACACAGCAGGTCCATTGCCAGGGACAAAGCTTCACTGCTCGCCTTTGCTTCAAGAATATCCGGTGATACTAGATCTTGAACTATAGTCACTGAAGCACGAAGGAAAAGCCCAGTTTCATCTCTGCATAAAGCCGCACAGGTTCCTCTATCTCCATGGCGTCCGATGGCTGCGTCCACATGGATCTTCACAGCCCCGGCCGATGGTGGATTCCATTTAGCCGGCAGAGCAGGGGTGGTTGCCATTGTTTTCTTGCCAGGGATCAAAGCGAGATCATCCAAGTAATTCTTGATAAACATGAAAGTTGACAGAGGGGACTGAAACTGGTCCTCGTGTACTAACTTCCTCCGCGCCCACCATATCGACCAAAGAATCACCAGAGTTTTAACAAAGCTGCATTCATCCATAGAAGACTAAATTTCCATAAGCCATAGCTTCGCATCATTCAACGTGCAAGCGATCAAGTGTTCCACAAGTTCTTCATCAGCAAGAGACCAGACACACTTCGCCATTGTGCATTCCATAAGCGCATGTTTCCAAGTGTCCTCAGCACCATTACAAACAGGACATACACTGATTTTAGTCATATTTCGGTGTTGCCTCAGTGCTTCAGTTGGAATCGTGTTCTGTGCAAGACGCCAAGCGAAGTTTTTTATCTTACGAGGAGCACGAATCTTCCACAAACGCCTCCAGCCTTTCTTATTGTCTTCCACCCTTGAGTTCTCGGCCCTTGCTAATAGCCAATCTTCTCTTCTCTTCTTACTTTCCATGAGCATCCTGTATGCAGATCGAACAGTAAAACGGCCAGAACGTTCATAATGCCATGCCCACATGTCACTTGCATTTACAGCTCCCAAAGGAATGTTGAGAATAAATTGAACATCCACTTCTTGCATGTGTTGTCGCAGTATATCTCGGTTCCAAGTCCTGTCAGCAGAAATAATCAGCTCACTGACCATTTCTGGGGGGTGTTGAGATTTCGGATGAAGAGCACGCAACAAGTGATCACGTGGTATCCAGTTTTGATTCCAGATGCAAGTGTCTTGGCCATTACCGATCCTTCGTACTATACCTTGCTTTAAAACCTCAGTCCCCGCATAAATAGCTCTCCGGACCTGAGATGGGTGAGAACCCAGCTCAGCCTCAAGGAAATCACAATTCACGTAGTACACAGCCTTGAGTAGCTTAGCACTCAGCGATTCTGAGTTCTGCAACAACCGCCATGACTGTTTTGCTAGCATACACAAATTGAACATTTGTGTATCACGGAAGCCAAGGCCCCCCATATACTTGGGCATTGTAAGAGTTTCCCATGACACCCAGGCCACCTTCCTCTCTCCATTCTTGCTGCCCCAAAAAAACTTCCTCAACATTTTGTCGATATGTTGACACAAATCGCGCAGTAGAAGGAAACATGACATTGAAAAAGAGGGCACCGCATGTGCAACAGATTTTATCAACACTTCCTTCCCGGCTGCCGCCATACACCGCTCGATCCATCCCTGCACTTTTGACCAAATCCTGTCTTTTATATACTTAAAGGCCCCATTTTTGGACTTGCCAACATCCGAAGGTAACCCAAGGTACCTTTCAGCCAATGACTCATTTGGCACCTCCAGGACTTGCATTAGCACCTCCCTAGTATTGTTTGGACAGCCTTTGCCAAAGAAGATGCTCGACTTGGCCAAATTGACTCTCTGCCCCGAGGCTGCACAATACTGCTGAACAATGTCCATTATTTTATTAGCCCCCTCTACATTTGCTTTAAAGAATAACAAGCAATCGTTTGCAAACAAAAGGTGACTAACTGGTGGAGCTGTAGTAGCCACAACCACACCCTTCACATTCTCATCATCACCACTAGCCTTCAGTAGACAAGAAAGTCCCTCGGCGGCCAAGAGAAATAAATAAGGGGAAATAGGATCTCCCTGGCGGACCCCCCTGGTTGGCTGGAAATCTTCCATCTTTACTCCATTCACGAGGACAGAAAAAGACACAGTTGAAACACATTGCATAATTTTCTTGACCCAATTTCCATCAAAGCCAAGTTGTAGCATGACTGCCTCAAGATAATTCCAATCTAGTCTATCATACGCCTTCATCATATCAAGTTTTAGAGCACAGTGGGCATTCCTTTTACTTCTAGACCTCTTCATAAAGTGTAAACACTCATAAGCAGCTATGATGTTGTCCGTGATCAACCTTCCAGGTACGAAAGCGGATTGCTCATGTGAAATAATCTCCGGTAAAACTCTTTTCAACCGGTTAGCATGCACTTTTGATATAATCTTATAGATTACATTGCACAAACTAATAGGCCGAAATTGCATAAGAGAGGTTGGGTTCAATATCTTAGGAATCAAAACAATGAACATCCTGTTGATAACCTCCGGAGATTCTTCCCCATTCAAAACACGCAGAACCACCTTGGAAACTTCATCACCACAAATGCCCCAGTTTCTTTGGAAAAAGTGTGCCGGGAAACCATCGGGGCCAGCAGCCTTGGTGGGAAACATCTGAAACAGGGCTTCCTTCACTTCTTTTTCAGTGTACACTGACGTAAGCATAATATTCATTTCATCATCTACTTTTTTCGGTACATGAGAAAGCACCTCCTCCAGACCTATAGTTGGCTCAGACTCATATAGGTTCTTGTAGAACTCAGTAGCCATACGTCCAATCTCCTCGTCATTAGTGCATAAGGATCCATCTTCCCTCGTAATTCTGTGATGCGATTTCTTCTTCTTCTGCTAGATGCCTTGAGATGAAAAAAATTTGTGTTGCCGTCCCCCTCCGCTAACCATTGGATCCGGGACCTTTGACGCCACATGATTTCTTCACGCAGGTTCAGTTCAACAATACGTTCTTCAATCCTCCTTTCTTCTTCTGTAGGCCCAGTACGCCCTGCCTTTGACCGCAGGGCTAATAACTGCCCCTTAAGCTGCCTCAATTCATTTCTAACGTGGCCGAATACCCGCCCACCCCAGTCAACTAGGGACTTCGAGATCTTTTCCAGCTTTTGTCGCATCCCTTGTATCGTACCACAAGATCCATCAGCCGACCCAAAATTGTTCAAGCACTGGGAAGAATTGCTCATGTTGTTCCCACATCTTCTCATATCTGAATAATTTCCCAGTACCTATTCTCCTATTCTCAGCAGCAGCCTCGTTCAATAGAACGATCGGTGAATGGTCAGACTTAGCAGCCACTAAGTGTCGCACTGTCGCAAAGGGAAACATATCACTCCACTCAGCTGTTGCTAAAGCTCTATCAAGGCGAACCCTGCAGAATTCACCTCCGGCCACCCTCTTCTCAAAAGTCCAATCAAGGCCAATATATCCCAGATCCATTAGGCCACAAACGTCAACAGCCTCTCTAAATTCCCCCATCTGGGTAACATCTCTTTCGTTCGGTCCCATCTGCTCTTCTCTTCTCAAGACTTCATTGAAATCACCTATACATAGCCAGGGAAAAGTTGATTCGCCTCGTAATCGGGTCATTGTGCCCCAAGTATTCTGCCTCATGCTCCTGTTAGCTTCACCATAAAAACATGTTAACCTCCAATCGTCCTTCCCCACTTCCGCCACCCATGCATCAATATGGTACCGTGAGAAATTTTTCACCCTCAGATTGACACCATGCCTCCGGAACATCCCTATTCCCCCACTTCTTCCATTGCTCCCTACCGCAAAACCTCCTTCAAACCCCAGCATTGCTGTTAGGCCCTCCACCTTTTGCTTTGACATTTGAGTCTCCACAATACATACCACCGACGGCGCACACTCCGAAATGAGCTCCCGGAGCTCACGAACCGTCGCAGGGTCGCCAATCCCACGACAGTTCCAACATAAGGTTCTCATTGGGCTTGGCGGCATCCTCTTGGGATGCCGCCTCAGTCATATAGGATCCACCTCTCAATCAGCTCCTTCTTCCCCTTGCCGTCGTCTCTTGACAATAGGTTGTTTTCCTGGTGTCCCGGCACAAGCAGACGTTGCCGGCGCAGCTTCAATCTGTAGGACCTTGCCCGCAAAAGTACCCGGTGTGATCGGTACCGGTGCCTGTCCATTTACATTGACCACACCATCTGCACTGACCAACCTTTTCCTTACACCTCGCATGCCCAGCTCGGTCCCTGACCTGATATCTTGTGTGTTGTACTCCATGTCTGTGGATTCCTCCTCTGTATGTTCAGAGTTGCCGCGACCCGTGCCACCTCTACCCCAGCCTCCTCTTCCCCCTGCTGCCCGACCTCCCCTATCTCCTACACCTCTCCCTCCTCCTCTGCCTCCAGTCTGCCTTGGCACTGAATTATCCAAGTTCCAGAGAAGCCACTCGCCCCATTCACACTCAGCCGGGTCGTGAACTCCATCCCCACACTCCTCGACAAGGTGCCCCATGAGCCCGCAGAAATAGCAAAAATCGGGCATCTTCTCATAGAAGACTGGGTACTTCTTCCTCTCCTTTAGCGTTATGGGGACAAATCTGACCAGTGGCACATGAACATCCAAAAAGACTCTCGCCCTTAGGTATTTTGTGGTGTTGATGAATCCCTCGTTTACAATTACAGTGATTGGCGGTTCACCCACCTTGCGAGCCACCTTCTCTGCTAAATCTTTCCTCCTCATCAAACCCTCTGGCACTCCCTCAATCCTTACCCAAACTGGGATCTTATCGAGCTTATAGTCATTTACATTGCTGAACCCATCATATTCCTGGATCACAACCGCCGCATTCCTGAACAGCCAAGGGCCGCCATCCATGACTCTCTTCCAATCACCCAGGCAACTGAACTGAGCAATAAAGAGATTGGCGCCCTTTGGCTTGAACAAAATTTGTTGCGCAGCCGACCATGCCGTGCGCATTGCATTGAACAAAGCAGAGTGGCTAAATTGGCGGGTTGTATGCACCCTGAAGATAGCGAGCCACCTTATCTCCTTGACTAGATCATCAAGTTTTTCGCTGAAATCAAGATCAACTTCTTCCTCCCCACGAAGATGTAGCCCCTCGAATCTGTCCTCCAGACTAGGGGGCGGACCCCATGCATGAAAATCTCCCTCGGCTCCCTCCCTCCTTCTTCTGTCCCCTCCACTCCCTGCTCCCCCCTCCTGCCGGACTCCTCCTATGAGTCCTTCAGCGCCATCTGCATGAACGCCCGTCCCCGCCTCCTTTTCCTAGACTCTCTTCGCACCTCCGCCTCCATCTTGCAGAACTGGTGGTTCCGCCATGCTAGCTTGCCCTGAAACTAACCGAGACCCCTTTGACTCACGTTCCGCCGGCAAGGAACCGGCCGAACGCGGGGAATTTTTGGACTCCAGCGATGAATCGCCAGAGGATTTAGAACCCTAAAAGAAGGGGATCGATTCCATGGTCTGTCTACAGAACCTTAGCTAGAGTAATAATTTTGGCTACCTAAATATTTAGTAACTAAACATTGGCTCAAAACAAAGGTATTCTAAGCCAACGTAGCCCACTCTCTAGCCCTGGCAAGAGCTTACACTACCACTTTCGTGACATAACTTTGATTTCAGCAGCCGGCTGGTACGCACCTCGGTTCAGTTTTTTTCTTCTTTTGAGCAAACCCTTGGTTCAGCTAATATGCATTAAGCAAGTGCATGTGTCGTGGGAAATAAGCAATATGAGTACTAGCATACAATTTAGTGTTCAGTGTTTACCAAAAAAATCCAAGATTCAGAGTGCTAGTTTGGTTTGTGTCCAGCTTCGGCTAGTCGTACTTCTAGACCTGGAAACATGAGCTCAAATAAACACATATTTCAGCTAGACTTACCACTGGCACTTCTTCTGTTTTTTGTTTTTGCTTACTAAGACATTACCTGTTCGTTGCAACGGGATATAAATATTCTAGTACGTTACCTCGGGGTTTACCTACCATATTAATGGAATTGTATAAATAAATGCTTATCAAACCCTTCTACGATTGTGTAAATAGATGCTTGTCAAATCCTGCTCGTGATTGTGTAAATAAATGTTTGGTAACTAAATTAAGTTGATTGATTAGCGCACGGGGAAGATGAGAAAAAAAGGTGTGGTGGGACTGGAAAACCGGTTAGACGAAAAAAAAATCAGTGAAGGGACATGGTGGGAGGGGCGAGAACCGGTTAACGAAGCATTTGAAAATTGTCAACAGTCTATACACATCTCAGAAAATGTTAATCTTGTATATCGGTTGATGTAGCCAGGGTATAGACATCTCGCCGTAATAAATGTTGACTATGTATTCAGAAAATATTAATCCTGTATTTAAAAAAATGATAATCCAGCATTTAAAAAAAGTTAAATGTTTATAGAAAACAACTTGACCATGTATTAAAAAGAGTAAAATGCATCATAAGTCCTAAAACTATCGGGGGTGTGTCAGTTTAGTCCTATAACTTTGAAACTGCACTTTTGGGTCCTAAAACTATCAGAGGTGTGTCAGTTTAGTCCTATAACTTCAAACGCACTTTTGGGTCCTAAAACTATCAAAGGTGTGTCATTTAGTCCTATAACTTTGAAACAGTAGTTGTGGGTCCCAAAACTATGTAAGTTTCTTCCTCTTAGGTCCTAAGCTTGCATGGTTAGCATTGACCCACCAATGAGTCACTTGGAAATGCTTGGATTGTAGCCACGTTGACTGACCCAATGGGCCCACGGTAAATATGCAAAAAACTAGGCGTTGTCTCGCCTCATTCTCACGCGCTCGTCTTCTCCCACACACGTAATGCTCAGAGGCGACGGTATAGAGGCCATCGGTGGAATGATGGTTTGAGCTCGAGTGAGGAGAGTAGACCGGTCATCTCGGCCTCCCCAACAAAGCAGCAGAGCGACATGTCGCTGGCGCCCAATTGCTACCCACCCATAGCTCTGCTAGGGTTGTGTCACTCTCGGCGACCTCTGCGCCCGACTTTGCGGTTCGGCGCACTCCTGCTGTGTCGCCCGACAGCTCACCACCTATGACCATGCTCGTGCCCAAACAACACTGCACGGCCAACTCTCGGCAAGGGTGTCTGGGCAACGACGATATCATCAAATGAGAGAGAGAGAGAGAGAGAGAGAGAGAGAGAGAGAGGTGGGATGGCGTACTCCATCCCACTGGCGGGATCTCCGGCGGCCTCGCCGAGGGGAGAGGATGTCGTCCTTCATGCCGACTAGCTCGGGGTCTCCCGACGGTCACGTAAACCTCTCGGGAGGCTACCTTGCAGCTCATGGCCATGCGGTGGTGGGCATGCAGGTTGCAGGACACACTGCAACGTGGATGGGCGTATGTACCACTTTGGGGATATAAACACATACAAAGGGCTCATTTGAAAAAATGTACCATGGATGGTGGCCATGCAAGATTAGGACCTCAGATGAATAAACATACATAGTTTTGAGACCCAAAACTGCAATTTTGAAGTTATGGGACTAAAAATGACACACCTCCAATAGTTTTAGGACCCAAAAGTGCAGTTTCGAAGTTATAGGACTAAACTGACATACTTCCGATAGTTTTAGGACCCAAAAGTGCAGTTTGAAAGTTATAGGACTAAACTGACACACCTATGATAGTTTTAGGACTTGTGATGCATTTTACTCAATTATTAAAAAATATTGATCGTCTTTGAAAAATATTAAACATGTATTGGAAAAATGTATCACATATATACCAAAAATGTGTATAGCAATACAGTAAAACCAAGAGAAAACAAAAAATGATGAAAAGCAAGAAGCAAACAAATAAAAGCCAAAGAAATGGAAGAAAAAAACAAAAAAACAATTTAGAAATGAAGAAAAAAAAGGAAAACATGAAAAAAAACCATGAAAATCCACGAGGAAACGAATAACAATAGAAAACAGAATAAAAAAGCAACGAAAACCAGTGCAAAAAAAGAAAAGAAACAAAAAACACCAAAGGAAAAATATAAACTGAAGATAGAAAAAAGAAAAAAGAACCAGTAAAAACCGAGAAATAAATGAAGACAATGGGTGAAAAATAAAGAAAACAAAAAATCAAAGAAAACCGTGAAAAAGCAAAGAACACCGGTAACAACCATGTAAAAATGAAAAAAAACAATGAAAAAAACAAAGAAAAAAGGAAAATCGAAAAAGAAGAGTAAAGTGGAATAAAACCATATCGAACCAGTGCGGTAACGAGCGAGTCTAGCGATAGATCGATAGGCGCCCCTATGTCTGGCATCGAGCGTGACAGAGTGTCTGCTCGCTGAAGGGATGTAGGAATGAGGCGGCTCAGTTGCACTGTTGGTTCGTTTTGGATTTAGTTTGTTTGTTTCCTTATTAGTCCATTCCTCGATTTTGCTTTTTCTTCCTATTTTTGGATTTAGTTTGTTTGTTTCTTAATTAGTCCATTCCTTGCTGAAGGGATGTAGGAATTAGTCTATCAACATTATGTTAAAGTTGCACATATATATTAAATATTGATTTGACGTTGTACATTTTTCACATATATTTAAAATACCATTTATACACGTTTAACATTTTTAAATGCATGATTAACATTTTCTAAACACATGGTTTTGAACATTTGTTGTTAGAATATGTGTTGATTGTTTTCTAAGTTTTGAAACGTAGGTTCCAAATGCTATCAACATTTTGTTAAATTTGCACACTGAACTAAAAGTAAATTTTATTAAATATTGATCATGTATTGAAAAATATTAATCATATATTTCAAAATGATAACATGATTAAAATTGTTCCTGACATATACCAAAAATGTATAATGTGTATGAACAAAGTAGTCAGCAAACATAATTATTTAAAAATATTAATCATGTATTTGAAATATATTAAACATATATACAAAAATGTTCCTAATGTACATGAAAAATATAAGAATATGTATAAAAATATATAGACATGTGTTAAAGAATAAAAGAGAAAATGAAGAAAGATGGAGAAAATCGAATAAACGAAAGAAAGAAACAAAGAAAAATGAAAAAAACAAATGAAAACCAGAAAGGAAACAAAGAAACCGAAAAAAAGAAAGAAAATCAAATAAAACCTGTGAAAACCCCAAGAGAAACAAAGAAAAATAAGGAAGAAAAAAAATCAGTGAAAAGCATAAACAAAATCAAAGTAAATTGGTGAAAATAAAATAAAACTGAAAAAACATAAGAAAACAAGAAAACCAGAGAAGAAACAAAGAACCAAAACTAAAAAACCAAAGAGAAAAAAATCACAACAAACGTTCCAAATGCGCACTTGACAAATGGGCCATCCGGTACTGTATGCACACTGGAAAGTCCTCAGCAAGACGCGAGTTATAGATCTTGCGTAGATCGATCAATCAGAGCGAGCGGGGTGGAGAAGTTAACGTGCCGACTTGATTCGTAGGCAAGAGGGAAATCTTTCTAGTCGAGAGCAGCTATCATCTCGCTATAAGTGAGACATAGCCCTCGCGGCATGGGGCGAGGCATTGGCCTCTGTGTGTGGCAACCTGTCGTCCTACTAACTGGGCCGGCGCATTGCGCGCCTTCCAGGCGAGAGTTAAATAGTGCTCTATACTTCTGTAACATCCCAAATTTTCAATTTGGAATGTTATACATAGGTAATCATTTGCATATCATATTTTATTGCATTTTGGCTCGATCCTAGAAATTTCACGCAACTCAAGGACCCACGGAGAGAGTTGGAGATTTCGTTATTTTCATATTTGAGTTTTCTCAAATTCTGAAAATAGGATCATTTGATTTCATTTATTTTATCTTCAATTATTTCTATTATCAAAATATGAGAGAGGGAATAAAATGATTTCCCAAAATAAAGAAATATTGAAGGTTTAATAAAAAAATCAAATAAGATTTTTTATTCCGAGTTTATCGCTATTTTATTCGAATTTAGGCCAAATGTGCGTTTTTCAAAATTGCATTTAGGCCCCAAATAAATGTTCATCTTGTCCGACTTGATTTTAGAAGCCGGGGAAATTTTATTTTGGGATTTTTGGAGTCCATTCAGTATTTCTTTCGTTTGTTTTTCTGCGCGAAAATTATTTAAAAAAGTCCGAATCGACTGGGCGTGCCAGCGGGACACCGCCGAGGGGCTTTATAAGCCGGTGTGCCCCTGCCCCGAAAGCCCACCGCCGCCCCAGCCCAACCCAGCCGCCCGAACCCTAAGCGCCTTTGCAGATCCAGATCCATGCAGCATCGCCGCCGCCGCCGCCCGCCCCGCCGCCGCCCCCTCGCCTCCGCCGAGCCGACCGCCACCGCCGCCGCCGTTGACCCGCCAGAGGTAGTCCCCGTCGCCGCTCCGGTTTTCTGAGAAAAACCATTCCGGTTTTTTTTGAAAACCTAGGTTTTCTTTTTTTTATTAGATCGGTTTTTTTCGGTTTAGGTTAATTAGCGAACATTCGCTCGTTCGTTCGTTTTAACAAACGCGTTCATCGTTTAGATCCAGATAATGAACGTTTGTTCGTTAATCTGTTCGTCATTTTTCTTTTTCTCGGATTTATTCCGTGATTTTTCTGATCGTGATTTCTAATCCGATTTTTGTTTTAGTATAACTTTTCGCTCGTTTATCGGAATCAGGCGATTCAAGCGCCTAGAGTTTCATCTCGAAACCCTCTTTCCGAATAATCAACTCAAACAAGTTTTTGCTTCTGTAAAAATTGACTTAGGTCCAGATTAGTAAATGTAGCTTGTTTCTTTCGCCGTTTGACTTCCGTTGCTTCGTTCGATTTGATTCTTTTTGCAAACCGGAGTTCTTAAGTTGAACTTTCTGGTTAGACCTTTTAATTGAGTTTTACCTGTGCATTATATGAGTACTCATTGTATGTTTGTTTGTTTGCGATAGAGTACCCGGAGTGCGCCACTTGCTAGTTTGAATCTCTAGGTTTCACGAATCATCAGCAAGGCAAGTAACACTTTGATCATATTCCTTTTCCATACCCAGTTTTTATGCATTAGATCAATCCTCAAACATTGCATGATTAGGATCTAATTAAACTCTGGGTTTTGGGAAAGTAGTTGAGGTAGTACCTATTACCTGTTTTATTATCAAACCCTTGGGAGTTACTTCTACTTTTGCTTATATTGCCATGCTATGCTAGTAGACGTGGATTGGGTGAGTGTATCCATGACAGATGTGAGATTTTAATTAATGATTTATTTAAGGTGGCAACTTAAACACATATCTGGGTGGATTGAGGTACCTGGGTATTCCAGGATTGCCTGTTTCTTTTTGGACCGCCACCCAGGCTCAATGGGATCATGAGATTATTCATGCTAGAAACTTCCGTGTGCAGCCACAAGCTACTATGGGCTCTAGCATAGTTGACTAAGTCGTGCGAACTCTTACAGTGGTAGACTAGCAGATGTAGGGAATGTAGGTTGGTACTGTCTACCCGTTCGTAAGGTGCTAGCGCTTCTGAAAGACTATGTCTCGGTCATCCGTTTCTCAAACACCGTGTAGTGCGAGAATCCCAACGAAGGAGATCGAGTCTTGTGGGGAAAAGTGCACAAATCTCTGCAGAGTGTATCAAACTAATCATGGTTAGCCGTGTCCCCGGTTATGGACGTCTTGAGTATCTAGTACTTGGATATCATGTGAATCTCATCATGTTACTTTAATTAATATTGTTGGGTTTTAATGATGATATTTTTAATTGGGATTGAGAATGCTGTCAACCATTCTCAATGTTTAACAACCACCATGATAGTTAAATAAAATTTATTCCTTTGCAGTAGGGAAAATTTGGCTTTACGCAAAACTGTAACCATAGAGCTTTCCACCAGCCATATATGCATGTAGTATAGCATTACTCCTTTATATTACTCTCTATGTGTTACATTGCCAGCATATTCCATGTACTGACCCGTTTTCGGGTGCAACGTTCATGTTGCAGACTTTTCAGATGAAGAGTAAGGTGCCTTAGGTCGTGGTTCTATACTCAGTGATGCCGTTGGAGTTGATGGACTCGCTTATCTTCCAAGCCTTCCGATGTTATCGTATTAGATGGCCTTAAGCCATATTTATTGTAATAAGTTCTCTTTTGAGACATTCGATGTAATAAGTGTGTGATTGCTACTCGTTATAAATCCTTCAAATCGTTTGTGCGTGTCAAGACATCGATCCGAGGATGACAACGATGCACGAGGTCGATTGTTTGAGGTCTGGTCGCTACAAGATGGTATCAGAGCACACGCTGACTGTAGGACACGACCACTAAGCTAAAGCCCTAGATCACTACTCTTTCTTCTCATTTCTGACTCCTCATCTTTTCTACTCTTTTAGGATGGCGGATGCAAGGAACAAGTTCACGCAACCGGATGATGATACACCCTTTGGACGTCACTTGAAGGAAGTCACTAGATACCTGAACATCGGAGTACCAAGCTTCACTGATACCTACAACGCCACTTTACTCGAAGAGGAGCGCTGGATGATTCAAGTTCAAGTTCCAGGAAGGACGTTCGCACCAGTCACGGAGCCCATAGAGTTTTCCTTTGATGCACCAACCTGGAATCTAGGAAAGAGCATGGCAGCTCACATTACCATGGGACGTATTGGAGAAGTTTACCGCAATGATCTCAAGGATACTATCTACCAAATTTGTGGGCGCCGAGATGAGCAATGGGAGATGATCAGCACCAGGAAGGATAGATCAATCGCAGCTTTTATCCAGGAGTTAAACTAGCACATCCGACGTCAGGAGAACCAGATGTGCGCAGGCATGATGGATCTACAGAAGGCCTTGACCAAGATCACGGAGCTAGAGGAAGAACTCAAGGCTACACGTGAAGATTACATGGAAGAAATTGAAGTGCTAGTGGAGAAGAATGACGACTTATCCAGGAAGCTAGGAGTTTTCATGGGAGACCCCGCACCAGGCAGAGAAGACGGCGATTCCACTTGCCCGAATAACTATATCATCATCGACAACACCGACTCGGACCCAGATGACAGCGATGATGACTATGTTGATGAAGCTGGAGCGGATATCATGGAGTCTTCATCGGAGCAGTTTTCCTAGTTGACCAACATAACAGTAGTAGTATTTCCCCCATTGTATCTAGTTTAGTCCAAGCACTTTTGTAAAGATAGATAGACCCATGTATTCCTTTGTTTGAATTGATTGGAGTGATAATTGTTTGCATTTTGTCTCATGTGCATATTGTTGGGGAACGTAGTAATTTCAAAAAATTTCCTACGCACACGCAAGACCATGGTGATGGCATAGCAACGAGAGGGGAGAGTGTCTGTCCACGTACCCTCGTAGACCGAAAGCGGAAGCGTTATAACAACGCGGTTGATGTAGTCGTACGTCTTCACGATCCGACCGATCCAAGCACCGAGCGACGGCACCTCCGAGTTACGCACACGTTCAGCTCGATGGCGATCCCGGACTCCGATCCGGCAAAGTGTCGGGATGAGTTCCACAAGACGACGGCGTGGTGGCGATGATGATGCTCCACCGACGCGGGGCTTCGCCTAAGCTCCGCGACGATATGACTTCTCCGCGCAGGCTTCGCCTAAGCTCATGACGATATGACCGAAGTGGAATATGGTGGAGGGGCACCGCACACGGCTAAGGAGCGATCCGTAGATCAACTTTGTGTCTAGGGTGCCCCTGCCCCGTATATAAAGGAGCCAAGGGGAGGGGCGGCCGGCCAAGAGGAGGCGCGCCAGGAGTCCTACTCCTCCGGGAGTAGGATTCCCCTCAATCCTAGTTGGAATAGGATTCACCGGAGGGAAAAGAGAGAGGGGCGGCCCACCTTTCCTAGTCCTAGTAGGACTAGGGAAGGGGAGGCGCGACCACCTAGGGCTGGTCCTTTCTCCTTTCCACCAAGGCCCACTATGGCCCATATAGTTCCGGGGGTTCGGTAACCTCCGGTACTCGATAAATTTCGATTTCACTCGGAACATTTCCGATGTCAAATGTAGGCTTCAATATATCAATCTTTATGTCTCGACCATTTGAGACTCCTCGTCATGTCCGTGATCACATCAGGGACTCGAACAACCTTGGTACATCAATACTTATAAACTCATAATGAACTGTCATCGAAGCGTTAAGCGTGCGGACCCTACGGGTTCGAGAACTATGTAGACATGACCTAGAACCATTCTCGGTCAATAACCAATAGCGGAACCTGGATGCCCATATTGGTTCCTACATATTCTCGAAGATCTTTATCGGTCAAACCGCATAACGATATCGTTGTTCCTTTTGTCATCGGTATGTTACTTACCCGAGATTCGATCGTCGGTATCCAATACCTAGTTCAATCTCGTTACGTAAATCTCTTTACTCGTTCAGTAATACATCATCTCACAACTAACTCATTAGTTGCAATGCTTGCAAGGCTTATGTGATGTGTATTACCGAGAAGGCCCAAAGATACCTCTCCAGACAATCGAGTGACAAAACCTAATCTCGATTCATGCCAACTCAACATATACTTTTGGAGACACCTGTAGAGTACCTTTATAATCACCCATTTACGTTGTGACGTTTGGTAGCACACAAAGTGTTCCTCCGGTAAATGGGAGTTGCATAATCTCATAGTTGCAGGAACTTTGTATAAGTCATGAAGAAAGCATAAGCAACATACTAAACGATCAAGTTCTAAGCTAACAAAATGGGTCATGTCAATCACATCATTCTCCTAATGATGTGATCGCATTAATCAAATGACAACACATGTCTATGGTTAGGAAACATAACCATCTTCGATTAATGAGCTAGTCTAGTAGAGGCATACTAGTGACTATCTGTTTGTCTATGTATTCACACATGTATTATGTTTCCGGTAAATACAATTCTAGCATGAATAATAAACATTTATCATGATATAAGGAAATAAATAATAACTTTATTATTGCCTCTAGGGCATATTTCCTTGATCTCCCACTTGCACTAGAGTCAATAATCTAGATTACACAAGTAATGATTCTAACACCCATGGAGTCTTGGTGCTGATCATGTTTTGCTCGTGGAAGAGGCTTAGTCAGCGGGTCCGCAACATTCAGATCCGTATGTATTTTGCAAATCTCTATGTCTCCCACTTGGACTTGGTCCCGAATGGAATTGAAGCGTCTCTTGATATGCTTGGTCCTCTTGTGAAATCTGGATTCCTTTGCCAAGGCAATTGCACGATATTGTCACAGAAGATCTTCATTGGTCCCGATGCACTAGGTATAACACCTAGATCGGAAATGAACTCTTTCATCAGACTCCTTCATTTGCTGCTTCGAAGCAGCTATGTACTCCGCTTCACATGTAGATCCCGCCACGACGCTTTGTTTAGAACTGCACCAACCGACAGCTCCACCGTTTAATAAAAATCGTATCCGGTTTGCGATTTAGAATCGTCCGGATCGGTGTCAAACTTGCATCGGCGTAACCATTTACGACTAGCTCTTTGTCACCTCCATATCGAGAAACATATCCTTAGTCCTTTTCGGTATTTCGGGATGTTCTTGACCGCTGTCCGATGATCCACTCTGGATTACTTTGGTACCTTCCTGCCAAGCTTACAGCTAAGCATCGTCGGTGCGGTACACAGCATTGCATACATGATAGAGCCTATGGCTGAAGCATAGGAACATTTTCATTTTCTCTCTATCTTCTGCTGTGGTCGGGCATTGAGTCGACTCAATCTTACACCTTATGTCTGGTAAAAACCTTTCTTTGCTGATCCATTTTGAACTTCTTCAAAACTTTATCAAGGTATGTGCTTTGTGAAAGTCAATTAAGCGTCTTGATCTATCTCTATAGATCTTGATGCCCAATATGTAAGCAGCTTCACCGAGGTCTTTCATTGAAAAACTTTTATTCAAGCTTCCAATCAATAATATATCGTCCACATATAATATTAGAAATGCTCTGAGCTCCCACTCACTTTCTTGTAAATCTGAGCTTCTCCAAAAGTCATATAAAACCATATGCTTTGATCACACTATCAAGCGTTTATTCCAACTCGAGAGGCTTGCACGGACCATAAATTGATCGTTGGAGCTTGCACACTTTGTTAGCACCCTTTGGATCAACAAAACCTTCTGGTTGCATCATATACAACTCTTCTTCTAGAAATCCATTCAAGAATGCAGTTTTACATCCATTTGCCAAATTTCATAATCATAAAATGCGGCAATTGCTAACATGATTCGGACAGACTTAAGCATCGCCACGGGTGAGAAAGTCTCATCGTAGTCAACCCCTTGAACTTGTCGAAAACCTTTTGCAACAAGTCGAGCTTTGTAAACAGTTACATTACCATCGGCGTCGGTCTTCTTCTTAAAGATCCATTTATTCTCAATAGCTTGCCGATCATCGGGCAAGTCTACCAAAGTCCATACTTTGTTCTCATACATGGATCCCATCTCAGATTTCATGGCTTCAAGCCATTTTGTGGAATCTGGGCTCACCATCGCTTCTTCATAGTTCGTAGGTTCACCATGATCTAGTAGCATGACTTCGAATAGGATTACCGTACCACTCAGTGCGGATTTTATTCTGGTTGATCTCTGAGTTCGGTGACAACTTGATCTGAAGTTTCATGATCATTATCATTATCTTCCTCGCTAATTGGTGTAGGTGTTACGAAACTGATTTACGTGATGAACTACTTTCCAATAAGGGAGTTGGTACTATTACCTCATCAAGTTCCACTTTCCTCCCACTCACTTCTTTCGAGAGAAACTCCTTCTCTAGAAAGGATCCATTCTTAACAACGAATGTCTTGCCTTGGATCTGTGATAGAAGGTATACCCAATTGTCTCCTTTGGGTATCCTATGAAGACACATTTTTCGATTTGGGTTCAAGCTTATCGGGTTGAAGTTTTTCACATAAGCATCGCAACCCCAAACTTTCGAAGCGACAACTTTGGTTTCTTGCTAAACCATAGTTCATAAGTCGTCGTCTCAGCGGATTTTGACGGTGTCCTATTTAACGTGAATGCGGGCGTCTCTAAAGCATAACCCCAAAGCGATAGCGGTAAATCGAAATAGACATCATAGATCGCACCATATCTAGTAAAATACGATTCGACGTTCGGACACACCATTACGTTGTGGTGTTCCGGTGGCGTGAGTTGAAACTATTCGCATTGCTTCAAATGTAGACCAAACTCGTAACTCAAATATTCTCCTCCACGATCAGATCGTAGAAACTTTATTTTCTTGTTACGATGATTTTCAACTTCACTCTGAAATTCTTTGAACTTTTCAAATGTTTCAGATTTATGCTTCATCAAGTAGATATACCCGTATCTGCTTAAATCATCTGTGAAGGTGAGAAAATAACGATATCCGCCACGAGCTTCAACATTCATCGGACCACATACATCTGTATGTATGATTTCCAATAAGTCTGTTGCTCTCTCCATACAACCGGAGAAGCGGTGTTTTAGTCATCTTGCCCATGAGGCACGGTTCGCAAGTACCAAGTGATTCATAATCAAGTGATTCCAAAAGTCCATCGTATGGAGTTTCTTCATGCGTTTTACACGATATGACCTAAGCGGCGGTGCCACAAATAAGTTGCATTATCATTATCAACTCTGCATCTTTTGGCTTCGACATTATGAATATGTGTATCACTACTGTCGAGATTCAACAAGAATAGACCATTCTTCAAGGGTGCATGACCATAAAAGATATTACTCATATAAATAGAACAACCATTATTCTCGATTTAAATGAATAACCGTCTCGCATCAAACAAGATCCAGATATAATGTTCATGCTCAACGCGGCACCAAATAACAATTATTTAGGTCTAAAACTAATCCGAAGGTAGATGTAGAGGTAGCGTGCCGACCGCGATCACATTGACTTTGGAACCATTTCCCACGCAGATCGTCACCTCGTCCTTTGCGGTGCTCGTCTATTCCGTAGTCCTGTTTGAGTTGCAAATATTAGCAATGAACCAGTATCAAATACCAGTGCTACTACGAGCTCTAGTAAGGTACACATCAATAACATGTATATCACATATACCTTTGTTCACCTTGCCATCCTTCTTATCCGCCAAATACTTGGGGCAGTTCCGCTTCGGTGTCGATCGCTTGCGGTAAAACACTCGATTTCAGGCTTAGGTCCAGACTTGGGTTTCTTCTCTTGATCAGCAACTTTCTTGCTGTTTTTTTTGAAGTTTCCTTCTTCTTTCCTTTGCCCTTTTCTTGAAACTAGTGGTCTTGTTGACCATCAACACTTGATGCTCTTTCTTGATTTCTACCTCCATGCTTTTAGCATTGCGAAGAGCTCAGAATTGTTTTAGTCATCCCTTGCATATTATAGTTCATCACGAAGCTCTTGTAGCTTGGTGGCGTGATTGGAGAATTCATCAATGACACTATCATCCGGAAGATTAACTCCCAGCTGAATTAAGTGATTATTATACCCGGACATTTTGAGTATGTGCTCACTTGTGAACTATTCTCCTCCATCTTGCAGCTATAGAACTTATTGGAGACTTCATATCTCTCAATCCGGGCATTTGCTTGAAATATTAACTTCAACTCTGGAACATCTCATATGCTCCATGACGTTCAAAACGTCGTTGAAGACCGGTTCTAAGCCGTAAAGCATGGCACACTGAACTATAGAGTAGTCATCACTTTGCTCGCGGGACGTTCACAACTTCGGCGTTGCTCTCGCAGCGGGCTGGCACCCAGCGGTGCTTCGGGGCGTAATTCTTACGTGCAGCAATGAGGATAATCCTCAAATTCGGACCCAGTCCGTGTAATTGCTACCATCATCTTTCAACTTTGCTTTCTCAAGGAACGCATTAAAATTCAACGGAACAACAAAGACGAGCCATCTATCTACGATAAACATAGACAAGCAAAATACTATCGGTACTAAGTTCATGATAAATTTAAGTTCAATTAATCATATTAAAAACTCCCACTTAGACAGACATCTCTCTAGTCATCTAAGTGATTACGTGATCCAAATCAACTAAACCATGTCCGATCATCACGTGAGATGGAGTAGTTTCAATGGTGAACATCACTATGTTGATCATATCTACTATATGATTCACGCTCGACCTTCGGTCTCCGTGTTCGAGGCCATATCTGCATATGCTAGGCTCGTCAAGTTTAACTGAGTATTCTGCGTGTGCAAAACTGGCTTGCACCCGTTGTAGATGGACGTAGAACTTATCACACCCGATCATCACGTGGTGTGCGGGTATTCTGAACTTTTAGCAGCGGTGCATACTCGGGAGAACACTTCTTGATAATTTTAGTGAGAGATCATCTTATAATGCTACCGTCAATCAAAGCAAGATAAGATGCATAAAGGATAAACATCACATGCAATCAATATAAGTGATATGATATGGTCATCATCATCTTGTGCTTGTGATCTCCATCTCGAAGCAATCATGATCACCATCGTCACCGGTAGCGACACCTTGATCTCCATCGTAGCATCGTTGTCGTCTCGCCAACTATTGCTTCTCGACTATCGCTACGCTTAGTGATAAAGTAAAGCAATTACATGGCTTTGCATTTCATACAATAAGCGACAACCATATGGCTCTGCCCGATTGCCGATAACTTCGGTTACAAAACATGATCATCTCATACAATAAAATATAGCATCACGTCTTGACCACATCACATCACAACATGCCCTGCAAAAACAAGTTAGGCGTCCTCTACTTTGTTGTTGCAAGTTTTACGTGGCTGCTACGGGCTGAGCAAGAACCGTTCTTACCTCGCATCAAAACCACAATGATAGTTTGTCAAGTTGGTGCTGTTTTAACCTTCGCAAGGACCGGCGCCACACTCAGTTCAACTAAAGTGAGAGAGCAGACACCGCCGGTCACCTTTAAGCAACTAGTGCTCGGGCGGTGAAACCAGTCTCGCGTAAGCGTCTGGCGTAATGTCGGTCCGGGCGCTTCATCTCACAATACCGCTGAACCAAAGTATGACATGCTGGTAAGCGGTATGACTTATATCGCCCACAACTCACTTGTGTTCTACTCGTGCATATGACATCAACGCATAAAACTTGGCTCGATACCCTTTGTTGGGGAGCGTAGTAATTTCAAAAATTTCCTACGCACACGCAAGACCATGGTGATGGCATAGCAACGAGAGGGAGAGTGTCGTCCACGTACCCTCGTGAGACCCGGCGGAAGCGTTATAACAACGGTTGATGTAGTCGACGTCTTCACGATCCGACCGATCCAAGCACCGAGCGTCACGGCACCTCCGAGTTACGCACACGTTCAGCTCGATGGCGATCCCGGACTCCGATCCAGCAAAGTGTCGGGGATGAGTTCCGTCAACCGACGGCGTGGTGGCGATGATGATGCTCCACCGGCGAGGGCTTCGCCTAAGCTCATGACGATATGACTTCTCCGGCGCGAGGCTTCGCCTAAGCTCATGACGATATGACGAAGTGGAATATGGTGGAGGGGGCACCGCACACGGCTAAGGAGCGATCCGTAGATCAACTTGTGTGTCCTAGGGTGCCCCCTGCCCGTATATAAAGGAGCCAAGGGGAGGGCGGCCGGCCAGAGGAGGCGCGCCAGGAGTCCTACTCCCTCGGGAGGAGGATTCCCCTCAATCCTAGTTGGAATAGGATTCACGGAGGGAAAGAGAGAGGGGCGGCCCACCTTTCCTAGTCCTAGTAGGACTAGGGAAGGGGAGGCGCGACCACCTAGGGCTGGTCCTTTCTCCTTTCCACCAAGGCCCACTATGGCCCATATAGTTCCGGGGGTTCGGTAACCTCCGGTACTCCGATAAATTCGATTTCACTCGGAACATTTCCGATGTCAAATGTAGGCTTCAATATATCAATCTTTATGTCTCGACCATTTGAGACTCCTCGTCATGTCCGTGATCACATCCGGGACTCGAACAACCTTGGTACATCAATACTTATAAACTCATAATGAAGCTGTCATCGAAGCGTTAAGCGTGCGGACCCTACGGGTTCGAGAACTATGTAGACATGACCTAGAACCATTCTCGGTCAATAACCAATAGCGGAACCTGGATGCCCATATTGGTTCCTACATATTCTCTGAAGATCTTTATCGGTCAAACCGCATAACGATATCGTTGTTCCTTTTGTCATCGGTATGTTACTTACCCGAGATTCGATCGTCGGTATCCAATACCTAGTTCAATCTCGTTACGGTAAGTCTCTTTACTCGTTCGTAATACATCATCTCACAACTAACTCATTAGTTGCAATGCTTGCAAGGCTTATGTGATGTGTATTACCGAGAAGGCCCGAGATACCTCTCCAACAATCGGAGTGACAAAACCTAATCTCGATTCATGCCAACTCAACATATACTTTTGGAGACACTGAGAGTACCTTTATAATCACCCATTTACGTTGTGACGTTTGGTAGCACACAAAGTGTTCCTCCGGTAAATGGGAGTTGCATAATCTCATAGTTGCAGGAACTTTGTATAAGTCATGAAGAAAGCATAAGCAACATACTAAACGATCAAGTGCTAAGCTAACGAAATGGGTCATGTCAATCACATCATTCTCCTAATGATGTGATTGCATTAATCAAATGACAACACATGTCTATGGTTAGGAAACATAACCATCTTCGGTTAATGAGCTAGTCTAGTAGAGGCATACTAGTGACTATCTGTTTGTCTATGTATTCACACATGTATTATGTTTCCGGTAAATACAATTCTAGCATGAATAATAAAAATTTATCATGATATAAGGAAATAAATAATAACTTTATTATTGCCTCTAGGGCATATTTCCTTCACATATGGGTAGCGCTTTCTCACTAGACCTCATTCTATTCTATATTCTCATCTTCTCTAACACCCTCAGATGCCTCCGAGATGCGACACCGGATTTGTTTTCCCACCGGAGATCACTCAGTTGATTCGGCAGCAGAATGCTTTGATGCAAGCACTAGTACAAAACCTAGGCAACAACAACAACAACAACAACAACAACAACAACAACAACAACAACAACAACAACAACAACAACAACAACAACAACAACAACAACAACCCACCGTATGAACCCGCTTGAAGACTATCAAACTCATATACTTCTCCCCCTTTTGTCAGTAAGGACCAAAAAGGTTTGACACTACTAGAAAAAGGGCTATAGATGGGATTGACACTAATGGAGCACCAGACAAGCGGTGCGCCATTAGTATATACTAATGGCGCACCACCCTCGATCGCCATTAGAGTTGAAACTACTAATGGCGCTTTTGGCCCAAGGTGCGCCATTACTATCAAAAAATTGAACTAGTGCTTTGTCCAAACATACTAATGGTGCATCCAGACTCGAGGCGCCATTACTAGTTGTAACTAGTAATGGCGCACTGTCGAAAATCGCCACTAATGTTGTTTTTTAATTATATTTTTATTCCTTTTTTGCAAAACTACTAATGTCGCCTTTGTTCCACGTGCGCCATTACTAGTTTAAACTAGTAATGGCGATTGTGAACAAGGATCATTAGTATAATTTTTTGCAAAACTACTAATGCGCACCACCAGAAGGTGCGCCATTAGTAACCTGGATTACTAATGGCGCATTTAGAATTGGTGCGCCACTAGTAAGTGGGCAGCAACAAGATATTTTGGACAGCCTCTCCCCTACCCACACTCACTTTCTCCCCACTTCATTCTCTCCACCTCCTCCTTGTCTCGGGTGCCTCCTCTTTTTCACCTCATTTCCACCATAGATTCATTCAAATTAAGTGGTTAAATTACCTTGTTTTGATAGGTAAGTAAGGGGGGAAGCTATATTTATGTTGTTCTCCCTACAACAATGTGCACATGCACTTTTATGGCCTAGCTAGATCTATGTATGTTCGTGGTGTTGCATATGTTTGTGGTGTTGCATATGTGTTTGTGTTTGGAGGTGTACCGGTATTTGAAATCGATAGTTGGCAATATTTTGCCGAATGTTGATTCATTTCCGTTTGGCGAGAATTTTGGCATTAAGCATTCTTTTGGTCCAATTTTAGGAAAGTCATGCCAAATTTTTTCTTGGTTCTAAAATATCGTTTTGCTCTACCCCTTGAGCAACCATAGTCCGCACGATGACCGAAGGCATCGTGAATAGGTTTTGAGGTCATGAAGGCGAGATGCTTCAAAAGAACGAGGCGGAGATAAGATGTCCATGTCGAAGATGCAAGTGAAGAGCCTTATTGCGGACCGGATTCCGGCAGGTGCGGGACCACCTGCTCTTGCGTGGTTTCATGGATGGCTATCGGTGGCAAGGTGATGAAGATGACTACTGAAGTCGTCCATGGGGGCGGGCAAGAAATGAGGAAGGGCAGCAAGACAACCACCAGCGGCTCGGGCGGGCGAGAAGACGAAGAATCCCTAGGAGATGATCATGGCGGTGATGTTGTACAGTCATCATGTAGAAGATGCAGGACATGATGATGAGGAAGATGCCGAGCAGGCGGCGGGCATGATCATGAATATGATGATGCGGCGGAGCGACGACGCTGGACCATCGATGGGCTGGGTGCAGGACCCTCATATTCAAGAGCTGCTTCTCAAGAAGGCGGATAACGCAAGAGCTGCCGCCGAGAGAAAGCCAAGATGGATCAACTTGAGTTAGACGCGGTTACTCTTGTATGAAGGATGCAGGCCGAGGATACCCTTTGAAAGTGCGCTCATGGCTCGGAGAAGAAGGTAAAACATAAAATGACCGGCGATGCTTCGGCGAGAACATGTCATTACGGCATGAACGTCTTCCCAAAGGGAACAAGTGCCCGACCAGTTTGGAGGAGGCGAAGAAAACCGTGTGTCCTCTGGATTTACCGCACGTGAAATACCATGTGTGCATGAACAATTGCATCATTTATCGGGACGAGCACGCTGAGTCTACCATATGTCCGGTGTCGGCGTCACTCGATACAAGAAGAGGAAGAAAGCTCCTCGAAAAGTGGTGTGGTACTTTCCGATCACTCCTCGTCTGCAGCGGTATTTCGCGGACCCTAAGGTAGCAAAGCTCCTGCGTTGGCAGCGGATAGGGAGGAGAAGAAGCGAGAAGATGGCGCAAATGATCCGGAGATAGATAAAAAGACAAGATCTTTGAGTCACCCTAAGGATGCGAGCGGTGCAAGCGTTGAACTTCAAAGACCGAATTTGGGAATGATCCAAGGAACATCATCTTTGGTAGCGAGCACCGATGGAGTCAATCTGTTTGGCAGCGGAGAAGCACACATAGCACCTGGCCTGTGTTTGTGTGGATGTACAACCTTCCCCTCGTTGTGCATGAAGAGGAAGTACATTCACATGAGTATGCTAATTGAAGGGCCAAAACAACCAGGGAGCGACATCAATCTGTATCAGGGGCTGCTTTGAAGAGGAGCTTGACACGATGTGGAAAACGCCAGCCAATCGTGGGACGCCATAGAGAAAGAATATTTCCCTATGAGAGCCGCCTTTGCTCACGACGGTGCACGACTATCTCGATTCACGGATATCTCGCGGGGCAGGTAGTCCACGGATTTTCTAGATGCGTAAGGTGCATGGATGACTGGCGTATCGCCAGCTAGATAGAGATCCGGGTCTTGAAAACCGTGTTCATGGGACATCGAAGGTGGCCGCGACGATGACCCGTGGAGAAACGCAAGGATCTGTTCGATGGTGAAACCGAACCCAACGCCGTGTATGAGGAGCGGCGAGGAAATAGACAAGCTGTTGAAAAATTGGAAAGACTGCCCACTGCCGGAAAGAAGCAAAAGCGCGCGAGCCGGAAAGAAGCAAAAGGCGCTAGAGCAGCTGCTGAAGGTATGGAAAGCGAGGTCTGTTTTACGGGACTTGCCGTCTTGGAAGATCCACCGTGTGCCTCAAAGCCTTGATGTCATGCATATCACGAAGAGCGTGTGCGAGAGTCTGCTTGGTACCCTGCTCAACATGCGAGAGGACCAAAGATGGGCGAAAGCAAGGGCAGACTTGAAATCAATGGGCATCGGCGGGGGAGCTTCAAGCTAATGATGATGATGATGATGATGATGATGATGAGGCGACGCAGGACACAGTAAGTCGTCGCAAAGGCAAAAAGGCCAAGAACACCGGAAATGACTACCCTCCCGCGTGCTTCACTCTAAGTCAGGAGGAGATCGAGCAGTTTTCACCTGCCTCCTAGGAGTAAAACTTCCTTCTGATTCTGTGGGAAGATAAGCAGATACCTAGACCCAGTGAAGCGAAGTTCGATGGGATGAAGTCTCACGGTATCACGTCTTGATAGCGCAGATACTTCGATTGCAATCCCGTGGGATCATGGGCGCGCACGTCCGTGAAACGCTATTTGGCCTATGCAACTTTTTCGGCGTCATCTCGGAAGTCGATTGGCGTGAGGCAACTCGAAGGCTACGAGGAAGAGATCGTGGTGATACTATGCGAGCTTGAGATGTACTTCCGCCCGCATTCTTGACGTTATGGTGCATCTGCTGGTCCATATAGTGGAGGATATCATCCAACTTGGGCGGCGTTCCTGCACAACATGATGCCGTTCGAAAGGATGAATGGTGTCATCAAAGGATACGTTCGCAACATGTAACGTCGAGAGGAAGTATAGCCGGGGCTTTTCGATCGAAGAGTGCATCTCCTCTTGCACGAATTATCTAGGCATTGAGAACCCGTTGGTCTGCCCGTCAGCGAGCACCTCGGCGGGCTCGCTGGATGGGGTCACCGTGAGGGTCGCCCGCGAAATGCATGTCGACTTAGAGGGTCGACTCGCCGACTTTGAAAGAGCAAACCTAGTCGCGCTACAGCACATAGGCGTGGTCGATCCTTGGGTGGTAGAGCACAAAACCTTTATTAAGAAGGCGTACAATGACCAAGGCCAGCGAGAGGGCGGACGGAGATATAATCAAAGAGCACAACTCATGTTTCACGCGTTGGTTCAAGCAGAAGCTTACGTCGTACCCTTTACATGAGGATTCTTCGCGGAAGAACAACTCATATTCGCCTTGTCACGAGGCGCCGAGCACAACTGATGACCTATGAGGCGTCACGATATCAACGGCTACACATTCTACACCAAGGCCAAGGATATGAAGAGCGATGGTTATCGAACTCCGGGTAACGATGGAATCCTACACGGTAATGACAAGGACAGATACTACGGAAGGATCGAGGAGATCTGGGAGCTGAGCTCTGTTGGAGAGAAGGTCCGATGTTCCGTGTCGAGATGGGCGAAGAGCGTCCTAAAAGAAGACCGGTATTTCACCACCATGGTTATACCCAAAGCCAAATCCAAGACCCGGGCATAAGCGTCACCGTGAAAAATGAGCCATGGTGCTGGCTTCCCAAGTTGACCAATGCTTCTTCATTACCGACCCGTCAAAGCCCGGTCGTGTTGTCGTGAGGAGAGGCAAAGGAAGATCATCGGAATGGATGGAGTAGCCAATGAGCAAGACTTCGACAAATCGGCGACCGAGGATCGAACATGGCGGCGATGATGAAGTAGCAGCATACACCACAAGAAGAAGCAGGACCACCCTACCTAAGGGCGCCGTTCCACGAAGAACTCCATTTGCGAAAAAGAAGGGCAAGAAGATTGTGAACAGATAGCTAGCTAAGATCGATTGTATTTAAATCGTAGCCTTCATTTCTCGATTGTATTTCATGGGCACTTTTGAACTATCATGAATATTTTAAATTTCATGGACACTCGATCTCGATCCCCTCCATCTCGTCGCTATCCCACCTTGCCAGATCCGATCCCCCGCCGCCGATCACCCCGGTCCACCGGCCGCGCCGCCGACCCCCGCACCCTCGATTCCCCTACTCAACCGCCACCGACCCCCGCACCTCCCTACTCAACCGCCGCCTTGCCCCCCCGCACTTCGCACCCTCCCGCTCCACCGGCATTCTTGTTTGATGATATTTTTAAAAATTATTACTGTCTTATAAAAAATTACTGTTATGATTTAAACAAGTTTGAACATGTTTAAACTCAAATAAGTATCAAACAGCATTTTAAATGCATAAAAAATTGTGGAGCACAGGAATCAAACCAGGACCTCTGGTGTGAGAACTGGCTGCTGACCGGTCGAGCTAGTAGAGGGAACTTGATGTGGATCAGGTCGGGTGGAAGATAACTGTTGGCTCGGCAGAAAAAAAAAATACTAATGGCGCACAGGCGAGGTGCGCCATTAGTATGGATGTACTTATGGCGCACCGAGGTGTGGTGCGCCATTAGTATTGTGCCGCCCCATCCATACTTCCTCCCGGCCCAAACCTATCCCCTCTCTCCTCGCCCTCGCCCTTGATCCCTTCCCTCTCCTCTCCCGGCCGCTGCCCGCCGCCTCGGCGCCGCGCCCAGCGCCGCCTCGGCGCCTCGACGCCTCCAGCGCCACCTCGGCGCCGCCTCGTCGCCCGGCCTCGCAGCGCAGTTCACCGTCCGGATCTCCGCCCGGCACGCTCGACTCCTGCTCGCCCTCGGCGACGACCTCGTCAAGTACCATCCCGATCTTGCCCCCACCCGTCTTCTTGCCCCAGCCTGATCCGGCCTCTGCCTGCAGTCCAACATCTTCATCGAGGCGTCTCGCACAAGATCAGCCCGGCAGATCGAGGACTGGAGCGCGCGGAGGGGTCGAGCCCAGCACCCTCACCGTTGTGGCGTCCCGTCGACAGCTACCTCACCAGGTCCCTCCTTACGCACCTGTGCCCTGCTGCTGCTTACATTCCTCATCGCCCACCAGCTCTTGCTTGCTCTGTATTAGCTAGGCTAGGTTGCTCTTGTATTAGCTAGGCTAGGTTGCTCTTGTAAGATTTTGGAACAATGGCAGCAACTTAACCTTTGCATTAGCTAGGCTAGCTTGCTCTTGTATTTGAGACGGTGTTGCTTAGCAGTTACATTTGGTCCTCGGCTCTGAATTGGTAGATTCTAGATGTAGCTTACTTTAGCAACACACTGTTTGTCTTGGTCTGTTTGGTTCCGGCTAACTACCTATTTGTGCAGCTAGTTTCATGAGTATTTATTTTATCTTCTGTCCCCTTTTCTGGCACTGAATTACCACATAGTGTTCATTCATGATGCAAACAACATCATGTTGATCTTGGTGCCACAGTTTGTCAGCAAAAGGAATAAATTGTAGTAACTATAACTGAAATACCGTGTTGATCTTGCCTGCCATTATTTGTCTCCACCCCTCATCACAAGTGCAGTCTTGGTTTTATATAGACCTTCACTGAATTCCGCCCGCACCTCCGCGACGCCGCCCTCGACCTCTCCCTCCCGGAGCTCCTCCCCGACCACCTCCCCGGAGCTCGTTCTCTGCCCACCCAAGGTGAGCATGTGCTTTTTGTTTGCAAATCTGATCTGATCTGATGAGAGAAGAGAGGAGTAGCTTAGTTTTAATTAAATGAAAAGGTTTGGTTAACAGAGAAGAGAAGAGGATGACACAATACTACCCGTTCTAGTACTCCATAGATTTGACATAGTATTTGACTGAATTACTAAATGACCATAAACACAATTTCATCAGAAACTGCCAACATAAACACAGGGAGTACTTGACACAGGGAGCACACATCTGACTGAATTTATACTTATTTTGACAGCAATCTGTATTACTCCTAATTTACTGTTGAAGCTTAGCCTGAATGGTTTGACAGCAATCTGTATCAGCAATCTAATTTAAGGGAAATTTTCCTACACTACTACACTAAACTGCTTGCAAGCACTACTACTTGCAAGTCCTGCAGTATATTGTACTCCTACAAATAAGTTTCAAGTTATTTTACTACTCCTACTCCGTACAAATAACTACTCCTACAAATAACTACTCCTACAGATTAAATTTCATAACATAGCCAAAAAATATTTTCTTGAAAGATTCAAGTTAATTGAAGGAAAATGTTTCATTTTATTCTACTCCTACACTTTCTTGAAAAAGAAGAGAGTAAGAGAGGACAAATGGTTAGATAATTTTAAGTTAAGCGAAAGAAATGGTTTTAGTTTATCTTAATTTTCTGAAAGTCTTAAGTTAATTAAAAGAAAAGGTTCAGATTATCTTAATTAACAGAAAATTGCTACAATTAAAAATGTATAAATGGTTTAAGTTAATTTTAACAAAGCTTTATATTAACAGTACAAAGTATCCTTTGTCAATTCCATTCTTTAAACAGGTTGTTGCAGAGAGATAATTCTAAGAAGTCCGAAAATGCACGAAGATACTGAAAATGCAAGATAACTCCTGAAGTTACTGCACCAAAATTAACACAAGATACTGACAGCAGCAGCCCAAGATTAACACAAGCTACTGACAGTACCTCTATTAATCTCCTTCCCAACTGTAGATCAAACAAGCATGCCTACTGCATCAAAGCTACTCCAAAATTTGTTCCCAAATTTCCATACCTAGTCTCTCTAGTGGTCTTCTTAATGAGTGGCTATATTATTGTGATAAAGATGGTAGTCCAGCTAAATCAAATATGAGACTAAAACAGATGGAAACTTGTACGACAACTTAACTGAAGTAGTGATCAAAATACTGAATATGACTGTTATGACTTACACTTGGGGGTATATTGTTTTGACTTACACTTGTTAGCTTTTTTATAAGCAAAAACAATTGTTAGCTTTTTTATAAGCAAAAACAATTGTTAGCTTTTATAAGCAAAATGCAGACAAACACATACTACATACATATGCTCAAGAAACACTTACTAACTAGAAAAGGTTTTGACTTGAAATGTTAATAGCACAGAGAGCACCACAAGTTAAACACCTCAATCATTAGTATTTGTGCGCATTTTGTCACATTCTTCTTGTATCTGATCCAGTATTGCTTGTAGTAGTGGTTTGTCCAAAATGTTGAATGATACTGCTTGGAGATGCATATATTGTTTCACCTCTTCACATGCCAATGTATTTTCCATGTTGTGATGGAGGCCTTTTTTGCCTTGTCCACCCGAGAGGCCCTTGAGTTTACTGGAATGTCGATTAACTTCCGTTCCAGCAAATTCGGGTACTCCATATGTCCTATTTTCAGCAAAGGTCATGCTGAAATTTTCCGTGAATTTTAGCATGACTTTGCTAAAAATAGGACATATGGGGTACTTGTGACTAATGCATGGGCCGGGGTACTTGTGACTAATGATGAAAGCTTAGGCTTTTAGTGTGCCTCGGCGTCGAAAAACCCTCAATGATAAAAGCTTAGCTTTTAGGATGCCTCGGTGTCGACAAACCCTAAATGATGAGACCATGATCTTGTTCCTTGACAATAACCAAATTTTTGACCAAACTTTGTTCCTATTTAGAGAGAAACATGGCCAACAACGATGAGGCCGGGGTTGGCGGCAAGGCATTCAGGAGCTGTCCCGGAGATGGAGGAACAACCTCACTTGTATGAGGGCGCCGCCTTCCCACCGATCCCGAGACCCTTGATGGTACCGCCGAGGATGACCCCCGATGATACCACCGATGGTGCCGCCGAGATGCCACCCGATGATGGCGGCGCACGAGATGGCAGCCAACCAAAGAGGCAGCGGAAGGACCGGCGCCCGACCGTGCTCCGCACCCTCAAGGAGGAAGTTCTTGAAGTGGACTCGGCGGGAATCAACGGCGCCCGAGCGAATAGTCAAGGGTACTCGCTTCAGCTCGGGTGCATTCTCCGAGACACCGTCTCGATCAACACCGAGAACACGAGGCATCGACCGAGGGAATTTGTGCAACCTCCTCTTCACGAAGCTGCCTGAGCGATACAAGTTCCCGCTGAATTTGAAAACACAAGCTTCAAAGGTAATAAAGTGAACAATGCTGCCCTCACGAAGATGAGCAAGGCCCTGTCTACTTGGAAAAGCAATGTGAAGAGAATGATCGAGAAAGGCGAGAGTTATGAGAAGATCAAGGAGAAAATCCCGATCACGAAGATGACTACAGCGACTTCAAGATCAATTGCTCGAGCACCGCAAACTCGAATCAAGTCGATTGGGGAAAGAAATGCGGGAGCTGAACTTAGGGGAACACACACTCGGTCCCGGCGGTTCTGAGTGGCGGAGCCTATATGGGACAAGGAGGAGGCGGACCGTGCGAGCAAGGCCTACCGCCCTCTTCGATAAATCTGGTGACAAGCGGACCAGGAACTTTGTGGGGCCCGGTACAAGAAGGACCGAAAACAAAGGAGCTTACCACGGATCCGAAGACCAGGGCGCAGAGCTTGTTACAGTAAGGAATACACCCCGTAATTAGCTCCATATGGTTGCATTCTAATTAATGAAGCCAAATTTCTAAATGGTTCACAATCCTTCCATGGTATTGAAAGCGATGGCGGGGTCGACTAAACAACCCTTGGGACACCACTCTAAATAGAGGCGTTGAATGTAATGAAGAACAAGGATAAGCTCGATAAGCCGGCGTCGGCTGGTCGTGTGGCGGCAAAGGCTTGTCAACAAAATGGTCGTCATACTATAACCTTTGGTGGGCGAAAGGAGAAAAAGACCAGCTCGGAAAGCCGGTAGCGAGGTTCAAGAACTCAAGGCACAGGTGGCGCGGATTCGGAGATTGTCCAAGAGCAAGTGCAACAACAACTCGGGCGGCGATCACCGCCATTGTGCCTACCTTGATCGAGGGGTTGAGTCGTGGATTGCAGGCGGCCAACGAGGCCGCCCGATTCCTAGCTTCACGGCCAGCAACTTCGCTGAAGAGCGATGGCGGGGCCATTGGTGTCTCAACGGAGGCGGCATTGGTGTCTCCGGCGCCGCACGGGAGCTTAATGCACCCGGTGTCGCCGGCCGCCACCTCTGCAACAAGCGGCCCCTCCGTCAATCGCGCCCGCCGTTGGCGGTGCCTCGACATTAGCCGAGCTCGGCGCCATCATCACGGTAACTAATTAAGCCTCTCGGCCGAGGACTTCATCTCCTTGCCTTTGATTGGGCATCCACGGCGCCCTACATGTTTTCGCAGGGCGCCACCGGCGTTCCGTGCACTCTCCGCGCCGTGAACAACGAGTTGGTCGATGTCGCCAAGGGCAATCGTTCAACGGGCAACCTTGTTCCACGGTACCGGATGCCACCCAACTTGTTTAGGGTTCAACTGGTTGGTGCTGCCAGGCTGCGACGAGTTGTTACCTCGATTTGACCCGTCGGGGCCGGCGATGATGACGTGATGACCCTCGGCGCTGCTGAGCTGGCCCTGCTTTGGCGAAGAGCAGATTCGTTTGAGGCGGGGACACCACCCAAAGACAACACCGCCCGATCGTGCGGCGCCAAGTCGACCCCATGGCAAGACCGCCGCCTAGCGGTGCGGACATCCCTATGCCGCGGATCCAAACATGCATATGGCACAGGATTAGAACGACGGCGACGACGATACATTTGGCAACGTCGATCGAGTACTTTGCCGATCATGGAGTGCGGTGGCGACTTCATGGGGCCTCCTTCTCAAGAACCCAACCCAACAAAAGGCGTCGCGGTCTAGCTGGTACCGCGGAGAAGCCAAGTTGCTACAGCGTCGTCTGCGCGTTCAGCTCTCGAGAGGCGCCTCCGCTGCCGACTTCACGAGCCTCGAGATAGGCGAGGTGCGTAAATATTATCAGCCCCAACACACTCAAGAAGGCGGTCTGTGAGCAGAACTCGGTCCCATTACAGGAGAAGAAGAAGGCACGCAAAATAAAGACTAACAAGGGTGCGGGCCAGCCCGGCACCAGTATGATCCGTGCTCGGGGCGGGCCACCTTCACCTAAGGATATCTCGAGGAGGGTGCATGTGGCGGGTAGGCGATGCTACCGACAAATATGCTCAATGCTGCAACCGGTGCTATCGGAGTCTGCATGATAGTGTTCTTTCTTTGGAGAAGCGGCATCTCGAGAGAAGGATGTGGCATACCGGTTTTCGCGGCCAAGGTGCGGAGGGCAAGGGCTTTGTGGATAACTCCATCGGGCGACGATCGTCCTGCGGTTTGATGACATCCACGCTATGTTGAACCTTCATCCGCTGCACTACACCTTCGTTCGGCTATTTTAGCTGAGTATGGAGATGCGGATCATTAGCGACAAGACCCGGACATCGTGATAGTCGACCCCTTCTACATGCGTGCCAAGATCTTGGGCAGCGCGGGGACCGGCAAGTCACGAGTTCTTACCTTGAAGGCGTCATTACGGCAAACCAAGATAAGGATAACTTCCTCGTGCCTTACTTTCCGAGTAAGTCCTCCCTCAACCGCCCGTAACATATGAATTCTTAGATTTCGATCGTTTTCTTTTAACATTCCGTGTTTTCTGCGGTGACACATTGCGCTCATCCTCCTAAGCCCCAAATATTCCATGGCCACGTATTTCGACCGGACCGTCAGCTAAGCGTAGACTACACAAATTCAAGAAGGTTCTTGATGATGTTCTCCCGGCTCGCCAAATCTGGAGCACCTTCACTAGGCCTATTCGTAAATCACGGCAAGCACATGTTCTCCCCTGTCTGACGTTACGCTGCGTCAAGCAGCCGCTTTGGCGATCGAAGGGTGCCTACTCGCCATCCATCACATGCGAGGCGATCGTGCGGGACCATCATCAACTTCGCTACCGAGTAAACTCCAAGATTGGGCGCGGCGTGTCGGCAATCCAGGGGCGGACATCGGACAAGAATTCTTTCGCATCGATCGGAGTTTGCGGAAATCATCTATCAAGATGTCGCCGTACCTCGGGGCAGTTCTACCTCGAAATCAACCGTCCAAAAGTGGCATCGACACAATACAACAAATGCAGGCTGACAACGCCCGTTATTTCATGACTCCCACGATGAGCGGCGGCTTCATCACGCTCCGGTCCCTTGAGTCGAGTCGAAAGCGGTGATCTTGTGTCTAGTTACGAAACATCGATTGGCTCATGTTGTAATTAAACTTTAATGAACTTGTAGTATGTTTCTTTGGTTTGAGAGTCGTTCAACTTAGATGTAATCGATGCTATTAATGTCTTGCTTTTCTCTTCCGATCGTTACTTTGCATACTTATATATTGCTTATGTATTATGCGTGAATTGGTACTAACGTTTACGTTTGGCTAGTGCATAGCGATGCCGTCGTATGTCGTGTACAAGGTAAGGTTCCCGGAGTCTACAACGGCGGGAGGAGTGTCGGAGACAGGTTCACCGATTCAGCGATAACAGTTACAAAGGGCACACCACTAGGGCGAGGCGAATCTAGATCGCCCGCTATCTAGCGGGAGAGGGAGGAGTGTTGGAGGAACCGGATGAAGGCGAGTTTCATCGTGATGATGCTCATCGTGATGACCGCAGCTCTCTTCTATGTGATGGTAGTTTAGATGATCGATATCGACTTGTAATGTGAAGACAAACTCGCTACTCGCGGTCTCGAGACTTGTAATATAATGTTCTATATTTGTTCGGTCTTTTCAATTGGAGACTAATATGATGAATTGTATTAGGACACTAATATGATGAATTGTATTCAGAGACTAATCTTCTATTGTATTCGATGAATCATTGTTGATGTGTGCTGTCTATATTTTGTCCAATTATACATTTTGTAACCCGTGCAAAAACAGAAAATAAAAAATAAAAAACCTAATATTCATACTAATGGCGCATCACATCAAAGTCGCCATTAGTATGCCAAAGATACTAATGGTGCATCATTAAGCGATTGCACCATTAGTATGCCGGGTTACTAATGGCGCATCATTAAGCGATGCGCCATTAGTATGCGAAGTTACTAATGGCGCATCTTGTTGTTGTGCGCCATTAGTATGCCAAAGCACTGGTATACATGGCCCACAGGAGGCATACTAATGGCGCCTTGTTGTATATACTAATGGCGCATCGAGGTCCGCCATTAGTATACCAGATACTAATGGCGCACCGGTGGTGCGCCATTAGTAAAATATACTAATGGCGTGGCACTAATGGCGCACCACTAATGCGCCATTAATGGCCAAATTAGGTGCGTCATTAGTAGGCCTTTTCCTAGTAGTGTGAAGACATAGAGCATCTACTCGTTCCCATGAGGAGTAGGTGAAGCAGCAGGGTTGTCGTTGTTGTTTGGCGGTATGAGCGAACTTAGTGCAAATGTCGATGCGTGCGTAAGTAAGGGCGGTGAGGTAGCATCGTCTTCATCATCGATCACTTTGGCATTCGCAGTTTCCGCGGAGGAAGAATAGTCAGAGTCTTCAATGGATGGAGTTCGACGTAGGACAGCATTCCGTGGAGGAGTGGAGTCAAACTTGAATCTTTCGGTGAAGCCATCGTCTTGAAGATCTGCTTGAGATCGAGCAGCGTCAAACTCTTCCATGATCGCCGACGGTCTCGTGAGTGACAAAAGCATTTTGGTGGCAATATTTGAATGCGATTGGCGTCCACCAAGAGGCTTTGCATCGTCGCTTGAGCCAAAATGATGATTGTCTTGTTTACGATGCGATTGCCACAAGAAGTTCTCGGTCATTTAGGACGCGAGGCGCTTCTAGGCCTTTGGGCAGTGTGCTCTCGGTAGCTTCAATTTGCGCGCGGTGAGGCATACAAGTGTTCCCAGCCATTGGATGAACACGAGTTCTTGCTTGGACTCCTTCCATGGGTTGAGTGAAGCTTTGGTGATCAGCATTTTGAAGACAAAGAGGCGTCTTGGCAGGCTCAGGGTATATGGCTTCAACTGACATATCAACCTCTGGTAGAAAGATCAGATGATTGCGAGCAGAGGGCTGATAGTTGATAGCAGAGTGTAGCGTAATGAGGCGCATGACCCATGGAGCATAGAATTTTAGGCCAAAAAGGTCAGAACCAGACGCAGCCAGTTGCCGGATGAAGAATTCTTGTGTATTGAAGCTGATACCATTGAGGATGTAAAAGACCAATGTCTTCATGGCTCCTTCAAGTTTTGCAGATGATGAATGCCCTTTGATAGGCCATAGAGTTCGCCTGATGATGTGATATATTGTTCGAGGCAGATACTCAAGGTCATCAACAAAGAACTCCTTTGGGTATTCAGCATCAGGTGGCAAAGGCTTCATCATGCTCAACATCTGGCTCATGTTGGGCTCTGGCTTGTGGAAGATGCTCTCCAGTGCATTGCGGTGGAGTTGACAATCAGGTTCGAACAGCTCTCCGGGAGTGGGTAGGCCTGTAAGCTCAATGACGTCAAGAGCTTTGGCTTCATGATGAACATTTCTTGTCATCCACTCGAGAACCCATGTCTTTGTATCCCTGTAATAGCCGCGAATGTGGAGGGTAGCATAGAATTGAAGCAAAAGTTCCTCATTCCAATGTTCTTTATGCATCACAAAGCTGAGCGGACACTGCATCACGTAAAGCAGTCAAGTGCTTCTTCCAAGCATGGCAGTCCAGCAATAGCTTCGATGTCGGCGCATATGAGGAAAATGTGCCCTTGATCATCTGAGCAGGAGTAATAGCTTCTGCTGATAGCTCGAAACAATCGATGATATTCTTGGCCTTGAGTAGGGGTTCTTTGTTACATCAAAGAAGGTGTTGTGGGCTTTGAAGCCATTTGCATTGAAGGACCTCAGAGGTGGCGTGCACAGGAACCTTGGCGGTCTTGGCTTTGGTTTACGGACCGAGGCCTATGCTCAACATGATAATCAAGCGAGGACCAGAGGTATTAGGCGGAGGGACGAGCAGACCATCCGACGGTGATCGGTGACCATAGTTGTAAGCTTGCTCAATTGTATAGGGCCTTGGTGGCGGAACAGAGGCGATGGCAACAATAGAGGCGTCGGCTGCACAACCGATGCATCGGGAGCAGTTGCATCATTGGCTTCAGCACATTGGTTGGTGCAGGCTCCACATTTGCTTCAGCCATGACTCGCCATTGGCTTCATTTGTGTTGGTGGTGGCAGCCTCAAGATTTTCAACCTCCACTTGAGGAGCCGGAGGGTCGAACCTTTGCACGTTCACTTCAGGAACAGCTTCTTGATAATGGGGGAGTAGGGACACGTTCTTCTTCTTGGTTGTCATCGGTGATCAGCCGGATTGTCTTCAGCAGCTTTGGCTTCGGACACGGAGACATTCACGGTCGGAGTGGCTTCAGAAACACTTGACGCGCAACAGATTGGTGGTGCACTTCTCCTACAGGAGCGCTCGAAAGAGGGACTTGAGGCCTTGGTCCTGCGAAGCTCATGAATCTTGGCGGCGCCTTTGGAGATGGAGTTGGCTGGGCCTCAAAGTCTTCCTCTTCTTCTTGCACAGGTGGTGTGACTTGTTATTGTTGGGGAGTACTCGGGGAGTCTTGTTGTTGTGGGTGATCAGCCCATGATGCATCCTGAGCAATTGGCGTCGGAGGACGACCAATGCTGATGAGTTCGCTGTTCGTGAGAACAGGCGATGATACCAACTTGTGTTCGATCTGAGGAAGAACTACATCATCTTCAACATTTTCATTGTGACCAATGTCTTCAGCAGTGATGGGATCAACTGCTGGAATGTCTTCAGCTTCATGAGCCTCTGTGGGAGCAGGCTCATGAACTATCATCCGTCGTTCTTGGTGTTCAGATACAGGGCGAACCATTGAGATAGGTTCAACAACTAAGGGCTCTGTGGGAGCAGCCCGATTCTTCTTGGTTTTGTGCTTCTTCTTGGAGGGAGTCATATCAGAGGTTTCAGAATTTTTCCTTTTTCTAGCTTCAGCCTCGGCAGTCCTCGTCTTCTTCAGTTCTGAAGCGGTTGACCTGACCTTTGGCTTCGAGCCAGTCATGCTGCTTGGGAAGACTATGCGAGGTTCTTCCTGCCTTGAAGGTGCAGATTGGTCAGTTGATTGCTTCTTCTTCTTTGCAGCCATTCTGGGGTCAATGCCAGGACGATCAAGAGCCTTGCGCTTCTCAGCCTCATTGTAGGCTAGCATACACTTGTCAGCCATACTCTTCATGCGCTCATGAGAGCCTTTAGCTTCTTCGCTCTTCTTAAGAAAGGCTTCTTTGAGCTCGTGCAGCATGATCTTGAAGTTTCTGACATCTTGCACGCTGAGCTTTGCCACATGCTTCTTGAACTGAGCTTTCTCATAGTCGATCTTGTGCTTCAGTTCAACGATCTGTTGAGCAAGAGCTAGCTCGAAGCAATGGCGCCATTGAAGGAGACGGCGAGGCCAATGGGAAGTTGCAGATCTTCAAAGCTGAGATTTGGGGTGTCAAACCACTCATCAATGAAGTTATGGATGATCGCCACATCAAAGAGAGGCAAATCATTGAAGATCTCGCTTCTTCCTTGCTCTTGATCGCTTGCTCAAGAGCATCATCTGCAAGATCTTCATCATTGGATAGATCAATGTGCTCTTCTCGCAGAATGGCAACAGGAGTCAATGTCGGATCAGTATTTTGATGATTTCCTTTTTCTTCTCCGTCTTGTTGGAGATCGTGATAGATCTTGCACTGCACACTTGTCTTCGTGGAGGTGCGATGGCGCTGGCCGCATGTGAAGCTTTTGGAGGAGCAATGATCTTGAAGCCTTAGGCTTCTTTGGCTTCTATGACTTGGAGTAGGAGCTGGGGCTTCATCGATGTCGATATCATCATCGAATGATCCACTTTGGCACCTTGGACCGAGATGTGAGTGATGAGGCCATCAAGGTTGTAGAAAGGACCGATGACATTGGGTTCTGCATCACGTGAGTCGTCAGCACGGGGAGCAGAGGGACCAGGGTTGAAGTCTAATCCCAATGACTTCTTGTTTTCCTTGGCGATGCCTTTGCGTCTTTGGAAATTTCGCTTGAAGAGATTATCGTCCGACACCGAGCAATGACGATGGGTCGGCATTTTCAGGCTGAGTTCCACGGACCATACGAGGATAGAAACCCTGTGCAATAGCTTCAGCTCTGTTCTTGGGTGGAAGGCCTCAAAAGAGAATATCACCCCAAGGACTTTTGATAGCATTCTTCTCAGCGTATTCCTGGGTAACGAACTTGTATTTGAACCATTGTTCAGCCCAATATTGTTCTGCAAATGAATGCAGACTATGAGAACCAAGGGATTCTCCCACGGACATGTACCTGTGACAGCATTAGAGATGCGAGGGAAGTGGAAGAGGTCATATGCATTCTCAGAAGATTTTGAAGATAAATCAGTGTGAAGACATTGACCTCATGATGCGAAGACATTCACTTATATGTTGAGAGTTGGTTCCAGATTTGTACGAATCCGTGAATAAGTACAAGTGAGGAATCAACTAGTTATGAAGCTTAAGTGAATATACTAGGCAGTATGAGATGCAGACAGAATCTATCTAACATTGTATAGGCAGAAACCAATTTTGGTAAATACGATGAATCTTTGAGGATCAAAAAGATGGTAAAAATAGAGTTATATTTACCACACGAAGAACTGCTAGATGGGATGAGTAGGAGACCGAAAGAGTTCAATCCACGTGCCCTAACTTGGCGACGGAGGACACCTACGGCTGGCGGCGGAGAGGGCGATGTTCGCGGCCGGCGTGAGGACGGCGTCGGAGAAGTCGCGGCAGCTAAGCGCTTCGTCGCCGGCGTCGTCGAGAGATAGCGGTGGCGCTAGGGTTTTGACGAGGTGGAGAGGTGGAAGAAGGTTTTCTTTACCGCAGAGGACATGTATTTATAAGGAAGTGTGCGGCACAGCGCAATTACTCAGGTGCCCCTGGTGGTTCACATCTGAGGGGCACGTGGCAAGCATGCAACATACTCAGAGTTGTCCCACGTTCCCACGCCCTCCAGGTTTGTCGGATGGTCGTTCCGGCTTCTCCGGATTTCAAACAATAAGGATGAATCATTTAAAACAGACTTAATGTTTGTCTCGTGTCTCCTAGCGACAAGGACGCAGAGAAGACATTCTCAGATTTCAATAGAATGCATATGATTTGGACAGATAGAGTTTGAGATAGAAAGCATAGAGATATTAGGGTCCGATCACATTCACTTAGTTCAAAAGATTCAACTAGGAAGACATAGCTATAAGTGAATCTTTGTAGAGGAGAACACTATATATATATATATATATATATATATATATATATATATATATATATATATATATATATATATATATATATATATATATATATATCGTGGAGGCAATCAAATCATCATAGTGAAGAAAATCATGAAGATAAGTTGAAATTTGAAGACAAACCAAATGCGACGACATAGCAAAAATAACGCCATGAGTGAAACACTTCAAAACAGAGAAATTTTGTGGTGGCGTTACCCACCGTATAGGAAGTATTAGACCCAGACATGGCGCACAATTATCATGGCGCTCCGAAGTCAAATTCCACGTTAATGTATTCACACTCAGAATGTAAGTCTTCATTGATTGAAGATATACTTTACTTCGTGTGTTGCACATCTAAGTCATCAACATGCATAAGTGTTAGGATGTGTGCCTGATCACAGGACATTTGAGGATTCCAAGATATTTAGCTCACACCGTAACTTGCAAAACCTTTTCTCATCCAAGGGCTTTGTGAAGATATCGCGATTGCTCTTGGTGTTGGCGTGAATGATGTCAATATCTTTCTTCATGACATGATCTACGAGAAAGTGATGACGAATTTCAATGTGCTTTGTCTTGAGTGCTGGACTGGATTGTTGGCAATCTTGATGGCGCTTTCGTTGTCGCAGAAGAGAGGTACTTGTTTCAGATTGATGCCATAGTCCTTGAGAGTTTGCTTCATCCATAGAAGTGGCGCAGAAGATCCAAGCAACAATGTATTCAGATTCATTAGTTGAAAGTGATACAGTTCGCTTCTTTGAAGACCAACGCACAAGCGATCGTGCTGAAAGTGACATGTGCACGATGTAGACTTGCTATCCACCTTGTCACCAAGCATAATCAGCATCCGAGAATCCAACGGATCAAATTCGAGCCCTTTGGATACCATAATCCGAGTGTTGGGGTGTGAGCCAAATATCGAAGAATTCGCTTCACAGCTAAGTGATGCGATTCCTTTGGTGCCGCTTGGAATCGTGCACACATGCAAACACTAAGCATAATATCTGGCCTAGATGCACATAGGTAAAGTAAGGAACCAATCATGGAGCGGTATACCTTTTGATCAAATTCTTTACCATTGTCGTCGGGACCCAGATGGTGTTTGGCTGGCATTGGCGTCGTGTAACCTTTGCAATCTTGCATTCCAAACTTCTTCAGACAATCTTTGAGGTATTTTTCTTGAGATATGAAGATGCCATTCCTCTGCTGACGAATTTGAAGACCAAGGACGAACTTCGGCTCACCCATCATGGACATCTGATATTGCTCTTGCATCATGTATCCAAACTCATCACTATACTTCTGGTTGGTGCAGCCGAAGATTATGTCATCCACATATATTTGGCACACAAACATTTCACCGTCATATGTCTTCGTGAAGAGCGTGGATCAAGGGATCCAGGTTTGAAGCCTTTGCTCTTTAGGAAGTCTTTGATCGTATCATACCAAGCGCGAGGAGCTTGTTTGAGGCCATACAGTGCTTTGTTTAGCTTGTACACCATATCAGGATGTTTTGGATCTTCAAAGCCAGGTGGTTGAGCGACGTATACTTCTTCAATTTTGCCGTTGAGAAATGCACTCTTCACATCCATTTGATATAGCAAGATGTTGTGGTGGTTAGCATAGGCTAGCGATAAGATGAATAGCTTCAATCCTAGCCACAGGAGCAAATGTTTCATCGAAGTCAATTCCTTCAACTTGAGTATATCCTTGAGCCACAAGACGTGCTTTGTTTCTGACGACTTGACCATGCTCATCTTGCTTTTTTCGATATATCCATTTTGTGCCAATAATGTTATGCTTGCGAGGGTTAGGACGCTTGACAAGTTCCCAAACATTGTTCAGCTTGAACTGTTGAAGTTCTTCTTGCATATCTTGTATCCATTCAGGTTCCATAAAGGCTTCAGCTACTTTCTTGGGTTCTGATATTAACACAAAAGAAAAGTGCCCACAGAAATTTGCTAACTGTGTTGCTCTTGAGCGAGTAAGTGGACCAGGTGCATTAATGCTATCAATTATCTTCTCAATTTGTACTTCATTTGCAACTCGAGGATGAACTGGACGAAGACCTTGCTCTTGCTGATCATTGTCATCATTGGGAGGATTTTCTTCAGTCTGAGAATTGTCTTCAGGTTGGTTAGGTGCAGAAATGATAAGTTCCTCTTCAGGCTGTGCTTCAGAAGGCATGATTTCACCAGTTCCCATCAGCTTGATAGATTCGTTGGGCGGAGTTTCGTCTAGTGTGCTTGGCAGGAGCTCTCTTTGTGAACCATTGGTTTCATCAAATCGCACGTCCACAGTTTCGACGATTTTGTAGAGATAGAGGTTGAAGACTCTGTAAGAGTGCGAGTCCTTTCCGTAACCGAGCATCAAGCCTTCGTGAGCTTTGGGTGCAAATTTTGACTTGTGATGGGGATCCTTGATCCAGCACCTAGCTCCAAATACTCCGAAGTAGCTGACATTTGGCTTCTTGCCAGTAAGGAGCTCATAGGATGTTTTGTTCAGAAGCTTATGGATGTAAACACAGTTGATGACGTGACATGCCGTATCAATAGCTTCAGGCCAGAACTTCCTTGGTGTCTTGTACTCGTCGAGCATTGTTCGAGCCATCTCAATGAGGGTTCTGTTCTTGCGCTCTACGATGCCATTTTGCTGAGGCGTGTATGGAGCAGAGAACTCATGAGTGATTCCCATTGTATCCAGATAAAGATCAAGTCTGGTGTTCTTGAACTCTGTGCCGTTGTCACTTCTGATATGCTTGATCTTGATGCCATAATTGGTCATGGCTCGATTGGCGAAGCGTCTGAAGACATCTTGCACTTCAGTCTTGTAGAGAATTATGTGCACCCATGTATATCTTGAGTAGTCATCAACAATGATGAAGCCATAGATACAAGCAGTTGTTGTGAGGGTAGAGTAGTGAGTAGGGCCAAATAAGTCCATGTGTAACAGCTCGAAGGGTTGAGATGTCGTCATGATTGTCTTCGAGGGGTGCTTTGCCCTAGTCATTTTTCCAGCTTCGCAGGCACCGCACAAATGATCCTTCTTGAACTTGACACCCTCGATGCCTATGACATGCTTCTTCTTGGCGAGTGTGTGTAAGTTCCTCATGCCAGCATGCCCCAGCCTTCGATGCTAGAGCCAGCATTCTAAAGCTTTTGCAAGAAGACATACGGCAAGCTGTGGACCTGCTGAGAAATCTACCATGTATAGATCATCTTTCCGATACCCTTCAAAGACTAGAGACTTGTCAGATTCCATTAGTACAAGGCAACGATATTTTCCGAATAGCACAATCATGTTCAAGTCACAAAGCATCGAGACAGACATTAAGTTGGAACCAAGGGATTCAACAAGCATCAATTTATCCATGTGTTGATACTTTGAGATTGCAACTCTACCTAGACCCAATACCTTGCTTTTACCAGTGTCAGCAAATGTGATGTGACTCTTGTCTGATGGACGTAAGGTTGAGTCCATGAGAAGACTTCGATCACCAGTCATATGATTAGTGCATCCACTGTCCATAATCCATTCTGAAGCATGAGGTGTCATACCCTACAGTACAGTTAGGGGGATAGGCTTCACCAAGAGCATTGTGAAGCATAAACATTTGACGGGCAAGTGGATTATTGAAGCTCAAATCAAGATTAGGACAGATAGGATGAATGGCAAATGATTCAGGAACAAAATACATAGTGAGACCATTTGGGCATTTGATCTTGCGCCCTACAAGATGTTTTAGGTCCCCAGCAATAGCATCAGACGCCTTTGATTTTCGGCTGGAGAGCTTTCCCTGCAAAGGAAAGTTAATTCTTCTTAACCACCCACATCTTCAGGGGTGGCTTAGAAGCAATGAGTCTAAGTGCAGCATCTGAGAACTTCGGCTTTGGAGCCCTAGCAAATAGCCTTGCAGGAGATGAATGATACTCATATGAATAAGCAGAAAAGTTCTTTGTTCTATGAACATAGCGGTTTGAAGACACACACTCATATTCATAAGTTTGAGTACGGTTTCCCTGCAAAACATTGGTGTTAGGGTGACTCGGTGAGTCCTCCGTCATTTGAAGCCTTTGGACCATATGACGCCTTAGGTGCAGGGTTTGTCTTCTTCCGGTGGTGTCATGATCACATTCACTGGAAGATTCTCAAGAAAACTTTTGGGAACCCAGATCTTCTTCATAGGTGGTCCATTCCTGCATTAGTACCAATATACGGCAAACACTTCACCATTCTGATTCTTGAACAACTTATAGTTTGCATCAAAGGATTCATCAATGATAATAGGATTAGCACAGGTAAAGCGAGATAAGGTGGATGGATCCATGAAGGTCCCTTTGCAGCAACCCATGTGGTTTTGGGATACCGCTCGGGCCCAAAGAGGAACCATCAACATTCATTTTCCTCTCGAACCCAACACCCTCTTTCCTAGGGTTTGGTTCGAGAATCGCTTTTGAGGACATCACAAAGTGTCGATGTCCTTTCGGACTTTTATACATCCCTGTTTCAAGCAATGTCTTCAACCTAGCATTTTCATCGGCAATAGTAGTGGTATCCTCAGCAGAGGGTTAGCTACCACATCAGAGTTGAAGACAATGCAACAAGAGTGACAGAGGAGCATTCAAGCAACAGAGGCGGTGTTATCATGCTCAAGGCATTTTAGACATGGTGGTTCAAATCCATCCTGGAAGGGACTGATCATTGCTGAGCAAGTGATACATTCTCTTTTTGAAGATCTTCATGAGCCGCTCTCAATTTCTCAAGCTCTTGCTTCATTTGAAGATAATCATAGGAGAGCTTTTCATGAGTGGTTGAGAGCGTTTCATGACGACTTTCAAGTTCTTGGTACTTAGCATGAAGATTTTTATGTCTTCAACTAAGGACTGTGAACGTGTCATTTCGCGTCCAACAGGTCATCGCTTTTGTCTAACAGTTTTGAGTATGTTCCATAGCTTTTTGTTGTTCGATTGCAATTTTAGCAAGTGTTTTGTAGCTGGGCTTGGATTCACAATCGAGTCATCTTCACTTGATGTTTGAAAGTAAGCATCACGTGATTTTACCTTGGCACCACGTGCCATGAAGCGAGAGGGTGGGAGCAGGGTCGTCCTTGTCATCAGCTTCAGCGTTGGTGTGGAAGTCATTGTCTTCAGTGTTGAAGATGGACTTGGCAACATAGGCTGTGGCTAGAGCCAGACTTGCAATGCCAGGGTCGGACTCCTCTTCAGACTCCACCTCCACCTCCTCAGAAGCAGACTCCTCCTCTGAATCCATTTCCTTGCCAACAAAAGCACGAGCCTTGCCAGATGAGCTCTTCTTATGTGATGAAGACTTTGATGAGGACTTGGAATAAGACTTTGAAGATTTCTTCTTCTTCTTGTCATCAGAATCATATTCCTTGCTCTTCTTCTTCTTCTTCTTCTCATTGTCCCACTGTGGACACTCAGATATATAGTGTCTAGGTTTCTTGCACTTGTGACATGTTCTCTTCTTGTGGTCATGAGTGGAAGCTTCATCATTTCTTGAGCTAGATCGTGAAGACTTTCTGAAGCCCTTCTTCTTAGTGAACTTCTGGAACTTCTTCACAAGCATAGCAAGTTCCTTTCCAATGTCTTCAGGATCATCAGAACTGCAGTCAGATTCTTCTTCAGATGAGGAAACAACTTTTGCCTTCAAAGCGCAAGTTCGGCCATAGTTGGGACCATAGATATCTCTTTTCTCAGAAAGCTGGAACTCATGTGTGTTGAGCCTCTCAAGTATATCAGACGGATCGAGTGTCTTGAAGTCAGGGTGTTCTTGTATCATGAGGGCAAGGGTGTCAAAGGAGCTGTCAAGAGATCTCAATAGTGTCTTGACGATTTCATGCTTGGTAATCTCAGTGGCGCCGAGAGCACGAAGCTCATTTGTGATGTCGGTGAGGCGATCAAACGTGAGCTGGACATTTTCATTGTCGTTTCTCTTGAAGCGGTTGAAGAGGTTGCGAAGAACACTGATCCTTTGATCTCTCTGGGTTGAGACGCCTTTGTTGACCTTGGATAGCCAGTCCCAGACTAGCTTCGACGTTTCCAGAGCACTCACACGGCCATACTGTCCTTTGGTCAGATGACCACAGATGATGTTCTTTGCAGAGAGTCCAGCTTGAATGAACTTCTTGACATCAGCGGGGTGACACCTTCACCAGTTTTGGGAACGCCGTTCTTGACGACATACCAGTGGTCGACATCAATGGCTTCAAGATGCATGTGCATCTTATTCTTCCAGTAGGGATATTCAGTTCCATCGAACACGGGGCAAGCAGCGGAGACTTTGATTATCCCTGCAGTCGACATAGCTAAAACTCCAGGTGGTTAAACCGAATCACACAGAACAAGGGAGTACCATGCTCTGATACCAATTGAAAGTGCTAGTTATCGACTAGAGGGGGGGTGAATAGGCGATTTTTACGAAAGTCTTCAAAACATGGAAGTTTCAAAGACAAACAATAGAAATGACCTAATTGATATGCAGCAGAAGATAAACTACAACAAGCAAACCATAGTCAAGTATGCAACAATGTGAAAGTACAAAGACTAATAGCAGCTTAGTAGTAAGGATCAGGATGGAAGATAGTATGAAGCCAACCAACGATAGTAGTCAAGCAATGAAGTCAAACAGGTACAACAAATAGGCAATGACTTCACGAAGACAAACTCTAAGTAAAGGGAGGGAGAGGATAGAACCGGTCACTTGTTGAAGACATAGGATTTGTTGGACCAGTTCGATTCTTTGTGACAACTATGCGTCTGGTTAGGGAGGCTGAGATTCAACTCGAGAAGACGCGTCTTCACCTTATTCCCCTTGAGCTAAGGACACAGTCCTCGCCCAATCACTCTGGTAAGTCTTCAAGGTAGACTTCGAACCTTCACAGACTTCGTTCACGGTGATCCACAATGACTCTTGGATGCTCGAGCCGCGACGCCCTAACAGGTGGAGGATTCCACAGTCCTCAAGTGTAATAAGTCTTCGAGTCACGCAGCAGAAAGACTTGATGGTGCCTAACACTCTTTGGCTTTGGGTGTTTGGGCTTTGTCCTGCAAGGATTTCTCTCTCTCAAAGGCTTCGAGGTGGGTTGCTCTCAAGCGACAAAAGCCGTGCACTAACTCGAGCAGCCACCAATTTATGGTGTAGGGGTGGGCTATTTATAGCCACTAGGCAACCCGACCTGATATGTCCGAAATGACCCTGGTCACTAAGGAACCGACATGTGTTCCAACGGTCGATTTCAAACACACGGCAACTTTACTTGGGCTACAAGCAAAGCTGACTCATCCAGCTCTGGATAAGATTTGCTCTCATTGTCTTCGCTCGAAGACATAGGATTTGGGTTGAGCATCACTTCAGTCATTCTGACTTTGTTCACTTGGACCCCACTTAACAGTATGGTTCTTATGACTCAACAAAGAAGAAAAGGAAACAACGAAATGAAACAGTCTTCGCGCTCCATAGTCTTCACTCAATGTCTTCTCATGTCATAGTCTTCAATATGAATATCTTCACATACCACCATTGTTGTCAATGTCTTCATACATTTTTAGGGGTCATCTCCGGTAGGTAAACCGAATCAATGAGGAACACTACCTGTGTTATCCTGCAATTCTCACAAACACATTAGTCCCTCAACCAAATTTGTCGTCAATACTCCAAAACCAACTAGGGGTGGCACTAGATGCACTTACAACTCTTCAAGCGGGGAGAAGCATATGAGTTTGATAGTCTTCAAGCAGGTTCATATGGGCGGTTGCTTTATATTTTGCCTAGTGTTTACAACTCTCGCTTTTGATACATTTGGTTCTTTGAGTTGTAACACTTAAACTCGATGGTCGTCTGCTACTTATTTGCTTTTCCGTGATGCGATGATAAAGTCCGCATGTGCGATGATAACTTCCGCACTTACATCATTCTGCAGACGTCCATTTTTCATTATGCATGTCATTTTCTTAGTTATATCATTTCATGCATGATGAATTATCTTCATAAGTTGAAGAGGATCTCCACAAGTACAACCTGCCATGTGCATTTGCATTCCAAAAGAAAATTACTTATATGCACATCTTCAGGGGGAGCCTTTGCCACTTATGAAAACAATACCCTATCCTTTACAATTTCACATACTTTATCCCCGTTGAAAACTTCAACCAGTTTGTCATCAATCACCAAAAAGGGGGAGATTGTAAGTGCATCTAGTGCCACCCCTAGTTGGTTTTGGAGTATTGACGACAAATTTGGTTGAGGGACTAATGTTTTTGTGAGAATTGCAGGATAACACGGGTAGTGTCCCTCATTGATTCGGTTTACCTACCGGAGATGACCCCTAAAAATGTATGAAGACATTGACGACAATGGTGGTATGTGAAGATATTCATATTGAAGACTATGACATGAGAAGACATTGAGTGAAGACTATGGAGCGCGAAGACTGTGTCGTTTCGTTGTTTCCTTTTCTTCTTTGTTGAGTCATAAGAACCACGGTACTGTTAAGTGGGGTCCAAGTGAACAAAGTCAGAATGACTGAAGTGATGCTCAAACCAAATCATATGTCTTCGAGCAAAGACAATGAGAGCAAATATTATCCAGAGCTGGATGAGTCAGCTTTGCTTGTAGCCCAAGTAAAGTTGCCGTGTGTGTTTGAAATTTGACCGTTGGAACACGTGTCGGTTCCTTAGTGACCAGTGGTCATTTCGGACATATCAGGTCGGGTTGCCTAGTGGCTATAAATAGCCCACCCCTACACCATAAATTGGTGGCTGCTCGAGTTAGTGCACGGCTTTTGTCGCTTGAGAGCAACCCACCTCAAGCCTTTGAGAGAGAGAATCCTTGCGAGGACAAAGCCCAAACACCCAAAGCCAAAGAGTGTTAGGCATCATCAAGTCTTTCTCGTGCGTGACTCAAGACTTATTACACTTGAGGACTGTGAATCCTCCAACCGGTTAGGTGTCGCGTTCTGAGCATCCAAGAGTCATTGTGGATCACCGATGAACGAAGTCTGTGAAGGTTCGGAAGTCTACCTTGAAGACTTACCAGAGTGATTGGGCGAGGACCTGTGTCCTTAGCTCAAGGGGAATAAGTGAAGATGCGGTCTTCGAGTTGAATCTCAGCCTCCCTAACTGACGTCATAGCTTGTCACAAAGAATCGAACTGGTCCAACAAATCCTATGTCTTCAACAAGTGACTGGTTCTATCCTCTCCCTCCCTTTACTTAGAGTTTGTCTTCGTGAAGTCATTGCCTATTTGTCGTACCTGTTTGACTTCATTGCTTGACTACTATCGTTGGTTGGCTTCATACTATCTTCCATCCTGATCCTTACCACTAAGCTGCTATTAGTCTTTGTACATTCACATTGTTGCATACTTGACTATGGTTTGCTTGTTGTAGTTTATCTTCCGCTGTATATCAATTAGGTCATTTCTATTGTTTGTCTTCGAAACTTCCATGTTTTGAAGACTTTCATAAAATCGCCTATTCACCCCCCCCCCTCCCTCTAGTCGATAACTAGCACTCTCAGTTGACCATTTGACTCGTTTCTTGAGGCTGAATCCGCCGGTGTTTTCCAGTAGCACCAAGCCGATTGTTGCAGATGATTGACTCCACAAGGTTGGAAGGGAGCTGGCCACTGCAGGATGCACAGATGCGGAGAGAGTGCGTTTTGCCGCACATCAGCTTGATGGACCCGCAGCATCATGGTGGGAGAATTACACAGCCACACACCTTATTGACACTGTCACATGGGATCAGTTTCAGCAAGCTTTCCGTACTGCCCATGTTTCAGCAGGAGCTATGGCCATGAAGAAGCGTGAGTTTCGCAACTTACGCCAAGGAGGACGCACTGTAAGCCAGTATGTGGAGGACTTTAGTAAGTTAGCACATTATGCCCCAGATGACGTTATACTGAGATGCTAAGCTAAGGAGAAGTTTTTGGAAGGACTGAATGATGAGCTGAGCATGCAGTTGATGGTAGCAACTTTCAACAACTACCAGGAGTTGGTAGACCGTGCTCTTATGATTGAAGGGAAGCAGCAACATATTGAAAACCGCAAGCGGAAGTATGGTCAAGGGAAGTACAATTCTGGAGCTCAGCAGAAGCTACGTTTTACCCCGAAACCGGGAGGCCAATTTCAGCATACCCATGGAGGAGGTAGCTCGCACAACCATAATGGCTCCGAGAATGGAAACGGGAATGGAGGAAGCAACGGACAAAACCGCACCAACCCGTCAACCCCATCCAAGAGAGACCTGAGCCAAGTCACTTGCTTTAAGTGTCAGAAGACTGGACATTATGCCAATGAATGTCCTGAATCCCAGAATGGAAATGGCAATGGAAGCTCTGGGAAGAAGCCGAACCCTTTCAACAGGGGGCAAGTGAACCACGTTAACATGGAGGAGGTTGAAGCTCAACCAGATGCAGCAATAGGTAAGTTTTTGGTTAATACATTTACTGCAGTCGTTCTTTTTGATACAGGTGCATCGCATTCATACATATCAAGGGGATTCGTGGATAAATATAAACTGCCAACCCAAGCCCTTAGGTCACCCATGTTAGTAACCTCGCCTGGAGCAGAATATATGGCTAGTCTATGGTGTGATCCATTACCATTAAGGATTGGTAACTACGTGTTTCCCTCGGACCAAATAGTATTGGAATCGCAAGGGTTGGATGTGATATTAGGCATGGATTGGTTATCGAAGTATGGAGGGAACATTCATTGTGCCAGTAAGTCGATTTTGCTTACCACCCCAGAAGGAAGAAGAATCAAGTATGTGTCACGGCATGAGCCGAAGAGGACACAAGTAAATTCCTTATCAGGAGTGGTGCAGGAGGAAGTACCAGTGGTGAAGGATTTCCCTGATGTATTTCCAGAAGAGTTGCCAAGTATGCCACCAGATAGAGACATTGAGTTTTTGATTGAGTTGTTGCCAGGCACAGGGCCGATATCTAAGAGACCGTACCGGATGCCCGCACAAGATTTGGAAGAAATTAAGAAGCAGATTAAGGAGTTACTGGATAAAGGTTTTATTTTCCCAAGTTCTTTGCCTTGGGGATCGCCAGTACTTCTAGTGGAAAAGAAGGATGGATCATTGAGAATGGTTGTTGATTATCGGGGATTGAATGAAGTAACAATTAAGAACAAGTACCCGTTGCCGATGATCAACGACTAGTTTGACCAATTGCAAGGAGCTAAGGTATTTTCCAAGATCGATTTGCGATCAGGATACCATCAGTTAAAGATTCTGGAGCAGGATATACCCAAGACAGCTTTTACCAGCAGGTATGGACTGTATGAGTATACCGTTATGTCATTTGGGCTGACTAACGCACCTGCCTATTTCATGAACATGATGAACAAGGTGTTTATGGAGTTTTGGGATAAGTTCGTCGTGATGTTCATTGATGATATTTTGGTCTACTCGAAGAATGAAGAGGAGCATAAGGAGCATTTGCGTTTGGTACTTGAGAAGCTCAGAGAACATCAGTTATACGCCAAGTTTAGCAAATGTGAATTTTGGTTGAAGGAAGTTGGATTCCTCGGACATGTTATATCCGGAGAAGGAATAGCGGTAGATCCCACCAAGGTTGTCACTATGACAAACTGGGAAGCCCCAACAATAGTTGGAGAGATCCGGAGTTTTCTTGGACTGGCAGGATACTACCGGAGATTCATTGAGAATTTCTCGAAAATTAAGAAGCCTATGACAGAGTTATTAAAGAAGGATACCAAGTTCAATTGGACTGAAGAATGAGAGGCTAGTTTCCAAGAGTTGAAGAAACGTTTGGTTACATCACCAGTGTTGATTCTGCCTGATCAGCGCAAGGATTATGAGGTGTATTGCGACGCTTCACGTCGAGGACTTGGAGCAGTGCTTATGCAGGAGGGAAGAGTTGTTTCGTATGCTTCACGACAACTTAAGCCTCATGAGCTGAATTATGCCACCCATGATTTGGAGCTAGCAGCCGCAGTGCATGCATTGAAGACTTGGAGACATTTTCTCATTGGAAACCATTATGATTTGTACACGGATCACAAGAGTTTGAAATACATCTTCACGCAGAAGGAGTTGAATCTCAGGCAAAGGAGATGGTTGGAGCTCATCAAGGATTATGATATGAGATTGCATTATCACCCCGGAAAGGCTAACATAGTAGCAGATGCATTGAGCCGCAAGAGCCATGTCAACACACTAATGACCGGAGGTTTACCAAAGGAGTCAGCCAGGAATTTCGAGAGCTATGTTTGGAGATAGTTCTGAGAGGCTATGTAGCAGCACTGGAGATTCAGTCTACTTTGATGGATAAGATCAGAAAAGCTCAGACAACTGACAAGGAGATTTCCTCTATTAAAGATAATATGAGCAAGGGAAAGGCTAAGGGATTTCGTGAGGATGAGCACGATACCTTATGGTTTGAGGACCGCGTTTATGTGCCTAATGATCCGGAGATTAGAAAGTTGATTTTGCAAGAGGCCCATGATTCGCCGTACTCGATTCACCCAGGAAATACCAAGATGTATTTGGATTTGAAGGACACTTTCTGGTGGACCGGAATGAAGAAGGATATTGCGGAGTTTGTAGCAGTTTGTGATGTATGTCAGAGAGTGAAGGCAGAGCATCAGAAGCCAGCAGGATTGTTACAGCTATTGCCGATACCCGAATGGAAGTGGAAAAAATTAGGCATGGATTTTATGACGGGATTACCCAGGACTCGTTCAGGCTATGACTCGATTTGGGTTGTAGTCGATCTCTTGACGAAGGTAGCTCATTTCATTCCAGTGAAGACCACATACAGCAGTGCCAAGTTGGCTAAGATATACATGACCAGGATCGTATGTCTGCATGGAGTTCCGAGGAGCATCGTATCAGATAGAGGAACTCAGTTTACCTCAAAATTCTGGAATCAGTTGCACGAAACTTTGGGTACCAGGCTAGAGTTCAGTACAGCTTTTCATCCGCAGATAGATGGACAGACCGAGAGAGTCAATCAGATTTTGGAGGATATGCTGAGAGCTTGTGCACTAGATTATGGATCTAGTTGGGACGACAATTTGCCGTATGCAGAGTTCTCTTACAACAACAACTATCAATCCAGTTTGAAGATGGCCCCTTTCGAAGCCTTGTAGGAAGGAGGTGCAGAACCCCGCTGTTGTGGGATGAAGTTGGAGACCGCCAGTTGTTTGGACCGGATTTGATTAAGGAGTCTGAACAGAAGGTGAAGTTGATTCGCGATAGGCTCAAGGTAGCCCAATCTAGGCAGAAGAGCTATGCGGATTCTAAACGCAAGATAGAGTCTATCTTCGAGTATCTCCACTTCGAGGAGTTAAGCGCTTGGGAGTTAAAGGAAAATTAGCGCCACGTTTTGTTGGACTATACAAAGTTTTGGAGCGCATGGGAGAAGTTGCTTACAAGTTGGAATTGCGAAGGATTGTCGGGAGTTCTAGCGTGTTCCACGTTCCCAGTTGAAGAAGTGCCCGCAGAGATGGCTGATATACGGCTGAGGATCTTGTGCCACTCGAAGCGATTGATTAGGTAATGATTTGACCTACGAGGAGAAACCAATGGAATTCTCGAGTATGCCAGCCGAGTCACCCGCAGCAAGGTTATTAAGTTTTGCAAAGTCCAGTGGGGCCACCACACCGAGGATGAAGCCACCTGGGAGCGAGAAGAAGACCTGCTGAAGGACCATCCTCACCTATTTTCTAGCCAACCCGAATCTCGAGGGCGAGATTCATCTTAAGGGGGGTAGGTTTCTAACATCCCAAATTTTCAATTTGGACTGTCATACACAGGTCATCATTTGCATATCATATTTTATTGCATTTTGGCTCGATCCTAGAAATTTCACGCAACTCAAGGACCCACGGAGAGAGTTGGAGATTTCGTTATTTTCATATTTGAGTTTTCTCAAATTCTGAAAATAGGATCATTTGACTTTATTTATTTTATCTTCAATTATTTCTATTATCAAAATATGAGAGAGGGAATAAAATGACTTTCCCAAAATAAAGAAATATTGAAGGTTTAATAAAAATCAAATAAGATTTTTATTAGGAGTTTATCGCTATTTTATTTGAATTTAGGAAAATGCGCGTTTTCAAAATTGCATTTAGGCCCCAAATAAATGTTCATCTTGTCCGCTTGATTTTAGAAGCGGGAAATTTTATTTAGAATTTGGAGTTCGTTTAGTATTTCTTTCATTTGTTTTTTATGTAATTTTTTTTAAATAGTCCGAACCGACTCTAGGTGTGCAGACCGGGACCTTGCCGAGGGCTTATAAGCCAGGCCCCCTGCCCAAAGCCCACCGCCGCCTTGCCCAACCAGCGCCGCCCGCTTGAACCCTAGTCGCGCTTGAGACCATGCCGCCGCGACCCCAGCGTCGCCGCCCATGCTTGCGCCCTTGCCACCCGCCGCCGCCCGCCGCCGCCAACCTCGCCGCCGGCCGAGCCGCCCGCCCTTGAGCCGAGCCGCCGCCGCCGCCGTTGACCCGCCGGAGGTAGTCCCCGTCGCCGCCCCGGTTTTTTGAGAAAAACCAATCCGGTTTTTTTTTTGAAAACCTAGGTTTTCGTTTTTTTATTAAATCGATTTTTTTTCGGTTTAGGTTAATTAGCGAACGTTCGCTCGTTCATTCGTTTTAACGAACGCGTTCATCGTTTAGATCCAGATAACGAACTTTCGTTCGTTAATCTGTTCGTCGTTTTTCTTTTTCTCGGATTTATTCCGCGATTTTTCTGATCCGATTTTCGTTTTAGTATAACTTTTCGCTCGTTTATCGGAATCAGGCGATTCAAGCGCCTAGAGTTTCGTCTCGAAACCCTCTTTCTAAATAATCAACTCAAACAAGTTTTTGCTTCTGTAAAAATTGACTTAGGTCCAGATTAGTAAATGAAGCTTGTTTCTTTCGCCGTTTGACTTCCGTTGCTTCGTTCGATTTGATTCTTTTTGCAAACCGGAGTTCTTAAGTTGAACTTTCTGGTTAGACCTTTTAATTGAGTTTTACCTGTGCATTAGATGAGTACTCATTGTATGTTTGTTTGTTTGCGATAGAGTACCTGGAGTGCGCCGCTTGCTACTTTGAATCTCTAGGTTTCACGAATCATCAGCAAGGCAAGTAACACTTTGATCATATCCCTTTTTCATACCCAGTTTTTATGCATTAGATCAATCCTCAAACATTGCATGATTAGGATCTAACTAAACTGTGGGTTTTGGGAAAGTAGTTGAGGTAGTACCTATTACCTGTTTTATTATCAAACCCTTGGGAGTTACTTCTACGTTTGCTTATATTGCCATGGTATGCTAGTAGACGTGGATTGGGTGAGTGTATCCATGACATATGTGAGATTTTAATTAATGGTTTATTTAAGGTGGCAACTTAAACACACATCTGGGTGGATTGAGGTACCTGGGTATTCCAGGATTACTGTTTCTTTTGGACCGCCACCCAGGCTCAAAGGGATCATGAGATTATTCATGCTAGAAACTTACGTGTGCAGCCACAAGCTACTCTGAGCTCTAGCATAGTTGACTAAGTCGTGCGAACTCTTACGGTGGTAGACTAGCAGATGTTGGGGATGTAGGTTGGTGCTTCTACCCGTTAAGTAAGGTGCTAGCGCTTACGAAAGACTATGTCTCGGTCATCCGTTTCTCAAACACCGTGTAGTGCGAGAATCCCAACGGAGGAGATCGAGTCTTGTGGGGAAAAGTGCACAAACCTCTGCAGAGTGTATCAAACTAATCATGATTAGTCGTGTCCCCGGTTATGGACGTCTTGAGTATCTAGTACTTGGATATCATGTGAATCTCATCATGTTACTTTAATTAATATTGTTGGGTTTTAGTGAAGATATTTTTAATTGGGATTGAGAATGCTGTCAACCATTCTCAATGTTTAACAACCACCATCATAGTTAAATAAAATTTATTCCTTTGCAGTAGGGAAAATTTGGCCTTACGCAAAATTGTAACCATAGAGCTTTCCACCAGCCATATATGCATGTAGTATAGCATTACTCCTTTATATTACTCTCTATGTGTTACATTGCCTGCATATTCCATGTGCTGACCCGTTTTCGGGCTGCAACGTTCATGTTGCAGACTTTTCAGACGACGAGTAAGGTGCCTTAGGTCGTGGTTCTATACTCAGTGATGCCGTTGGAGTTGATGGACTCGCTTATCTTCCAAGCCTTCAGCTGTTATCGTATTAGATGGCCTTAAGCCATATTTATTGTAATAAGTTCTCTTTTGAGACATTCGATGTAATAAGTGTGTGATTGCTACTCTATTATAAATCCTTCAAGTACTGTGCGTGTCAGCATTACTGATCCAGGGATGACACTGATGCACAGAGGTCAGACTGTTTGAGGTTTGGTCGCTACAACTTCTTTTACTTTCCAGCTATTGGTGACTTAAAGTTTCGCGTGCATGTTAATTTTCAGAATTTCTTAGTTGTTTTGATGCATGGTATAGACACTAGAAGTTTACTAGTAAGGTACACGTGCATTGCATGCATGGGATTTGGTAATCAAATTATGAATAAATACCACACTATAGCATGTAAGTTTTGAGTCATATATGCATGATGTAGATGTTCGTTTAATTCTTATAGTTCATCTCATCCAAAATCAATTAGTTTTATAAAATAAAAAATCTATTTTATGATTCATGGAATTGTGCATTGTAAAGCATAAAGTAAAAAAGTGACAATTCATTTAGGAAAAAAAGTTTGGGCAATTAAGATATGGAAGATTCTAGAATAAAGGAGAAGTGCTTGTGTTTTGAGGTTTGCGCATTATGCTTAAGTTCAACCATGGAGTCTTCTAGATTGTACATGTGGCAGAATCTGGTGGAATGTAGATGATAACCAACGGCTAGTAGTGCTCGGATTTTCCATCTCTGTACCGTCGGATTGGCTTCATCCAATAACGAACTTTCAAAGTTATTCGCACACTATATAGGGGTATAGATTAGAGTTTTTTTCCTTGGTTTATTTGATCAAATTTTACTTCCAAAAATTTCAGAATATAAGCACTATGTTGAAGAGCTTAGCAAAGAAGTTCATCCTCCTCTTATTCAAGGGAGACAAGGTCTTCTTCAAGTAAGCATTCTGGGAGAGTAGATTATGAATAATTCACTGCCAATCTTCCGTGTAATGCAGAAGTGAAATCAGCTAAGTAGCCATGTGAAAGTTTCAAGAGAGATACCAAAATTAAAATAGAGTTTAGGCCTTCATGAACTATGCAAGTTGAACAGACTTCCTCGCACATCTTCTCCTGCATATGAAGTTTTATCACTAATAATTTAATGTAGCACTTTTACTTTAATTCTAGTCAAGTAAATCAAAGTGTGTCCTTTAAAACTATAGCTGCCGAGAAGAAGGAAAAGCAAGAAGCTGAGAGGAAAGCTACAACTGAGAAGAAGAGGGAACAGAGGAAAGCAGTTGCTGAAAAAAGAGGAGAAGAGAAGAGACATGTTGCTACTAAAAGAGAAGAGGCTTGTTGCTGCTAAAAGAGAAGAGAGGAGGCTTATTATTACACAGATAGAAGAGCAGCAAAGGTTGATCAATGCACAAAGAGATGAGCAGCAAAGATGGTTGCTGCACAGAGACCAAAGAGACTAGTAGTAACCCACGATCAAGCATACTGGCAAAAGAGAGCTGAAAGATCATAAATTTTTGGTGTCTTTAGAGACTAGGAACAACTAGTAGTGTTTGCTACCTTCATGATCATGTAATCTTCTATGTTGGTATGATCATGTATGGTACCTTGTTGCTCATGTAGACTACATTAAGCTGGGATGGTTTGGTCATTTTGCTACCTCTTTTGTTCATTTTGCTACTAGTTATGTTCATGGATGATGTCTAGGTATGAAACAAGGCTACTTATTTGGTTATTTTGCTACCAGTTTTCATCATGATCACTTCTACTCAATTGCATCAATTTTAATCGTGTTTAGTATTGTTCATCAATACTACCATTTTGGTCATTCTGTAGTTTCGACAAGTGTTGTTCAATGCAACAACATCCTACTCTACATTCTAGCAACTTTGGTCATTTTAGTTTTGGTCAGTTGTGGCAAAACCATCTGGGTTTTATCACTCTTGTTTAGTCATGGCAAAGTGTGATTTGCATTACACAACCACATCTCTTACAAATTGCACATATAATTGATGCAAATTGCACATACATAAAAGATAGCATAAACAGGTTCAATGGAGCATTACTTTCTTATCATACACACCAGTACATCATATATTAAACCAAAATATACCACAAGACATGGGACAAACTAAGACTGGCTAAACCTACTAACTAACACCATTGCAACATGACATGCATCAACATCCCAAAATGAGCCTACCGACTAACAATATGTCTTCCAACATAGCATCACTTTTTCATCATGAAGACCACACTAGCCACACGCATCAGCACCACAATAGCAACTAGCAACTTCATGAGCATCACCAGCTCTCTCCCTAGCCTCATCTGAAGGAAATATGCCCTAGAGGCAATAATAAAGTTATTATTTATTTCCTTATATCATGATAAATGTTTATTATTCATGCTAGAATTGTATTAACCGGAAACTTAGTGCATGTGTGAATACATAGACAAACAAAGTGTCACTAGTATGCCTCTACGTGACTAGCTCGTTGAATCAAAGATGGTTAAGTTTCCTAGCCATAGACATGAGTTGTCATTTTATTAACGGGATCACATCATTAGAGAATGATGTGATTGACTTGACCCATTCCGTTAGCCTAGCACTTGATCGTTTAGTTTATTTGCTATTGCTTTCTTCATGACTTATACATGTTCCTATGACTATGAGATTATGCAACTCCCGAATACCGGAGGAACACTTAGTGTGCTACCAAACGTCACAACGTAACTGGGTGATTATAAAGGTGCTCTACAGGTGTCTCCGATGGTGTTTGTTGAGTGGGCATAGATCGAGATTAGGATTTGTCACTCCGATTGTCAGAGAGGTATCTCTGGGCCCTCTCGGTAATGCACATCACTATCAGCCTTGCAAGCAATGTGACTAATGAGTTAGTTGCGGGATGATGCATTACGGAACGAGTAAAGAGACTTGCCAGTAACGAGATTGAACTAGGTATTGAGATACCGACAATCGAATCTCGGGCAAGTAACATACCGATGACAAAGGGAACAATGTATATCGTTATGCGGTTTGACCGATAAAGATCTTCGTAGAATATGTGGGAGCCAATATGAGCATCCAGGTTCCGTTATTGGTTATTGACCGGAGACATGTCTCGGTCATGTCTACATAGTTCTCGGACCCGCAGGGTCCGCATGTTTAACGTTCGGTGACGATCGGTATTATGAGTTTATGTGTTTTTATGTACCGAAGATAGTTCGGAGTCCCGGATGTGATCACAGACATGACGAGGAGTCTCGAAATGGTCGAGACATAAATATCGATATATTGGAAGCCTATGTTTGGACATCGGAATGGTTCCGAGTGATTTCAGACATATCTTAGGAATACTGGGGGTTACAGACCCCGAGGAGTATATGGGCCCTAATGGTCCTTAGTGGAGAGAGAGAGGCAGCCAGGGCAGGCCGCGCCCCCCTCCCCCTCTGGTCCGAATTGGACTAGGAAGGGGGGCGGCGCCCCCCTTTCCTTCCTCCCTCTCTCCCCCTTCCTTCTCTCCTAGTCCAACTAGGGAAGGGGGATCCTACTCTCGGTGGGAGTAGGATTCCACCAGGGCGCGCCATAGAGGGCCGACCCTCCCCCCTCCTCCACTCCTTTATATACGGGGGAGGGGGCACCCCATAGACACACAAGTTGATCATTGATCTCTTAGCCGTGTGCGTGTAAGTGCATCTAGTGCCCCTTAGTGATTTTGGTGTATTGAATACTTACAGGTTAAGAGACTGATGCGTTTGTGAGTGTACACAGGTCTATAAGTCTATGAGGAGTTTGATATTTACAGAGAAAGTCGACCCCTAAAAATGAAGTTCTTCGACTGAAGACTTTGGATTTCTGAAGACTTTGAAAATGAAGAAATTGGTGTGACCCTGAAGACTTGATATTCATTCGAGGAACATGAAGCGTGAAGACTTTTGTTTTCGTAGTTTCATTTTCTCTTTCTTGAGTCATAGGAAACACCGTACTGTTAAAGGGGGTCGAGGAAATACTAAGGAAAATTTTCCATGTGATGCTGAACTCAAAATCCTACACCTACCAATCCCTTTGAGTGAAGCCATTGGAAATCTCATACAGTTCAGAAAATTTCTTCAGTGACAGAGACGAAGTTCTTCTGGTCTCTGAAAAATTTGTTCTGACAAAGGAGTTAGGAATTCGCCAGTGCGGATTGCCTACAAGTGAGGAACATGATAGCCCTGAGGAATTTGATAGTCAAATTTCTGACCGTTGTTGTGCTACGCGCCAGCTGTCCCAAAATATCTACCCACCTAACGGTCATATCATTAAAGGGCATTCATGTCTTATCATGTCGGGCTGCTCCCTAGGCTATAAATAGCCGCCCCCTACAACCACTAGCTGGTTGGCTGCTCCAAGAGAAACTGACACTTGTCATTTGAGAGCATCCCATCCTCCGAGGACTTTGAGCGAAAATCATCAAGTGAGGAAACCCAAACCCAAACACCTACAAACCCAAAGTGATTGAGCATCACTGAAGAGATTGATCCTGCGTGGATCCGATGCTTGTTACCTTTGAAGCATGTGCATCTTCCAGATGGTTAGGCGTCATGGTCTAGAGCATCCAAGAGGAAATTGTGGATCACCGAGTGACAGAGTTTGTGAAGGTTTGGAAGTCACCTGAAGACTTACCACAAGTGATTGGGCGAGGTCTGTGTGACCTTAGCTCAAGGAGAATACGATGAGGACTGTGTGTCCGGGACTGTGTGTCCTCAGGTTTAAATACCTAGCCGCTCCAACCAGCCGTACAACTGTCACAGCAGTTGGAACCGGTCTACCAAATCATTGTCTTCACCAAGCCTACTGGTTCTATTTCCTCTTTCATTTCCTCATTACTATGTTGTATGCTTGTTCATATCTGTTTGAAGACTTTGACTGAAGACTTTCTCAATTTCCTCAGTTCAATTTCTTCAGTCTGCTTGTCTTCATCCTGTTTTATCATGTGCTTACGCTTCCTGTACTCTGTGTTTGTTTTTCATTTCATCATGATGTCCATGTTTATGTTATGTCATGTATGCGTCTAAGTACTTATTCCGTTGCAAGTAGTTCTTCGCTTAGGAATTTCCTCACCCTGAAATTCCTCAGTGAAGAATTCATAAAAATCACCTATTCACCCCCCCCCCCCTCTAGTCGACTTAACGCACTTTCAGTGCGGTGCCCCCCTCCACCATAATCCACCTTGGTCATATCGTTGCGGTGCTTAGGTGAAGCCCTGCGCCGGTAGCTTCCTCATCACCGTCATCACGCCGCCGTGTTGACGAAGCTCTCCCTAGACACTCAGCTGGATCAAGAGTTCGTGGGACGTCACCGAGCTGAACGTGTGCAGATCGTGGAGGTGTCGTACTTTCGGTACTAGGATCTATCGGATCGTGAAGACGTACGACTACATCAACCGCGTTGTCATAACGCTTCCGCTTACGGTCTACGAGGGTACCTAGACAACACTCTCCCCTCTCATTGCTATGCATCACCATGATCTTGCGTGTGCGTAGGAATTTTTTTGAAATTACTGTGTTCCCCAACATTGGTATCAGAGTCGGGTTTATGCGTAGATGTTATATGCATGAGTAGAACACAAGTGAGTTGTGGGCGATAATAGTCATACTGCTTACCAGCATGTCATACTTTGATTCGGCGGTATTGTTGGATGAAGCGGCCCAGATCGACATTACGCATACGCTTACACGAGACTGGTTCTACCGACGTGCTTCGCACACAGGTGGCTGGCGTGTGTCAGTTTCTCCAACTTTAGTTTAATTGAGTGTGGCTACGCCCGGTCCTTGTTGAAGGTTAAAACAACACATACTTGACGAAAAATCATTGTGGTTTTGATGCGTAGGTAAGAACGGTTCTTGCTCAACCCGTAGCAGCCACGTAAAACTTGCAACAACAAAGTAGATGACGTCTAACTTGTTTTTGCAGGGCTTGTTGTGATGTGATATGGTCAAGACGTGATGAGATATAAGTTGTTGTATGAGATGATCATGTTTTGTTGAAGTTATCGGCAACTGGCAGAAGCCTTATGGTTCTCAGTTTATTGCTTAAGATGCAAGCGCCAAATAATTGCTTTACTTTATCGTTGTGCGATAGTAATAGTTGCAAGAGCAATAGTTGGCGAGACGACCATGTGACGACACGTTGATAGAGATCAAGATGATGGAGATCATGGTGTCATGCCGGTGATGATAGAGATCATGACAGTACTTTGGAGATGGAGATAAAAGGCGCAAGATGATCATGGCCATATCATGTCACATATTTTGATTGCATGTGATGTTTACCCTTTATGCGTCTGATTTTGCTTAGTTCGGCGGCAGCATTATAAGATGATCTCTCACTAAATTTCAAGGTATAAGTGTTCTCCCTGAGTATGCACCGTTGTGACAGTTCGTCCTGCCGAGACACCACGTGATGATCGGGTGTGATAAGCTCTATGTTCACATATAACGGGTGCAAGCCAGTTTTGCACACGCGGAATACTCGGGTTAAACTTGACGAGCCTAGCATATGCAGATATGGCCTCGGAACACTGGAGACCGAAAGGTCGAGCATGAATCATATAGTAGATATGATCAACATAGTGATGTTCACCATTGAAAACTGCTCCATCTCATGTGATGATCGGACATGGTTTAGTTGATTTGGATCACGTGATCATTTAGATGACTAGAGGGATGTCTATCTAAGTGGGAGTTCTTAAGTAATATGATTAATTGAACTTTAATTTATCATGAACTTAGTCCTGATAGTATTTGCTTAACTATGTTGTAGATCAATATCTCACGATGTAGCTCCCCGTTTATTTTTGATATATTCCTAGAGAAAAACTATGTTGAAAGATGATAGTAGCAATGATGTGGACTAGCTCCGTGATCTGAGGATTATCCTCATGCTGCACAGAAGAATTGTGTTCTTGATGCACCGCTAGGTGACAGAACTATTGCAGGAGCAGATGCAGACGTTATGAACGTTTGGCAAGCTCAATATGATAACTACTTGATAGTTTAGTGCACCATGCTTCACGTCTTAGAACCGGGACTTCAAAAAAAATTAACGCTACGGAGCATATAAGATGTTCCAAGAGTTGAAATTGGTATTTCATACTCATGCCCGTGTCGATAGGTATGAGACCTCTGACAGTACTTTGCCTACAAGATGGAGGAGAATAGCTGAACCAGTGAGCATGTGCTCAGATTGTCTGGGTACTACAGTTGCTTCAATCAAGTGGGAGTTAATCTTCCTGATATGATAGTAATTGACAAAGTTCTCTAGTCACTATCACCAAGTTACTAGAACTTCGTGATGAACTATAATATGCAAGGGATAACGAAAACGATTCCCGAGCTCTTCGCGATGCTAAAATCGGCGAAGGTAGAAATCAAGAAAGAGCATCAAGTGTTGATGGTTGACAAGACCACTAGTTTCAACAAAAGGGCAAAGGATAGAAAGGGAACTTCAATAAGAATGACAAGCAAGTTGTCACTCCCATGAAGAAACCCAAAGCTAGACCCAAGCCTGAAACTGAGTGCTTCTACTGCAAAGGAAATGGTCACTGGAAGTGGAACTGCCCTAGATACTTGGCAGATAAGAAGGATGGCAAAGTGAACAAAGGTATATTGGATATACATGTTATTGATGTGTACTTTACTAGAATTTATAGCAAACCCTCGGTATTTGATACTGGTTCAGTTGCTAAGATTAGTAACTCGAAACGGGAGTTGCAGAATGAACATAGACTAGTTAAGGGTGAAGTGATAGTGTGTGTTGGAAGTGGTTCCGAGATTGATATGATCATCATCGCACACTCCCTATACTTTCGGGATTAGTGTTGAACCTAAATAAATGTTATTTGGTGTTTGCGTTGAGCATGAATATGATTTGATCATGTTTATTGCAATATGGTTATTCATTTAAGTCAAAGCATAATTGTTGTTCTATTTACATGAATAAAACCTTCTATGGTCATACACTCAATATAAATGGTTTATTGAATCTCGATCGTAGTGATACACATATTCATAATATTGAAGCCAAAAGATGCAAAGTTAATAATGATAGTGCAATTTATTTGTGGCACTTCCGTTTAGGTCATATTGGTGTAAAGTGCATGAAGAAAATCCATGGTGATGGGCTTTTGGAATCACTTGATTATGAATCACTTGATGCTTGCGAACCATGCCTCATGGGCAAGATGACTAAGAATCCGTTCTCCGGAACAATGGAGCGAGCAACTGACTTATTGGAAATAATACATACTGATGTATGCGATCCGATGAGTGTTGAGGCTCGCGGCGGGTATCATTATTTTCTGACCTTCACAGATGATTTGAGCAGATATGGGTATATCTACTTGATGAAACATAAATCGGAAACATTTGAAAAGTTCAAAGAATTTCATAGTGAAGTGGAAAATCATCATAACAAGAAAATAAAGTTTCTACAATCTCATCGTGGAGGAGAATATTTGAGTTACGAGTTTGGCCTTCATTCAAAACAATGTGGAATAGTTTCACAACTCACGCCACCTGGAACACCACAGCGTAATGGTGTGTCCGAACATCGTAACCGCACTTTATTAGATATGGTGCAATCTATGATGTCTCTTACCGATTTACCACTATCGTTTTTGGGGTTATGCATTAGAGACAGATACATTCACGTTAAATAGGGCACCATCTAAATCCGTTGAGACAACACCATATGAACTGTGGTTTGGCAAGAAACCAAAGTTGTCGTTTCTTAAAGTATGGGGCTGCGATGCTTATGTGAAAAAGCTTCAACCTGATAAGCTCAAACCCAAATCGAAGAAATGTATCTTCATAGGATACCCAAAGGAGACTGTTGGGTACACCTTCTATCACAGATCCGAAGGCAAGATATTCATTGCTAAGAATGGATCCATTCTAGAGAAGGAGTTTCTCTCGAAAGAAGTGAGTGGGAGGAAAGTAGAACTTGATGAGTTAGTTGTACCTTCTCCCGAATTGGAAAGTAGTTTGTCACTGAAATTAGTTCCAGTGATGCCTACACCAATTAGTGAGGAAGTTAATGATGATGATCATGAAACTTCAGATCAAGTTACTACCGAACCTTGTAGGTCAACCAGAGTACGATCCGCACCAGAGTGGTACGGTAATCCTGTTCTGGAAGTCATGTTGCTAGACCATGATGAACCTATGAAATATGTGGAAGCGATGATGAGCCCAGATTCCGACAGATGGCTTGAGGCCATGAAATCTGAGATAGAATCCATGTATGAGAACAGAGTGTGGACTTTGGTGGACTTGCCCGATGATCGGCAAGCCATTGAGAATAAATGGATCTTCAAGAGGAAGACGAACAATGATAGTAGTGTTACTATCTACAAAGCTCGACTTGTCGAAAAGGGTTTTTGACAAATTCAAGATGTTGACTACGATGAGATTTTCTTACTCGTATCGATGCTTAAAGTTTGTCCGAATCATGTTAGCAATTGCCACATTTCATGAAATCTGGCAAATGGATGTCAAAAACTGCATTCCTTAATGGATTTCTTAAAGAAGAGTTGTATATGGTGCAACAAGAAGGTTTTGTCAATCCTAAAGGTGCTAACAAAGTGTGCAAGCTCCAGCGATCCATCTATGGACTGGTGCAAGCATCTCGTAGTTGGAATATACTCTTTGATAAGGTGATCAAAGCATATGGTTTTATACAGACTTGCGGTGAAGCCTGTATTTACAAGAAAGTGAGTGGGAGCACTACAACATTTCTAAAAATAATATGTGAATGACATATTGTTGATCGGAAATAATGTAGAATTTTTCTGGAAAGCATAAAGGAGTGTTTGAAAGAAGTTTTTCAAAGAAAGACCTCGGTGAAGCTGCTTACATATTGAGCATCAAGATCTATAGAGATAGAACAAGACGCTTGATAAGTTTTTTCAATGAGTACATACCTTGACAAGATTTTGAAGTAGTTTAAAATGGAACAGTCAAAGAAGGAGTTCTTGCCTGTGTTGCAAGGTGTAGGTTGAGTAAGACTCAAAACACGACCACGACAGAAAATAGAAAGAAAATGAAAGTCATTCCCTATGCCTCAGCCATAGGTTCTATAAAGTATGCTATGTTGTGTACCAAACCTTTTGTGTACCTTGCCATGAGTTTGGCAAGGGGGTACGATATTGATCCAGGAGTGGATCACTTGACAGCGGTCAAAATTATCCTTAGAAGACTAAGGAAATATTTCTCGGTTATGGAGGTGATAAAGAGTTCATCGTAAAGAGTTACGTCGATGCAAGCTTTGACACCGATCTGGATGACTCTAAGTCACAATCCGGATACATATTGAAAGTGGGAGCAATTAGCTAAAGTAGCTCCGTGCAGAGCATTGTAGATAGAAATTTGCAAAATACATATGAATCTGAATTTGGCAGACCCGTTGACTAAACTTCTCTCACAAGCAAAACATGATCACACCTTAGTACTCTTTGAGTGTTAACCACATGGCGATGTGAACTAGATTACTGACTCTAGTAAACCTTTTGAGTGTTGGTCACATGGCGATGTGAACTATGGGTGTTAATCACATGGTGATGTGAACTATTGGTGTTAAATCACATGGCGATGTGAACTAGATTATTAACTCTAGTGCAAGTGGGAGACTGAAGGAAATATGCCCTAGAGGCAATAATAAAGTTATTATTTATTTCCTTATATCATGATAAATGTTTATTATTCATGCTAGAATTGTATTAACCGGAAACTTAGTACATGTGTGAATACATAGACAAACAAAGTGTCACTAGTATGCCTCTACGTGACTAGCTCGTTGAATCAAAGATGGTTAAGTTTCCTAGCACTAGACATGAGTTGTCAGTTGATTAATGGGATCACATCATTAGAGAATGATGTGATTGACTTGACCCATTCCGTTAGCCTAGCACTTGATCGTTTAGTTTATTTTCTATTTCTTTCTTCATGACTTATACATGTTCCTTTGACTATGAGATTATGCAACTCCCGAATACCGGAGGAACACTTGGTGTGCTACCAAACATCACAACGTAACTGGGTGATTATAAATGTGCTCTACAGGTGTCTTCGATGGTGTTTGTTGAGTTGGCATAGATCCAGATTAGGATTTGTCACTCCGATTGTCGGAGAGGTATCTCTGGGCCCTCTCGGTAATGCACATCACTATAAGCCTTGCAAGCAATGTGACTAATGAGTTAGTTGCGGGATGATGCATTACGGAACGAGTAAAGAGACTTGTCGGTAACGAGATTGAACTAGGTATTGAGATACCGACGATCGAATCTCGGGGAAGTAACATACCGATGACAAAGGGAACAACGTAATCGTTATGCAGTTTGACCGATAAAGATCTTCGTAGAATATGTGGGAGCCAATATGAATATCCAGGTTCCGCTATTGGTTATTGACCGGAGACGTGTCTCGGTCATGTCTACATAGTTCTCGAACCTGTAGGGTCCGCACGCTTAACGTTCGGTGACGATCGGTATCATGAGTTTATGTGTTTTGATGTACCGAAGATAGTTCGGAGTCCCGAATGTGATCACGGACATGACGAGGAGTCTCGAAATGGTCGAGACATAAATATCGATAAATTGGAAGCCTATGTTTGGACATTGTAATGGTTCCGAGTGAGTTCGGACATATACCGGAGTACCGGGGGGTTACCGGAACCCCCCAGGGAGTATATGGGCCCTAATGGGCCGTAGTGGAGAGAGAGAGGGGCAGCCAGGGCAGGCTACGCGCCCCCTCCCCCTCTGGTCCGAATTGGACTAGGAAGGGGGGGCCCCCCCTTTCCTTCCTCCCTCTCTCCCCCTTCCTTCTCTCCTAGTCCAACTAGGGAAGGGGGGAATCCTACTCCCGGTGGGAGTAGGACTCCTCCAGGGCATGCCATAGAGGGCCGGCCCTCCCCCCTCCTCCACTCCTTTATATACGGGGGAGGGGGTCACCCCATAGGCACACAAGTTGATCATTGATCTCTTAGCCGTGTGCGGTGCCCCCCTCCACCATAATCCACCTCAGTCATATCGTTGCAGTGCTTAGGCGAAGCCCGGCGCCGGTAGCTTCATCATCACCGTCATCACGCCGTCGTGATGACGAAGCTCTCCCTCGACACTCAGCTGGATCAAGAGTTCGTGGGACGTCACCGAGCTGAACGTGTGCAGATCGCGGAGGTGTCGTACTTTCGGTACTAGGATCGGTCGGATCGTGAAGGCGTAAGACTACATCAACCGCGTTGTCATAGCGCTTCCGCTTATGGTCTACGAGGGTACGTGGACAACACTCTCCCCTCTCGTTGCTATGCATCACCATGATCTTGCGTGTGCGTAGGAAATTTTTTGAAATTATTGCGTTCCCCAACATCATCAGTGCACAAGCTTGCTGCCTGTTCATGCCATTTGCAGTTTCATTCTTCATACCTTGCTTAGACCTATTGGTAGCTGCATTCATAACGCTATGCTCCTGTGCATTCAAAAGTTCCTCCCTCCGGTTCTCCGCAGCGGCATCACCAACGAGATAATGCTTGTAAACAAGATACTCGAACTCAACATTGTACAAATCCCGTGTTATAAATCACAAGTGACCTATCCCAAAATACATGCCAAGGTAAAAAAAACTCCAAACTTTTCAGCCAAAATTGAAGAGAAACCCCATGGAAATCAAAAGACTAACCCCATGGTTTCAGCATTTATAGAAGATCCAACCGTCGTGCTTCTCCGTCATCGAGACGTACATGCGCACCTTCTTCTTGCAGGATGGTCGGCAGATCAGGGGCAACGTCAATGCCTTATGGCGAACAGCTGAGGAGCTAGTGGAAGGCATGAGCACCACAGGGGAAAGAACTGTCGCGAGATGGGATCTAGTGGTGACCGGCGGACTCGACGATTGCCGACGAGAAAGGTGGTGGCGGAGCAGTCGCACGCGAGAGGGGGAGAAAGCTTAGGGATTGAAGAGGATGCGTCATGGCTTAGGGATTTGACGAGGTTGGGATTTTTGGCTCTTTACAAAAAACACCTCCATGCAAAATTGGCCTAATATAGCAGCGTACGTGGCGGTCAACAAATGGTCAAACCAGTCTCTTACACGACGCGTACGTGTGACAGTGATCATATTTTCATGTCAAATCATATATAGTGACCATAACAAGCGTATTCAGAAGTCTGGTGACCGTATCATGCTTTTGCGCATGTGCGCGAGAGATGCGAGAGCTTCGAGCAGTGTCGAGCAAGTACGCCACGGGCGAAAAAATTTCCCCCGCAACTCCCGGAGCGCCTAACCTAGGCGATTAGGGTTTATGGGTGGAACACGACGGCGCATGCTGAATCTCGGCGAGGCGATCGGAGGGGAACCTGCTGATGGCTTCATCGTCAACACAGGACCGAGGAAAGGATCCCTTATCGCCGTGGACGGCAAGGGCAAAGCTAGCGGAGGCCCTGGGAAAACTCGACATCACCGAGGAGGAGGCCACGCCGCTGGTGCTAGATGACGCGGACGAGGGAGCGCCGAAGATGTGGATGCTGGCTGGCAAAGTGCTTCACAGGAATATCCTCCACATCCAGACCATCACCAACGCGCTTCGTCCGGCCTGGGGAAACCCTAGAGGTTTGGATTTCAAATCGGTAGGGGATAACACCTTTGTGGCCGAGTTTGCAAATAGGAGGGATCGTGACCGCGTCTGGCAAGGGGCGCCATGGCATATCAACAAGCACGCTGTAATCCTCTCTGATTTCGACGAGTGCATGCGCCCCTCTGAACTGCGGTTTGACAAATTGCAGATGTGGGCTAGGGTTGTTAATCTACCCTTCAACCTACGCAATGAAAAGTGGTGTGCAGCGATTGCTAAACAGATTGATGAGCACGCATCAGATGTGATCTTTGATCACACAATGGCTATCTGCGAGCCAGAGTGACAGTGGATGTTAACAAGCCATTAAGGGCGTTGGATCTTGATTGAATCAGCGAGAAGGAAGAGCATGGATCCCTATGACATCCAGTATGAGAATATCCCGCACTTCTGCTTTTCGTGTGGTCGTCTAGGCCACTCGGACTTGTACTGTCCAACATCGGGGGCTAGAGATGCCAATGGAGATCTGCCCTTCGGGAAGGGACTGCGAGCTTCGGATGGAAGCAAAAAAGGTAGCTCCAGTGAGAACATGCCTAGAGAGCATCATGAGAATCAGAACAACAAGGCTGAGACAAGAGGCTCGACCACTGCAGCTGAGAAAGGTGCTGAGGTAAACTCCCCAGTCAAAATCAGAAACCAGAACAAACGGAAGGAGGGGCCGCCGGCTAATAAGCAGGTGTACAGGAGGGTAACTGTACCCTTGCTGACTAATGAGGCGTTCGAAGATGCACCTGGTGACCAAGTATTAAAAGTTACAGAGGAGGATCCTAGGACCTCTTTTGTCGATGAAGATGGGGAGAGAGTTCCCAAGAAGAAAAAACCAACCCCGGTCAACTCTGGGCATTCGACAGAGGCTGCGGCGCAGCCCTGCCATTCGCAATGAATTGCCTCAGCTGGAACTATCGCGGGCTTGGGAACCCAGCGGCAGTTCGAGAGCTTCGCAGTGTCGTGAAGCAGGAAGGGCCCGGTCTCCTCTTTCTGATGGAGACGAAAATTTCGGCCAAACGTGTTGAAAACTTGAAGTCCACACTCAGTTACACAGGTTGTTTTGCTGTAAACAGTGAGGGATTGAGTGGAGGAGTTGCGCTATTCTTGTCAACCAACGTCAAGGTTGAACTCAAGAACTTTAGTTCTAGCCATATTGATGCTATGGTGCAGACAAATGACCCGGATGCAAGTCCGTGGCGCTTCACGGGATTCTACGGAGCCCCTAGAGCGGCAGATCGCCACCACAACTGGAGATTTTTACGCACTCTTAAAGCACTACCACATGCACCTTGGTTGTGTGTAGGCGACTTTAATGAGACACTTTTTGCCTCAGAACACTCCTCGCGAGCTGCCCGCCCGGAGTGGCAGATGCGAGCTTTCCGCGAGGCTACTGATGATTGCTTGTTCCAGGATCTCGGATGGACTGGGGCAGAGTATAGATGGGATAATGGTCAACCGGGTGTTGATAATGTGAAATCGAGGCTGGATAGAGCCTTTGGAAACTCGGATATACTCCACATGTATAGCTGCACACGAGTGAGACACATAAGCACGACCGAGTCAGATCACTGCTTCGTGCTCGTGGAGCTTAAAGAGCAAGTGTCAGCGTACAGAACAAGAGGACCGAAACCTTTTCGCTACGAGGAAGTATGGCAAACCCATGCAGATTACGACCAAATGGTTTTGGGAAGCTGGCAACGAGGGTCGGGTAAGCAAGGGTTGGCTGGTGTGATCACTGCACTTCATCACATGCAAGAGACATTATCTGCATGGGGTGCGAGAGAGTTTGGCAGCCTCACTGCCACCATCAAGAAGCTTCGGGCAAAGCTGGATCGCTTGCGATGTCAGTCTGTTGGTCGAGGCCCATCAGATGAGGAGAAGGCCACTGTTAAAAAGATGAGAGAGGCTCTTCGTCAGGAAGAGATTTGGATGCGCCAGAGGTCGAGAGTACCCTGGTTGCGTCATGGCGATCGCAACACCAAATTCTTTCATGCCCAAGCGGCCATGAGAAGACGCATAAACAAGATCGAAAGACTCGTACGTGATGATGGCTCTGTCTGCCAAACTCAGGAGGACGACCAGACTGAAGTCCATCAGTTTTACCAAGCTCTGTACACGTCGCAGGGTTTCAACCCTATGGATGAGCTATTGGACTTGATTCCAACCCGTGTGTCTGATCAAATGAATGAGCAGATCGACATGGCCTATACTGAACAGGAGGTCAAAACCGCACTGTTTCAGATGGCGCCATCAAAAGCACCGGGAGTGGACGGCTTCACCGCGGGATTCTTTTAGAGGCACTGGACAATTCTAAAAGAAGACATTGTACCGGCGGTGCTGGGATTTCTGAATGGGGGCGAACTACCGGAGGGGATGAATGATACATCTATCACACTGATTCCTAAGGTACGGCATCCTCAGAGCATTAAGCAATATAGACCCATCTCCCTTTGTCCTGTTTTGTACAAAATAGCAGCAAAATGCATTGTCAACAGGATAAGAGGTTTTCTGAACAGTATCGTGAGTGAGGAGCAAAGTGCCTTTGTACCAGGACGACTCATCACTGATAATGTGCTTATAGCACATGAAAGTGTGCATGCACTGAAAAGAAGGAAAAAGGAAAGAACTTTGCTTGCACTGTCAAACTGGACATGATGAAAGCATACGACCGCGTTGAATGGCATTATCTCGAGAATATCATGTCTAAGCTAGGCTTCAGTGCCTCCTTTGTTCGGCTGATTTTGAAGTGTGTCTCGTCAGTCCGATTTGCAGTCCGTATGAATGGTGAATTATTGCCATTCTTCACCCCCTCCAAGGGGTTGCGACAAGGCTGCCCGGTGTCGCCTTATCGTTTTCTCCTCTATGCAGAAGGCTTCACAACTCTACTCAATAGTTTTGGTGGAGCCCAGGTAGACAGAGGAGTTCGGGTTAGCATCCATTCACCTTGGATAAACCATCTGCTATTCGCAGATGACAGTCTCATTTTCATGAATGCAAAGGTTGAGAGTGCTACAAGGCTAAACCATATACTGGATACTTATGGAGTGTGCTCGGGCCAACGTGTGAACAAGGACAAAATTTCCATCTTTTTTAGCCCAAACACACCTGATCCGGTTAGAGCTGCCCTGAAAACAACTCTGGGCGTTTCGGCCGAGGCCTTCAACGAGAGATACTTGGGCCTGCCGACTGCACTGGGACGGATCACCTCCGGGACCTTTGCCTACATTGGGGAACGGGTGCGATCGAGGATGAATGGCGGGACTGAGCGCTTGGTTTCTTGCGCGGCAAGGGAGGTCTTGCTCAATTCAGTTGCCCAATCCATTCCAACATTTACAATGAGCTGCTTCAAATTAACCAAGAAAGTTTACAAGAGCATCTCGTCGCCGATGGCAAGATATTGGTGGAGCAGCTCCATCGATCGCAAATCTCTCCACTCGATAGATTGGAAGTCCTTATCACTCCCAAAAATCAGAGGAGGAATGGGTTTCCGCGACTTGGAATGTTTCAATATCGCGCTTTTGGGCAAACATGGCTAGAGAATGATGACAAACCCGGAGTCCTTGTGCTCTAGGGTTCTAAAAGGACGCTACTTCCCAAATTCCGATTTTATGAGTGCTTCTGTACCACGCAACACATCCACAACGTGGAAAGGTATCATGGCTGGGAGGAAGGCACTTGAAGCCGGCTTGCTATGGCGAATTTGTGATGGTACTTCTGTGAAAATCTGGACTGATCGGTGGCTACCTGGCAAGCTATCTCTGCAGCCCTCAATTCAGATCGGGAGCGCCAACCTTCACACAGTATCAGACCTTATCGATACAGACAACTGGAGCTGGAAAGTTGATCTTATAAGGAGCAATTTCACACCACCCGATGCGGATGCAATCCTGAACCTACCCCTCCGACAGGGTGGTGGCGACGATTTCTGGGCGTGGGCTTACGAAAGGTCGGGCTCCTATACTGTAAAATCTGCGTATCGTGCTCTAATGACCCGTAATGAGCAGCTAGCTCTAGGGGAAGGGATGACTACCGAATCTTCAGAGAATGACAAACAGTTATGGACTCGGCTATGGAAGCTCAAGGTGCTACCCAAAGTCCGCGTTTTTTGGTGGCGGGTTCTTCGCGGCATCTTGCCGGTGGAATCAACATTGAAACACAGGCATATAGCAACTTTGGCCAGATGCAAAATCTGCAAGGGTGCAGACGAAGACATGATGCACGCCCTCATCAAGTGTTCCCATGCCCAAGGTTTTTGGACAGAAGCCAGGAGATGTCTCAACGTCAAACTACCACAACTACATCCGATTACATGGTGCAAGGACATTTTATGTGACACGCGCATCAATGAAGGGGACCGGCCGAAGATCATCTCTGTTATGTGGGCTATATGGACTTCTCGCAACAACATAACACATGATCGAGAGAGCTGGCATCCGGGCCAGTCCCTCAAGCGGATCCAAGAAGCCCTTATGATGTTGGAGCTTCCCGAAGAACATACTAGGATCATACCTGGTTATGGTTGGAGACCACCCGATCTAGAGTGGCTCAAGATACACACAGACGCTAGCGTCTCATTGACTGATAACAGAAGCGGAGCGGGGGGCTTGCTCGAACCTCATCCACATTTGTTGCTGCCTGGAGCAAGCCGCACAATCATGTCACGGATCCGCTTATAGCATAAGCCCTGGCTCTGCGAGACGGAGTTATCTTTGGCAAGCTTCGAGGTTCCTCGCGAGTCGTGCTTGAAGTAGATTGTCTAGAGCTCGTGCAGCTTCGGAACTCGCGACAATTTTCGCGCTCTGTCATAGCGCCCATACTTCTCGAAATTGAAGGGCTAGCCTCTACTTTCCTTAGTTTTGATATTCATCATGTAATGAGACGAGCTAACAATTCAGCGCACCTCTGTGCTGATGGACTCTCCTCCCGGTTTCCTAGTGACGAGCCTTATGGCTGATCGCGCTGGAGCCGCTTATGAATAAAGCTCTATGTTTCCCGCAAAAAAAAAAAGCGAGAGATGCGAGAGCTTGAGCTGAGAACATCGGTCCTCTCTTGTGGGTGTGTGGTCTATCTGATCCAACAATTGTGGGCGCATCAATCTACGGCTCTAAGGCGAACGACTTGGGCCTTTGGCCGGCCGACTGGCACAGAGTAGTGCCCGCTTATGGCTGGGATTGTAATTCAATCAAGATAATATTGCTGCGTGCAAAAACAAAAAAATATAGGCCTTTCTTGAATACTCCCTTCGTCCGGAAATACTTGTTATCAAAAGGGACAAAAAAGGATGCATCTAGAACTAAAATACATCCCCTTTTATTCATTTTGATGACAAGTATTTCCGTACGGAGAGAGTACAAACCAAAATTAAACATCATACTAAACATTAAACATACTAGCATTAACGCACCTACTCGTTGTCCTTGTTGCTGGAGTCATCCTCGCGGGGCGAGGGCTGGTTACCGTCGAGGGTGTGGTAGATGAGCGTGCTGGAGACGGTATATATGAACTGGCACTCGTTGAAGAGCGTCAGGATGCACTCGGCCGCAGCTGCATCTCCGGCGGGGGTGGCCTCCTTCGCCTCCCACAAGGCGCGCTCGGCTGCCCGTAAGCGCTGGATTGACGGATCGCAGATGCGCCCGAGGCGACGAAAGGTCGCCCACGCCGGCGCTCCGGCGATGCGGGACAGCGCGTCTGCTCCGTGCGCATTTCCGACACCGGACGGCAGAGGGAGGATCTTCCGGCCTCGTCCTCATTGCATCGTTTGCGGTCGCCGAACCCCCCGCCGCCGCCACAACCGGCACCCACTGACACCATCTCCAGCAACTTCCGGCGGTTAAATGCGGTGCAAATCGCAGTCGGAGGTCTAGGGATTTCTCACTGGAGGAGGAATTTCGTGGCGGGGGTGGATGTGGGGAAACGGGACGGGAACCCTAAAAAGCCCCGCCGCCCACATATATGGAGGAATGGAGGCCGGTTTACGGGCCGCGTGTAAAAGTTTTACAGGCTTGACCCTTTTGAGCGGACCTGCTCGGGCGTATGTTTGATCCATCCCGTAAAAAGACCAAAAAACGCATTTTTCTTGACTTATACGGGATGTGCTTAGAGGGTGTTTGTTTCCAGGGACTTATTGGTTTAGGGACTTAAAAAAGCCCCTATAAGTCCCACCTAAACCAAACACAAGGGACTTATTGGGACTTATTGTGGTGATTTGGGACTTATCAAATAAGACTCTCAGGGAGGAGCTTATTGGGACTTTTCCATCGATCCCCCGCCCAAGACCTTCCCGTGCCGCCGCTCCTTCCCCGCGACGCCCTCTGCTCCAATCGCCGCCCGCCCAAAGGTGCCTAGAACCGCCGCCGCCCCAAGACCCAGAGCCGCCGCCGCCATGGTCGACGACGAGGACGACCGGATCCCCTTCTTGTCTCCGCTCCACACGCATCATCGAGGCATCGCAGGCTCATCCGCCGGGAAATCTCGGGAGGAATGGGATTCTTCGATCTCAACCACAACATCGACGACTTCCGGAGTTGGGCTCAGACCAAGAACTCCTCTTGACCAGTCCGCTGCCATGGTCTTCCTCCTACTGGAGCTGCTCGTGGGAGGCCCATGTCTCAGGACGGAGGAGGCCGAGCACGGTCTCTAAACTTCGGAGGCCGAGCCGGCTCTCACCTGCGTCCGTTCGTCGCCCCGGGCGCAGCTGCCGGTGAGGGAGGCGTGATAGGGCGTGGGAGGACCGTGTCGCAGGTCACCGGACGCGGTGTAGGTCGAGCCCATGGGTCCTCATCGGCCGGTAGTAGAGGAAAAGCTGTGGGGAAGCAACGTGTGTCGTCAACTGCTGCATCTTCAGAAGATGTCGATGAGAATGAAGGCTTTGAAGATGAAGATGAGGATTTTGCTTTTGGAGAGGTAAAATTCTGATTGGTATACATAGTTAGCTTTCTGTCACAGGGTGCAAATTCTTCTTCTTTATATGCTAGCTAATTGTATGTAAAATGGTATACCTTGGTGTAGAATTTGAACCAGCTTGATTCTACTTTTTTTTGAATTGTGTACTTGTTATTTTTTGTTTAGAAAAACATTGCCAAGGCTGATTGGACAGACGAGCATATTACTATATTTTGTAACATTGCCTGTGAGGAAGCTAGGGATGGGCACTGTGTGAATGGTACTTGGACAAGTAGAGCCTACAATAACATGAAGAAAAAAATTTATCAGTGTGCTGGCCTCCTCCATACTACCAAGCAATTCAAAAATTGCATAACTAGACTCAAGAGCCACTATACTGCTTGGGTGTGGTTGGGGCAGCAAACTGGTTGTGGCCGAACTGGAGATGGAGCTATAACCGCATCGAATGAGTGGTGGAAAAAAGTAATTAAGGTACATACATTATTCTGCAAAATACATCTGAATTGCTCACAATTGGTTACATTATTTAGCCTTGTCCTAATTACCTAACTAATGTTGCAGGAGAGACCAGATGTCAGAAAATTCAAGGGTGGCAATCCTGAGTATTTGGATATGCTAATATAGCTATTTCAAGGTGTCCCATAGATGAAGATGAAGAAGAATATGTTGTTGCCGATGATGGAAATGAGGAGAGTCCAATGAGCACCACCAGCAGGAAGAGGGGAAGCAGCTGCGGTGAACAGTCAGCTTCAAGCCCAGGCAAGAAACACAAGAGCCCAATGGTGAAACTAATGACAGGGCTCATCAATACTATGAATAGTGAGAACACTTCTGACATGATCACTGAATATGCAAACAAAAGGCAGGAAGCAAAGGACAAGGCAAAAGAGAAGAAAGCAAACAACACTAAGGAATCCATTACTCATTGTCAATTGTTGGCAGTTCAATGTGGTGCAGAAGAAACAAGTGTGGAGTACTTCATGGCAACTCAACTGTTTGCAGATGAGGCAAACAGAGTCATATTTCAGAACATTTCAAGTGATCAGGCTAGACTGACTTGGTTGAAGAGGTGGTGCATGATGAAGAAGTTGTCCTAGTGTAGTAGTGATCTTGTTTGTCCTTTTAATAATATACCTATGTAATGGGCCTTTGCCGTGTGACCTTGTTAAATGATGAATGCGTGTTAGTGTGTTTCATTTGCATGTACTAATGTTTTCTAGTTGACGAGGTGGTGCATAATGAAGAAGTTGTACTAATGTTTGCATGTTTGAGGATGATGACAGCGGTGTTGATGGAATCAGCAATGATGATGGGAGCAGCAAAGTGATGATGAAGCACCGATGTTGTTCATGCACCAAAAAGGAAGAGAAGAATGATGCAGATGGCCTGCATGATTGGTATGTACTACTTGGACTCTTACGGTAACAAAGGACCTAGAAGAGTACCAATACAGTCTGGGCATGATTGGGTTATGACAACACTAGGCAACGAAACTGCTTGTTACAACATGTTTAGAATGCACAGACCAGTGTTTGAAAAATTGCATAGTGTGCTAGTTGATTCCTATGGTTTGAAGTCCACTAAAAGAATGCCATTAGTTGAGTCTCTAGGCCTGTTTCTTTGGATAGTAGGTTCCCCTCAATCTGTTAAGACAAGCAGAAAACAGATTTTTTAGGTCATTGGAGACAATTGTAAGGAAGTTTGATAAAGTTTTGGAATGTCCGATCAAGCTTGCAAAAGACATCATCGTGCCGAGATCGTCAATTCAGAACTGTGCATTCCAAATTAAGATCTAGAAAGTATGCACCATTTATGGATAATTGCATTGGTGCAATAGATGGGACACACATACAAGTTGTGGTACCAGTTGCCACTGCTACCCAAGCATAGGAATAGACATAAGGAGAAGAGTCGAATGTGATGTGTGTGTGTGACTTTGATATGAGATTCACATTTGTCCTAGCTGGTTGGCCAGGATCAGTGCATGACATGAGGGTCTTCAATGATGCACGATCCAGATTTGGTGACAAGTTTCCAAAACCTCCACCTAATAAGTTTTATCTTGTGGACTCAGGGTACCCAAATAAACCGGGTTATCTTGCACCATACAAGGGTTTAACCTATCATTTCCAGGAGTACCGTGATGGCACAATGCCTAGAGGAAAAAAGGAACACTACAATTTCACCCATTCTTCACTTAGAAATGTCATCGAGAGGTGTTTTGGAGTCTTGAAGAACAAGTGGAGGATTTTGTTTCACTTGCCTAGTTATCCACAGCCGAAACAAAGCAAAATCATTGTGGCTTGCATTGCACTGCACAATTTTATTAGACAAAGTCAACTGCCCGATATAGAATTCGACAAGTGTGATGAAGATGAAAATTATGTACCATTGTCTATGCCAACGACCACAACAAATGATTCAACAAATGAGACGGACAGTGCTGCTATGAATCAATTCAGAGCTTGGGTCGCTGATGGGTTGTGGTCCTTGAAACAACAATGATATGAACAAGTGTTGTTCGCTTATGTAATTTCTTTTATCTCGGTTGTTATGTACTCGCTCTTATTTTGGTTCTTATGAACAAGTGTTAATCATTTGTATGAACAAGTGTTATGAACAAGTGTTATTTCGATTGTCACTATTCTGTAATTCGTTTGTATGGAAAATGGTTATGTGAACAAGTGTTTTATCAACTTATAAGTCCCTGTAAACAAACAGACAGAGACTTATGACTTATAAGTTAGGACTTAAAAAAGTCCTATGACTTATGAAACAAATAGGGCCTTAGACATGCTCTAGGTATATATAGTACAACAAAAACAGACGAAACCATCCATACAAATGTCAAAACCTCCCCAGCACCGCGACCGTCCATGGCGCCCTCCTTCCTCGGACCTCCTCTCCGCCACCCGCTTCCACGCGCTCGCATTTCCCATGCATCACCATCCGCGCTTCGCCTCAGGCACCAGCGTCTCTCCCCCCTCCCCATCGCCGCGACGCACCACACGCGAAAGAATCCACCAATTGCTCTCCCCGGCCGGACGTACGAACAATGGCGCCGAGCAAGCTCCGCAAGGCGCTGGGAGCGGTCAAGGACAAGACCAGCATCGGTCTGGCCAAGGTGGGCGGCGGCAGCGGTTTCGCGTCACCGGAGCTCGAAGTGGCCATCGTCAAGGCCACCAAGCACGATGAGAACTTCCCCGCCGACGAGCGCCGCATCCGCGAGATCGTCTCGCTCACGCGCGACTCCCGCGGGTCCGCCGGCGCCTGCGTGGCCGCGCTGTCGCGCCGTCTCGGGCGCACCCGGAGCTGGGACGTGGCGCTCAAGACGCTGGTGATCGTGCGCCGCCTCCTCGCCGAAGGCGATCCGGTGTTCGAGCAGGAGCTATTCTACGCCACGCGGCGGGGCACGCGCATGCTCAACATGTCCGACTTCTGCGGCCGCGCTAGCGACGACGACGCGTGGGACTACTCCGCGTTCGTCCGCACCTACGCCGCTTACCTCGACGACCGCCTCGAGCACCGGATTCAGGCCAGGCAGGGCGGCCCCAACCGCTGCAAGCTGCTCCGCGACGAGCTCTACATGTCCCCCGGAAACCGCTTCAGCAACGAGGGTGTTAACGGGGGTAAACGGGAGGACGCGGCGGCGGACGCCGACGCCGCCAAGGCGGTGGCGATCGTGCCGAGGGAGACGCCGACGAGCGAGATGACGCTGGAGCAGCTCCTCGCCAAGGTCCAACAACTGCAGCATCTCCTCGACCGATTCATCGCTTGCCGACCCGTAGGTGAGTGAGTCCATCCGCGCGTGCACGCAACTGTTTGCTCACATTCTCGTGTGGGATTGGGATCACGCCATCGCCGAGCGTGTACTGACATGGAACGACACGTCTCAGGCGCGGCGAAGACGAACCGGGTGGTGTCGGTGTCTCTGTACCCGCTGGTGAAGGAGAGCGTGCAGCTGTACTGCGAGCTCACAGAGGTCATGGCCGCGCTCATGGAGCAGTTCCCGGTCATGGAGACCGCGGACTGCGAGCGCGTGACCGGAGTCTTCTGCGGCCTCGCCAAGCAGATCGAGGATCTCGACTCTTTCTACGCGTGGTGCAAGGACGCCTACGTCTGCCGCCAGTCCGACGTGCCGGAGGTGGAGGTCATCACGCAGGAGAGGCTAGAGCTCATGGACGAGTTCATCTGCGACAGGCGCGGCGCCGAGTATGTGCAGAGGCTGCCGCCGCCGTCGCCGGAGCCGTCCAGCCCGGAGCCAGAGGTCGAGGAGTACGACGTGAGCGCCACCAGGGCCCTTCCGGCGCCCTTGGAGCAGCCGGCTGCCGTGGAGCAGGAGCACGATGCCAGCGAGACGCCGCATGCTGAGCCGGAGGCTCCGCTGATCACAACCGACGTGGTCGACGAGGAGGCGGACTTCTTGAACTTGAAGGCGGACGCCATGTCCGGGGAAGAGCACGGGCAGCAGCTGGCGCTGGCCCTGTTCGATGGCAACCCAGCCGGATCGGCGCCGGCATGCGACGTGTTCGACCCCTCATCGGCGGACTGGGAGACGGCGTTGGTCGAGTCGGCGAGCGCTCTCGCGAACCAGCGCGCGATGCTAGGGGGCGGGCTCGACATGATGGCCCTCGACGGCATGTACAACCACGCAGCGGCGGCGAACGCGCAGGCGTTCTCCGGCAGCGCGAGCAGCGTGGCCTTGCGGCCGCCCGGAGCGCCCATGCTGGCCCTGCCCGCGCCGCCGGGGATGTGCAGCGCCGTACCAGGTGGGGACCCCTTCGCGGCGTCGACGGTGGTGCCGCCGCCGACGTACGTGCAGATGTCCGACATGCAGACGAAGCAGCAGCTTTTGACGGAGGAGCAGATGGTGTGGCAACAATATGGCAAGAATGGCATGCAGGGGCAGGGGGGCCTGGCAATGCGAGAGCAGAGACCGCAGCAGCTCATGCCTCCTGGCGTTTACCATCGTGCTTCTTAGATTTCATGAAATGTCGTTCAATTTATTTATTTTCATTATTGGCGATGAATTGGAGATCAGGTAGTCTAATGTGCAGAGAGTTATAAATGAAGACAAATGTAACGGTTGCAGTAAACAGCGCGTGTTTGACCTCACGAAAAGTTTACGAAGGCACAATATTTTTCACTCTAGCCTACCGGTAGAAAGCATTGGCAAAGCTACAGGCACTTTTATTAAAGCATCTTCAATAGATTTGACGGTCCAAAATCGGAGATGTAAATTTTGGACCGCCAAAAAATGCGTTTTGGAGCTCTGAAAAAATGCCAACTCCAACAGATGGTCCAAATTCATGGTCCAAAATTATAGTCCAAAACTGGCCAGCAGCCGCCCGGCTGCTGTTCAGCCGCTGTCCAGCCACTGTACAGCCGCACATATTTCAAAATAACATAAAAAAATTCATGTCCACAATATCAAATTATTACATAGTTCTTCAGATCCAGGAGATGCAATGCAACACAAATACAACATAGTTTTGCACAATACAACATAGTTTTGAACAAACAAATAATGAATCTATGCGGATCTTTCGCCATGCCATTTCCAATGTTCTTCCATCAAATCTTTTTGAAGTTAGTCATGCACATCGCTATCTCTAATCTCGCTGTACACCTTCATAAAACATCTTATGCGCTCCTCTTTGCGCATGGGGTTAACACGAATGCCCATCAACTGATAGAAGTTGTAATCTAAATTTTTTTTCCACGCTCGTTCTCAATGATCATCTTATGCATGATCACGCAAGCGATTATGATGTACCAAAGGATCTTTTGATCCCAAAATCTAGATGGTCCTCGCACAATAGCAAATTGGGATTGCAAAATCCCAAATGCCCTGTCAACATCTTTTCTAGCCGCCGCTTGTGCATTATGAAAGACAAATTCTTTCTTACCTTCAGGTTTTGCAACCAGCTTGACGAATGTATTCCACCTCTGATAGATCCCATCTGCAAGATAGTACCCATAGTTGTAGGTGCGGCCATTTGCTTCGAAGGTCACCGGTGGTGCTTCTCCATTTGCTAAGTTGGCAAAGAGAGGTGACCGGTCGAGCACGTTGATGTCGTTGCAAGAACCGTGCATACCAAAATTGAAGGAAATATGCCCTAGAGGCAATAATAAAGTTATTATTTATTTCCTTATTTCATGATAAATGTTTATTATTCATGCTAGAATTGTATTAACCGGAAACATAATACATGTGTGTATACATAGACAAACAGAGTGTCACTAGTATGCCTCTACTGGACTAGCTCATTAATCAAAGATGGTTATGTTTCCTAACCATAGACATGTGTTGTCATTTGATTAATGGGATCACCTCATTAGGAGAATGATGTGATTGACATGACCCATTCCGTTAGCTTAGCACTTGATCGTTTAGTATGTTGCTAATGCTTTCTTCATGACTTATACATGTTCCTGTAACTATGAGATTATGCAACTCCCGTTTACCGGAGGAACACTTTGGGTACTACCAAACGCCACAACGTAATCGGGTGATTATAAAGGAGTACTACAGGTGTCTCCAAAGGTACTTGTTGGGTTGGCGTATTTCGAGATTAGGTTTTGTCACTCCGATTGACGGAGAGGTATCTCTAGGCCTTCTCGGTAATACACATCACTTAAGCCTTGCAAGCATTACAACTAATGAGTTAGTTGTGAGATGATGTATTACGGAACGAGTAAAGAGACTTACCGGTAAGGAGATTGAACTAGGTATTGGATACCGACGATCGAATCTCGGGTAAGTAACATACCGATGACAAAGGGAACAACGTATGTCGTTATGCGGTTTGACCGATAAAAGATCTTCGTAGAATATGTAGGAACCAATATGGGCATCCAGGTTCCGCTATTGGTTATTGACCGAGAATGGTTCTAGGTCATGTCTACATAGTTCTCGAACCCGTAGGGTCCGCACGCTTAACGCTTCGATGACAGTTCATTATGAGTTTATAAGTATTGATGCACGAAGGTTGTTCGAGCCCGGATGTGATCACGGACATGACGAGGAGTCTCAAATGGTCGAGACATAAAGATTGATATATTGAAGCCTACATTTGGACATCGGAAAGGTTCCGAGTGAAATCGAATTTATCGAGTACCGGAGGTTACCGGAACCCCGGAACTACATGGGCCCATAGTGGGCCTTGGAGGAAAGGAGAAGGGCAGCCCTAGGTGGGGCCCCCCCTTCCCCTAGTCCTATTAGGACTAGGAAAGGTGGGCCGCCCCCTCTCTCTCTTTCCCTCCTAATCCTAATCCAACTAGGATTGAGGGGAATCCTACTCCCGAGGAGTAGGACTCCTTGTCGCCTCCCCTTGGGCCGCCACCTCCCCTTGGCTCCTTTATATACGGGGCAGGGGGCACCCCATGACACACAAGTTGATCTACGGATCTTTCCTTAGCCGTGTGCGGTGCCCCTTCCACCATATTCCACTTCGGTCATATCGTCATGAGCTTAGGCGAAGCCTGCGCCGGAGAAGTCATATCGTCATGAGCTTAGGCGAAGCCCCGCGTCGGTGGAGCATCAACATCGCCACCACGCCGTCAGGTCGTGGAACTCATCCCGACACTTTGCTGGATCGGAGTCCGGGATCGCCATCGAGCTGAACGTGTGCGTAACTCGGAGGTGCCGTGACGTTCGGTGCTTGGATCGGTCGGATCGTGAAGACGTCGACTACATCAACCGCGTTGTTATAACGCTTCCGCTTTCGGTCTCACGAGGGTACGTGGACGGACACTCTCCCTCTCGTTGCTATGCCATCACCATGGTCTTGCGTGATCGTAGGAAATTTTTGAAATTACTACGCTTCCCAACAATGGCATCCGAGCCTGGTTTTATGCGTTGATGTCATATGCACGAGTAGAACACAAGTGAGTTGTGGACGATACAAGTCATACCGCCTACCAAAGCATGTCATACTTTGGTTCAGCGGTATTGTGAGATGAAGCGGCCCGGACCGACATTACGCCAGACGCTTACGCGAGACTGGTTTCACCGCCCGAGCACTCGTTGCTTAAAGGTGACCGGCGGGTGTCTGCTCTCTCACTTAAGTTGAATCGAGTGTGGCTACGCCGGTCCTTGAGAAGGTTAAAACGAGTCTATTTGACGAAAGTATCGTTGTGGTTTTGATGCGAGGTAAGAACGGTTCTTGCTCAGCCCGTAGCAGCCACGTAAAACTTGCAACAACAAAGTAGAGGACGCCTAACTTGTTTTTGCAGGGCATGTTGTGATGTGATATGGTCAAGACGTGATGCTATATTTTATTGTATGAGATGATCATGTTTTGTAACCGAGTTATCGGCAATCTGGCAGGAGCCATATGGTTGTCGCTTATTGTATGAAATGCAAACGCCATGTAATTACTTTACTTTATCACTAAGGAGTAGCGATAGTCGTAGAAGCAATAGTTGGCGAGACGACAACGATGCTACGATGGAGATCAAGGTGTCGCTACCGGTGACGATGGTGATCATGACGGTGCTTGGCGATGGAGATCACAAGCACAAGATGATGATGACCATATCATATCACTTATATTGATTGCATATGATGTTTATCCTTTATGCATCTTATCTTGCTTTGATTGACGGTAGCATTATAAGATGATCTCTCACTAAAATTATCAAGAAGTGTTCTCCCGAGTATGCACCGTTGCGAAAGTTCTTCGTCTTTGAGACACCACGTGATGATCGGTGTGATAGGCTCTACGCTCAAATACAACGGGTGCAAAACAGTTGCACGCGCGAATACTCAAAGTTAAACTTGACGAGCCTAGCATATAACAGATATGGCCTCGGAACACGAGACCGAAAGGTCGGCGTGAATCATATAGTAGATATGATCAACATAGTGATGTTCACCATTGAAACTACTCCATCTCACGTGATGATCGGACATGGTTTAGTTGATTTGGATCACGTAATCACTTAGATGACTAGAGAGATGTCTCTAAGTGGGAGGTTTTAATATGATTAATTAAACTTAAATTTATCATGAACTTAGTCCTGGTAGTATTTTGCATATTATGTTGTAGATCAAAAGCTCGCGTTGTTGCTTCCCTATGTTTTTATATGTGTTCCTAGAGAAAATTGTATTGAAAATGTTAGTAGCAATGATGCGGATTGGATCCGTGATCCGAGGTTTATCCTCATTGCTGCCTGTAAGAATTATGTCCTTAATGCACCGCTAGGTGACAGACCTATTGCAGGAGCAGATGCGACGTTATGAACGTTTGGCTAGCTCAATATGATGACTACTTGATAGTTTAGTGCACCATGCTTAACGGCTTAGAATCGGGACTTCAAAGACGTTTTGAACGTCATGGACCATATGAGATGTTCCAGAATTGAAGTTAATATTTTGAGCAAATACCGAGTTGAGAGATATGAAGTCTCCAACAAGTTCTATAGCTAAAAGATGGAGGAGAATCGCTCAACTAGTGAGCATGTGCTCGATTGTCCGAGTACTTCAATCACTTGAATCAAGTGGGAGTTAATCTTCCGAGATAAGATAGTGATTGACAGAATTCTCTAGTCACCATCACTAAGTTAGTAGAACTTCGTGATGAACTATAGTATGCAAGGGATGACAAAAAAGATTCTCGAGCTCTTCGCGATGCTAAAATCGGCGAAGGTAGAAATCAAGAAAAACATCAAGTGTTGATGGTTGACAAGACTATTAGTCTCAAGGAAAAGGGCAAAGGGAAGAAGGGGAACTTCAAGAAGAACGGCAAGCAAGTTGCTACTCGAGTGAAGAAGCCCAAGTCTGGACCTAAGCCTGAGACTAAGTGCTTTTGCTGCAATGGAACTGGTCACTGGAAGCGGAACTACCCCAAGTATTTGGCGGATAAGAAGGATGGCAAAGTGAACAAAGGTATATTTGATATACAGATTATTGATGTGTATTTTACTAGTGTTCGTAGTAACCCTCGGTATTTGATACTGGTTCAGTTGCTAAGAGTAGTAACTCAAACGGAGTTGCAGAATGAACATAAACTAGTTGAAGGGAAGTGACGATGAGTGTTGGAAGTAGTTCCAAGATTGATATGATCATCATCGCACACTCCCTATACTTTCGGATTAGTGTGGAACCTAAATAAGTGTTATTTGGTGTTGAGCATAAATATGATTTGATCATGTTTATTGCAATACGGTTATTCATTTAAGTAAGAGAATAAATTGTTGTTCGCTTACATGAATAAAACCTTATATGGTTACACACCCAATGAAAATGGTTCATTGGATCTCGATCATAGTGATACACATATTCATAATATTGAAACCAAAAGATGCAAAGTTAATAATGATAGTGCAACTTATTTGTGGCATTGCCGCTTAGGTCATATTGGTGTAAAGCGATGAAGAAACTCCATACCGATGGGATTTTGGAATCACTTGATTATGAATCACTTGATGCTTGCGAACCATGCCTTATGGGCAAGATGAATAAAGACTCATTCTCGGAACAATGGAGCGAGCAAATGACTTATTGGAAATAATACATACCGATGTATGCGGTCCGATGAGTGTTAAAGCTCACGGCAAGTATCGTTATTTTCTGACCTTCACAGATGATTTGAGCAGATATGCGTATATCTTCTTGATGAAACATAAGTCTGAAATAGTTGAAAGGTTCAAAGAATTTCAGAGTAAAGTGGAAAAATCATCGTAACAAGAAAATAAAGTTTCTGCGATCTGATCGCGGAGACGAATAATTGAGTTACGAGTTTGGTCTTCAATTAAAATAATGTGGAATAGTTTCACAGCTCACGCCACCTGGAACACCACAATGTTATGGTGTGTCCGAACGTCATAACCGTACTTTATTTTGATATGGTGCGATCAATGATATCTCTTACCGATTTACCAATATCGTTTTGGGGTTATGCATTAGAGACAGCTGCATTCACGTTTAATAGGGCACCATCTAAATCCGCTGAGATGACACCGTATGAACTATGGTTTAGCAAAGAAACCTAAGTCGTCGTTTCTTAAAGTTTGAGTTGTGATGCTTATGTGAAAAGTTTTCACCGATAAGCTCGAACCCAAATCGGAGAAGTGCGTCTTCATAGAATACCCAAAGGTAACTATTGGGTACACCTTCTATCACAGATCCGAAGGCAAGTTTTTCGTTGTTAAGATGGATCCTTTCTAGAGAAGAAGTTTCTCTCGAAAGAAGTGAGTGGGAGGAAAGTAGAACTTGATGAGGTAATTGTACCTTCTCCTTATTGGAAAGTAGTTCATCACGTAAATCAGTTCCAAGTGATTCCTACACCAATTAGTGAGGAAGTTAATGATGATGATCATGAAACTTCAGATCAAGTTGCTACCAAACCTCGTAGGTCTTCCGAATAAAGATCCGCACTAGAGTGGTACGGTAATCGTGTTCGGAAATCATGTTACTAGACCATGATGAACCTACAAACTATGAGGAAGCGATGATGAGCCCAGATTCGCGAAATGGCTTGAGGCCATGAAATCTGAGTTGGGATCCATGTATGAGAACAAAGTATGGACTTTGATGGAGTTGCTCGATGATCGGCAAGCCATGTTATATAAATGGATCTTCAAGAGAAAGAGATGCTGATAGTAGTGTTACTATCTACAAAGCTCGACTTGTCGCAAAAAGGTTTTCGACAAGTTCAAGGTGTTGACTACAATGAGATTTTCTCAATCGTAGCGATTCTTAAGTCTGTCCGAATCATGTTAGCAATTGCCACATTTTATGAAATCTGGCAAATGGATGTCAAAACTACATTCTTTAATGGATTTATTAAAGAAGAGTTGTATATGATGCAACCGAAGGTTTTATCAATCCTAAAGGAGCTAACAAAATGTGCAAGCTCCAATGATCCATCAATGGACTGGTGCAAGCATCTCGAGTTGGAATATACGCTTTGATGTGTTGATCAAAGCATATGATTTTATACAGACTTTTTGGAAAGGCCTGTATTTACAAGAAAGTGAGTGGGAGCACTACAACATTTCTGACAAGTATATGTGAATGACATATTGTTGATCGGAAATAATGTAGAATTATTCGCAAAGCATAAAGGAGTGTTTGAAAGGAGTTTTTCAAAGAAAGACCTCGGTGAAGCTGCTTACATATTGAGCATCAAGATCTATAGAGATAGATCAAGACGCTTGATAAGTTTTTCAATGAATACATACCTTGTCAATATTTTGAAGTAGTTCAAAATGGAACAGTCAAAGAAAAGTTCTTGCCTGTGTTGCAAAGGTGTGAAATTGAGTGAGACTCAAATCCCGACCACGGCAGAAAATAGAAAAGAGAATGAAAGTCATTCCCTATGCCTCACCATAGGTTCTATAAAGTATGCTATGCTATGTACTGCACCTATTATATACCTTGCTCTGAATTTGGCAAGGAATACAATAGTGATCTAGGAGTAGATCATTGGACATTGGTCAAGAACATCCTTAGTGAGGACTAAGGAAATATTTCTCGATTATGGAGGTGATAAAGAGCCCGTCGTAAAGAGTAACATCGATGCAAGCTTTTTACACTGATCCAGATGACTCTAAGTCTCAATCTGGATACATATTGAAAGTGGGAGCAATTAGCTAGAGTAGCTCCGTGCAGAGCATTGTGAGACATAGAATATTTGCAAAATTAGATACGGCTCAATGTGACAGACCCGCTGACTAAGCTTCTCTCACGAGCAAAACATGATCATACCTTAGTACTCTTTGGGTGTTAATCACATAGCGATGTGAACTAGATTATTGACTCTAGTAAACCCTTTTGGTGTTGGTCACATGACGATGTGAACTATGGGTATTAATCACATACAGATGTGAATATTAGTGTTGAATCACATGATGATGTGAACTAGATTATTGACTCTAGTGCAAGTGGGAGACTGAAGGAAATATGCCCTAGAGGCAATAATAAAGTTATTATTTATTTCCTTATTTCATGATAAATGTTTATTATTCATGCTAGAATTGTATTAACCGGAAACATAATACATGTGTGTATACATAGACAAACAGAGTGTCACTAGTATGCCTCTACTGGACTAGCTCATTAATCAAAGATGGTTATGTTTCCTAACCATAGACATGTGTTGTCATTTGATTAATGGGATCACCTCATTAGGAGAATGATGTGATTGACATGACCCATTCCGTTAGCTTAGCACTTGATCGTTTAGTATGTTGCTAATGCTTTCTTCATGACTTATACATGTTCCTGTAACTATGAGATTATGCAACTCCTGCCACGGAGGAACACTTTGGTACTACCAAACGTCACAACGTAATCGGGTGATTATAAAGGAGTACTACAGGTGTCTCCAAAGGTACTTGTTGGGTTGGCGATTTCGAGATTAGGTTTTGTCACTCCGATTGACGGAGAGGTATCTCTAGGCCTTCTCGGTAATACACATCACTTAAGCCTTGCAAGCATTACAACTAATGAGTTAGTTGTGAGATGATGTATTACGGAACGAGTAAAGAGACTTACCGGTAAGGAGATTGAACTAGGTATTGATACCGACGATCGAATCTCGGGTAAGTAACATACCGATGACAAAGGGAACAACGATGTCGTTATGCGGTTTGACCGATAAAAGATCTTCAGAGAATATGTAGGAACCAATATGGGCATCCAGGTTCCGCTATTGGTTATTGACCGAGAATGGTTCTAGGTCATGTCTACATAGTTCTCGAACCCGTAGGGTCCGTGACGCTTAACGCTTCGATGATGAGTTCATTATGAGTTTATAAATATTGATGCACCAAGGTTGTTCGAGTCCGGATGTGATCACGGACATGACGAGGAGTCTCAAATGGTCGAGACATAAAGATTGATATATTGAAGCCTACATTTGGACATCGGAAGGTTCCGAGTGAAATCGAATTTATCGGAGTAACGGAGGTTACCGGAACCCCGGAACTACATGGGCCCATAGTGGGCCTTGGAGGAAAGGAGAAGGGCAGCCCTAGGTGTCGCGCCCCCCCTTCCCTAGTCCTATTAGGACTAGGAAAGGTGGGGCGCCCCTCTCTCTCTTTCCCTCCTAATCCTAATCCAACTAGGATTGAGGGGAATCCTACTCCCGAGGAGTAGGACTCCTTGCGCGCCCCCTTGGGCCGCCACCTCCCCTTGGCTCCTTTATATACAGGGCAGGGGCACCCCATGACACACAAGTTGATCTACGGATCTTTCCTTAGCCGTGTCGGTGCCCCTTCCACCATATTCCACTTCGGTCATATCGTCATGAGCTTAGGCGAAGCCCGCGCCGGAGAAGTCATATCGTCATGAGCTTAGGCGAAGCCCCGTCGGTGGAGCATCAACATCGCCACCACGCCGTCGTCTTGTGGAACTCATCCCCGACACTTTGCCGGATCGAGTCCGGGATCGCCATCGAAATGAACGTGTGCGTAACTCGGAGGTGCCGTGACGTTCGGTGCTTGGATCGGTCGGATCGTGAAGACGCACGACTACATCAACAGCGTTGTTATAACGCCCGCTTTCGGTCTACGAGGGTACGTGGACGGACACTCTCCCCTCTCGTTGCTATGCCATCACCATGGTCTTGCGTGATCGTAGGAAAATTTTTGAAATTACTACGTTCCCCAACAAAAATATGCATGCCACATCCATGTTTCATAATCAGCAACTGCCTCAAGAATGAGAGTGGCATCCTTCCCACGACCCTTGAATTGTCCATGCCATGCTTTTGGACAATTCTTCCATTTCTAATGCATGCAATCCACAGACCCGAGCATACCTGAAAACCCTCGAGCTTTGTTCATCTCCAAAAGCCTCTGAGTGTCCTGAGCATTGGTTGCTCTCAAGTACTATGGACCGAACACTTCTACCATAGTTATTGCAAATTGCTTGACACAGAAGATAGAAGTGCTCTCTGCCATCGCCAAGTTGTCATCAATGTAATCTGCCGGAACACCATATGCCATAATGCGCAAAGCGGCAGTGACCTTCTGCTCAATGCTATGGCCAAGCAACCCGCACGCTTCCTTCTCTCGTCAAGACTGGGTTATGCTGCTTCACTTCATTGCAAATGCGAAAGAACAAGTCTTTCGACATTCTGAAACGACGTCGAAAGTAATTCTCCGGAAAAACAGGTGATGATGCAAAGTAGTTGCGCACCAACTGTTTGTGCGCATCAATCCGTTCTCTCTGAATGAACGTGCGACCATAAACGGAACCACCGTGCTTCGGTTTCTTCCTCTTGTGCATGGCCACTAGCATAGCAATCTCCTCTTCTTCATGCAAATCAAATTCCTCGTCCGACGATAAATCATCCACGAAAGAGGAGTCAACCGAGCTCATCTACAGTGCACACAACCACCGTCAAATATACTATCCAATCCCAAGTTAAATCATCAAGTTTTGTCATTTTTTTACCTTGAGGAATTCCGTCGAACACCTTGTGCGCTGTGGAAGAAGATGCCGCCGGTTGGATTGGCTCTGCTGCTAACGGTCATGGACGGCTCCGGACGGCGGCGGTGATAAGAAATGAGGTTGAGGTCGCCAAGAGGAGCTCGGCGGCGGCAAAGACTAATTCGGCAAAGGCAGAGGGCTTTGTGCGGCGGTCGTATGGCCGGCGAATACCGTGTGCGAGCTCACGGCCGACGGAGGAGGTCGGCGGCAGCCTAAGACCCGCGGAGGCTCATCATGGCAGCCGGACCACGGAGGGGCCGAATCTCACTGGCTGCCTCCCCCGCTTGGCCGGCGTCCAAGCGGCGGGGGGAGGTGATGGGGAAGCGGCATGGCGGAGTACGACGGGCGACGCGCGAGCGAGGCGGCGGCGGCGGGATGATGGGGTGGTGGCGGTGCTAACGGAGAGGTTTTAGGCGGTCATGGCGGCTGATTCCGCCACTGTTCTTCTAAGCAAGCATGGTAGAAAGGAAATGAAGTGACGGGCAGGCGTTCATGGGGCGGCTAGTTTTGGACAGATGCACCTCGTGATGTATATTTGCACCATGAGGTGTTGTATTTACATCACGAAGAAATGGCGGTCCAATTTTTTTTGCATATGGACCGTCTGTTGAAGCAGCGTTTTTTATCCCAGATGGTCCAAAAGTTAAGTATTTTTACGTATGGACCATATATTGAAGATGGTCTTATAGGAAAAAGTTGCCCTTCAGCCAGCGGAAAACTCCAATGCGTCATCCGCCTCCCCTAGACAACACTTGTCTCCATGGTCCACCCACATCTCTCTTTCTAACCTTATCTCTTCTCTAATCTCTTCCCTCCACTCATTTCTTCCTTTATTCTGCAACCGCTTGCATCAGTCATCTTCTACAAAACCACGAATGCTATTTGCTAGCAAGGGTGGACTTCCCAAGTCCATGTCCAGCCACCGGCCATGATAACGGCGGTGAGCGGCGTGCCTGGAGCATTGAAGCTGCGAGCGGCACCACCACGCGCACCACAACTATGACTGGCGAGGAGTCTGGAACATAGGCGGCTGCCATCTGACGCCAGCGGCCAGCTCGGCCGTGGCCGGCCATGGCGCCACCGCCTTAAGCTCCTCCTGCCGCCGAAACCTTCTCCGTCATGTCACGGTCTTTGTTTACAAAAAGAACTGCAATACTACCCTAGTTGTAGGAATTTTTTGGAACACAAGCCATGTTGCAAAAGGATTCTATCGATCTTTACATTTTCCGTGACAAGAGCTTTGTTGCAAGAAAAAGTACAATAAAACCTCTGTTGTAAAAAAAAACACATTGCGAAGGTTTCTACAACAAGACCTTTGTTGCGGAAGTTTCTGCAACAAGACATTTCTTGCGGAAATTCCTGCAGCAAGACCTTTGTTGCAAAAAATGAAAATGTATAGGCTCGGGTGATTGCAACAAGCTTGTTGTTGCAGAGGGTCTTCTGTTACACCAATTTTATTGCAAAGAAGCGGCTGCTTACGCGGATATATCGGACGTCCATTAATGTGTCGATAGAATGGTCAGCGAAGCGGCTGATATTTTCTTTTTATCCGCCGGCTGACGCGTAGCGTCGCCTTTTATTATATCAAAAAAGAGGTTTCTTAACGGCTAAAATCACATATGTACATACACTACAATTCTTCAAACAGTTCAGTTCAGTTATATGACCTGTATATCTGCTAATCTCCCATGGAAATAAGCCAACAACTGAGATCAAGTCAGGCACACAAGCACGTTCATCGAACAAATCCACAAGCACATCACTGAAAGTAGTCTAACCTGTCCTGTGACTTAAGGATGTGTGGTGTTGATTTGTTTATGTGATACGAACGTCTTGAAGGAATAGATGTATGCAGTAATGATATTGTTAGAAGGATCAGAGAGACTTGTACATGAGGCCTTTCTCAGATGAATGACTGCACTCTAGGATCTAAACCTTTATTTGACTTCAGCATTATATTTAGGAAAGCACCTGTACTTCAGCACCACCAATCATATGAATTTTCAGAATAATGTTCATGTTTCAGCAGAAATATATTGGGATTGGTTGTTTTACCTCTGTATTCAAGTAGCACATACACACTCCGTCAGGAATTACTTGGCGAATGACCATTATATACTCTAATGTTTTAGCAGAAGGATCCATTTTTAACACAAGTATCTCCGTACGAATGGAGTACTTAAGACCTAAACTAATTTATCTCACATACTCAAGTACTAGAGTTTAGAGATCAAACATTTATGAACCCTCGTAAAGCAAACCCAACATTATGAATTATTCTAAATGATCATAGATAGGAGACCGCTAAAATCAAGTCACAGAATCAAAGTTTCCGAATCAAGGAGGTAAAATATATCCTTTGGTACCCCGCAAATAAAAATCCTTTGGTAAAGAGAAGAAAATAACACGCACGAACAGTACAAACCCACACAGGAAATAAATTATCAGTACAAATCCAAATCAGGAGAAAGAATCCATGGGGATACAAGGAAACGCGGTCTCTCACATGGGCTGAGGAGGGCCTCTTTGCCAGTTTCTGATAGGAAGTGATTTCTTCGTCCATTTCATATGAAACTGTAGGGGGAATGGAAAAAGCATATATCACCAAGCACCTTTAAGACATCACGCCCAAGAAAAAAAGGCATATATATATAGAACAAAATGGAAGAGACATTGCATCGACAAGAACATAAGCACGGTATTGGCTATGATAAAAATAATAATAATAATGACGATGGTTCAAATACATTACTTTGGCAGAAAATAGATAGAAGATGCGACTTAAGCTACTAGGTTGTCATTAGGTTTATGGACAACTCGGCATCTAACATGGCAGTTATTACAGAAAGAACTACGGTGGACTGCAGCATCCCCACCCAGATAAGACATCTTCCAAACCAGCAGAAAACAGTTTCTTCGCGGTAAAGCAGTAAGCTAAGCTCGGTCACTTGTCCAGTATTGTGCTCGTGATCAAAGACACAACCAAGTTCCGGCTTCTTCAATTGAGCAGCAGCCATGCCATGATACAAACACCATTGTTGGACCATCTACAGCAGGGACCAACATCCAAGATCCACCAAGAGCCTCATCAGACAATGATGGGCAACCAAACCAGAAACGGCAGCATCTTCCAGCACCAATGACCACAAAGATATCAGACTTGTACCTCAAAAGTTCCTGTCTAAGAGAATGGGTCTTTCATGGCTGGGTTCAAGCAATTGGAAACAGAAGGCATGTCATTAAAAGTGCTTGGCATTGGTGGAAGAGTTCCACTTGCTTCGAAAGTTGATTGAGTAGCACCAACACCGTAGTGACTGCCATTAGTTGATTGATCAAGTGGGTACTGCAAAAACTGATTGTTTGGCACAGACAAATCATAGGAGAAGCTTCCACCAGGCAGATCATAGGAAAAGGTTTCACCAGAAAAATCATAGGAGAAGGTTTCCCCAGGAGCAAGCAGATCATCCAGCCCTATATAATCATCATCCATACAAAGTCCAGAGTTTGCTTGCTGCAAATTGTTTTCAATAACATCCCCGTTGCTAGAAGGGAAATTTACAGTAGACATATCTCCTGACTGGGCAAGTCCTGCCAATTGGTCATAGAGCTCAGCAGTATTTATCTCAAAAGCTTGAGCCTCAAGCTCAGACATTGGAGGGAGACCAGAATTCTGTAAGATGTATAAAGGTTAGTATATAATTTGTGATTCCTTGGGTACAAGCAAACAGACCATGTTAAGCAAGAAGTCAGCAAGCCAATACCTCTGGCAAAACTACGTCATGGTTCGGAGAATCATCCAAAAACTTTGTCAGTTCGTCCAACAATATTCCATCAATTTCAGGAGGCTCGTCATTGACCTCATCAGAACAGATATTAACATGTTCAGAAAATTGAATAGACTGCTGAGGAGCGGATGGTTCCTGCATAACTATGGCAGTAGCCAAGGCAGAACTTTCAACCTGTGGATCCTCTACACCTGACGACGGTGCAAAAGAGAAGATAGAAGATCCAACATCTAAATTCTCCCATTCATTTTCATCAAAAGGAGCCCCATATTGCTCGCCGATCCTTGGGCCAAGCCCACTCTTTTTAAATATCTTGCAGAGTACATAAGCATCCTGAAACAAACAAACAACAAATACATTTAAATAAACTTGCAGAGAATTTAAAAGAAATACTAGGATCACAACTTTCTAACTAAATATAAAGGATAACTTATCACGCACAATTTCAGGCACAAGCAAAAGAGCATGCCTCAAAACATATTCCAGTATGGTAGAATCTTTCATATACTGTACTGAACATATTTAACATAAAGTGAAACAAACAAAAACATTAGATAAGAGTTATTAGTACCTTAGAGAAACCAGCAGACACCAAAGTTTCATCTTCCATTTTGTATTCATACATCACCCAGTCAGTCCTATTGCCTTTGGGTGCCTTGCCTTCATGAAAAATCAATGTTTTCTTCAACCCAACAATGCGAGAGTTCAGCTCAATTGTTCTGTCTTTTCCACTTGTTTTCCAATAACCATTTGGTGTGGCACGGTTCGTCCTAGACCCTTTAGGATATTTTTTGTCACGGGGACAAAAGAAGAACCACTCAAGATCTTTGCTCTGGAGACAGGATTTATCTGCACGGAAACATACAAGGTTGCAACAAAAGTAAGAGCTAAACTCAACTAAAGTGGAAGCATTTGAAAAATTCTAGATTAGTATCCAACTCGTTCGCGGAAAAATCAAAACAATAGAGGAAAATTACCAGGAAGGTCCCAAGGAGCAAATTTGTACAGCTCAACCTCTGAAATAGCTTCAACAAAAAGTTTCTTCCCCATAATCTTCCTTTTCAAGTAGTAAGAAACAAGCTCAACATCAGTTGGATGGAAACGAAAGCCAGGTGGCAGGCAAGCTTGAGCCATCACTGCAGTGGGTCTCTTGTGCTCAGTATCAAGAGAAGAACACAAGAGGTGAAACACAACTAGAAATGGTTCACCAGATTAGGCAATTAACAATACCAGTAATCAGGGAAATATCAAGTCTGGCCAGAAAGGGATATGCTTTAGCCCTGAAAGGACAGAATTCAGGGCCACAGATCAACCAAACTTAAGGAGAGAGGAGCTCTCAAATGCTTGGAGAACAGACAAGAACCAGAGAAGAGAGCTTCAGAAGATTGCAGTGTGAGCAGAGTAGGACAGCTCACGTTAAACAACTATTCTGAAGGGAGGATCAAAAGATTGATGAGATTAGACCAGAAGAGAGAATGGTCCAACCGAAAGCTGGAGGAGAAACAACTGATGGGAAACCAGGCTTGGCAAGACTCAAGGAAAGCAGTACACCAAAGACTCAAGCAACAAATGTTTCTGAACTCAGATGAGAGAAGTTTGAGTCTTGCCAATTAAACCAACTACCACTGATTCACATGATAGGAAGTATTCGCACAAAACTCCAGATGATCCACTTGTATCAAGTGAAGTCCCGGAATTTTATGCAATATATGAACCAGAAGTAGCACGAGAGGAAATAAGGGGATCCCTCGCTGACTTCAAAAGACATGAGTGACTGAGATCAAAAACCTGCATGAGATTAGAAATCATCATCAGCAGGGAAAAACATAAACAGTAGAAGAATATACAGAATACATATTGTAATATGTTTTATCCAGATCAACAAGGTGAATCTTCCCATCCAAATAACAGAAGTACTAGGAAGCAAAGAAAAGATTGCATATATAAAGTGAATTTTGCATTGTACACAACTCACAGTGAAATAGCACATTAACAAGGTGAATCTAACCTACAACGTGGCTTTGGACTGGAAACAGAGAGAATTTTAGTATATATTTCATAGGCTCTGATGTAAGAAAAAACTACAGGATCTTTCAACAAAAAGAAAACTGCAAAAAGGATCATACAGGACTTGATACATTGCTGCACTTACATAACCAAATATCAAACTACTGTGAGCACCTAATATATTTTCACCAAGATCACATAACCCAAAATATCGACCTTAACACAAACCCACATTAGTGCAACAGAAATAAAAATATATAATAAGCACATTAGCAGGTCGATGCATCTAACCTACCATCTAATCAGAACTTACAGGCTTTGTGGAGCAAATCACTTGAATTTATGATACTTCATAGGCACAGATCATATTAGTACTAAAACAGAAGTAATCTTTCCCACAAACGAAAAAATTACGGGAAGTTTCCTAGAACAAACTGCCTTGAATCAGTTCCGGGCCATTAGGTCAACGATCTAAGAGAATCCACCAATCCATCACAAGGCACTCAAGGAATCGAACCTAAATAAACGCTGAACAATCCAATTCCCGACCAAATCTAAGACTTTCGCGAAACTGCTGCAACATCCAACCGCATAGCCCCAAATCAACGCGTAGATCGACAGATCGATCGACCACAAACCCTAATCGGCCGGAAGCTTCGACCGACGGAAGACCAGACCAATCCTCCGTGCGGCGATTGTGGTAACCACCGCCGCGGAATCGCTGTATCGGGCTCAGATCGCCGGAATTGGCCATCGGATCGACACAAACCACGACACACAACAATCGGCCCCGATCTACCCGGATTTCGCAGAAACTACATACAAACGCGGCCGATCGAAGGAAGGGATTGGGGGGAGATCGGGAGGGGCGCTTACGAGGAAGAACCGGGGAAGCCAGCAGGACGATGGGGGAGGCCGAGGGGGAGGAGGTGAGCGCCGCCGTCTGGTCAATGGTGGAGGAGATGAGGTGAGGTTTTGGGGGAAGCAATCTCGCGTCGCTGGGTGCGGGGCTCTTTTATACCGAAAAAACGCCGGGGGCGTGGTGCTGGGCCGGGACACTGACTGCCTGGGCCCGCCGGTCCGGGAGTATATTTTTTAATCCCCTCGCCGCGTCGTGCGCTTCGCGGAAACTTCCGCTGCAAGCGAGGATTGCGAAATATTTCCTGGCCCAAAAGTCCAGCCCGGGCGTTTGACCTGCTTCTCTATTGGCTGTGGGTTTTTTAATTTTAAAGAGTGAATATTTTGGGGATGGGGGTTAAATGTGTAATTATTTCCATGTTTCGGTAGTTACGATGCGATTTCTGTTCTTTGGTTTCTCTGTCGTGTCACGGAGCCGCACGTTGCTGATGAGTGGGGCCACACCGCTCGGCATGTGCCTGCCGTGACACATTGGGTCGTTGGGCTTTTGGGGAGAAAAGTCAGCAGCACGACGCGAGTTTGTGAGTTCCGGGGTCGTTATCGTGTCAGACGATGCATCATCCGACGCGACACAAGCAAGGGTGCTCGCCCTTTTCGTTCAGGAACATTCGTCTTTCCTGTTGTTGAGGTTCTCCTCTCTGGTTAATTCCTTTTGAGGATTGTGTTCCTTTTTGGTCTGGCCGCTCGGTCGGTCCACTGTGATTCCACGAACAAACATATTCACACGGCCCTATGAACATGTCCTTTTTTCTTTGGGTACTACTCATTCTTTGTCAAGATTACATTCTGCAACACACTGAGGGCATGTACAATGATGGCATATGGATACATATGCCCCATGACAAAAAGTAATTTGAGGCATCTACATTTATTTTTTCTTTTTAATGCAAGCTATCTCTAATGGGTCTCATTAAGAAATAAAAAGTAAAGACTTTAGTACATATGCATCTCTACTTTTCACTCCACCTTTTTAGCTTTTGTCACCGGACCACACTTTTTCTCTTCAAGCACCCGCCTCCTGGAGAGGATCCCGCTTCTCTATCCGAACCTACTTTACGTCATATACGATCCTACATGGCATGCGATGCATCACCTTGAGGCTATGCATTGTACATGCCCTGATAAGCTCGCGCCGAAACGAGAAAGCAGACCGCCAAACTTTCCCCTTGCCTCCCGGGTCGCACGCGCGTGCGGCTCCGGAGGCTCCCCAAACCCTAGGCCCATTTCTTCCTCGATCCACTCCTCAGCCGCCGCCATTGCCGGCGGCCAGCGCCCGGCCCGACGAAGGCGACGGTGTTGGTTGAGCCTCGACGCACCCCCCTTCGACGGAGCGGACGCCCCGGCAGCCATGGTGGGGGGTGGCCGACGGCGCGATTCGTGGCGACGGCCACCGAGCACAAATGGGAGCGCGGCAAAGCGGGGCAGTTGAGCGGCGAGGCGCGCTGCAGGTGGTGGTCGAGGATGTTGCGCCAGCACTGCTTTGCGGCGGTGGCGCCATGGAGGCCCTGCCAGGAAGGGCCCTGGCGGGCAGCGGACGGCTTGCTGCCTCCGTGTGAAGGGCACTCGGTGCTGCCTCGAGAGAGCTGGCGCGGGGATGTGCTCGGAAGTGCGGGTCAGATCGGATCTGGTGGTAGTCCCTGGTGTGGGTGAAGGCCGATGCGGCTGATTTGGCCCTTGCACGGCATGGCTGGTTGCGGTTGATCTTCGTCCGTGTTGTTGCTGTTGGTCTTGGTTGCGCTCTCTCGGCAGTGCAGGTGGGGGAGATCCATGGCTGCGCGACTTCGACGACAGATTGTTGCAGCGGTGGCGGTGTGAGACATCTTGGATAGTGCTACCCGAAACCTTGGGAGGAGTGGAGATGTGTGCCATTACGGATGAAAATCATGTTCGATTTTGGCCGGACCAGCGGCGATGGCACCTGTGGGTGTCGTTCCCCTCCCTGGAGGCGTCATCGTGTGTGTCGCCATTTCCCTCCCTTGCTTGGTGTTGGCGGTTGTCTCCGGGCGAAATCCTTGATTCGGTGATGGATCGGTACGATGGCGGCGTCTTCGGCGTCGTTCCTCTGTTGGGAGCATCGTGACGAGAGACATGGAGTTCCTATGGTGTGCTCCTCCGGTGTTCACCGCTGCCCTAATCGTTCTTCTCTGGCGCTATGTACGGTCGTCGCTGGTGATTCCGAGACGGTGCCTTCCTCGGTCGGATCGAGTCCTGCCATCCTCTTGCCACCTCCTTTAGGCATCAAGTGAAGGAAATATGCCCTAGAGGCAATAATAAAATTATTATTTATTTCCTTATATCATGATAAATGTTTATTATTCATGCTAGAATTGTATTAACCGGAAACATAATACTTGTGTGAATACATAGACAAACAAAGTGTCACTAGTATGCCTCTACTTGACTAGCTCGTTGATCAAAGATGGTTATGTTTCCTAGGCATTGACATGAGTTGTCATTTGATTAACGGGATCACATCACCAGGAGAATGATGTGATTGACTTGACCCATTCCCTTAGCTTAGCACTCGATCGTTTAGTATTCTGCTATTGCTTTCTTCATGACTTATACATGTTCCTATGACTATGAGATTACGCAACTCTCGTTTACCGGAGAAACACTTTGTGTGCTACCAAACATCACAACGTAACGGGGTGATTGTGAAGGTGCTCTATAGGTGTCTCCAAAGGTACTTGTTGGGTTGGCGTATTTCGAGATTAGGATTTGTCACTCCGATTATCGGAGAGGTATCTCTGGGGCCCACTCGGTAATGCACATCACTATAAGCCTTGCAAGCATTGCAACTAATGAGTTAGTTGCGGGATGATGTATTACGGAACGAGTAAAGAGACTTGCTGGTAACGAGATTGAACTAGGTATTGAGATACCGACGATCGAATCTCGGGCAAGTAACATACCTGTCGGTGTCAAAACCGGCGGATCTCGGGTAGGGGGTCCCGAACTGTGCGTCTAAGGCGGATGGTAACAGGAGGCAGGGGACACGATGTTTACCCAGGTTCGGGCCCTCTCGATGGAGGTAATACCCTACTTCCTGCTTGATTGATCTTGATGATATGAGTAGTACAAGAGTTGATCTACCACGAGATCGTAGAGGCTAAACCCTAGAAGCTAGCCTATGGTATGATTGTTGTTTATCATCTATCAACTAGCTTGGCCCTGGTTTATATAATGCACCAGAGGTCTAGGATAACAAGAGTCCTAGCCGAATACGCCGGTGGGGGAGGAGTCCTTGTCTTGATCACCAAGTCTTGCGGAATCTTCCTTGTATGCGGTAGCTGTCCGGACTGGCCCATGAGTATACGGCCATGGGGGTCCTCGGCCCAATCTAACAGATCGGGAGATGACGTGGTGAGTACCCCCTAGTCCAGGACACCGTCAGTAGCCCCCTGAACCGGTCTTCAAGTTAGGAACGCTCCTCGATTCTTTTGAACTGTTCTTCATCTTCGGTCGTCAGTCTTGAAAACGGGTTCAACAAATCTTCTCATCTTCGATCTTGAGGATCGTCGAAGTGCATCCAAAGAGTTTACACGTCGGGTATCCGAGGAGCCCCTTTAACTTTCCGGCCTTTATCAATGCCTTGTTATTTTTATGCCACACCTCGGGTTTGAAGTTGTTCCCGGGAGGCTGTGTCCTCTTGCTCCCGAGCTCTAACGCCGGACTGCATTCGAGGTATCTTTTGCAGCCGAGCACCAATGTCGGACTGTGTCCAAGCTCCAACGCCGGACTGTATCTGAGCTCCAACGCCGGACTATATCCGAGGTGTCATAGATCACCTTGGTTCAAAAAAGTTGAAGGAGTTTAGCCGAGCTTAATGCTGGAAATGCCCTCTATGGAGCTAGCCGCTAGCGCCCGAGCTTTATGCCGGATCGCTTCTAAGGTGGTGCACCACCCGACCATGAGCTATTTTTTGTGAATATTTTAACTGGTGCAGTTTATTCTCTGCCGATGTATATCCGGTAGCCCTCAAGGTGTGTATCGGTCTAAAACCCGAGATGCATCGAAGGCAAGCATAAAACCGCTGTTCCCAAGAGCCCCGAGACTCGTGTCGATCGTGAAATCGGCCCGAGGATCAACTCTAGCTCGGCAAAGATACATAGGAATAAAAGCGCAGTGTAATATATTAGAGATAATAGTGATCGCTAACGGGCCCCGAGAGAGGGTCGAGAAGTCGCCATGATATATAGCTTGATGCGGATAGGTCCGGATGGTACTTATTGCTGTCTCAAGACGCGCTTCCCATAGTTCGATCAAGCCGAACACCGAGCCCTTTGAATTTTCTCGCATTGAATAGGCAATGCAAGAGCCCCGAGACACCGGTCGGGTGGCAACACCGCATCGGGGATCGATGTGCCCCTTTAATATTTGTAAATAATGAGCGCAAAGCCCAGTAGTCCCCGAGCCTTAATGTGGGCACGGGTGGCCGAATTAAGGACCGATATCCAGAGTAAAATCACAGATTATGTGTAATGATTCTATGTATCCAAGTACTTTACATCATTATTTTGACTCCATTATGACCGTTTATCAGTTGAAAGTGGCCCATCGTCGGCTTCTACCCCTTTGTAGATACTACGCAGGGTGTTTCCGCAATAACAAAGCAACCCTTAGCCGACGTCTTGGTGTCCGAAGGCGGTTGTGTTAGCGGAAACGAGGCAATCAGATATGCAGGCTTTAAAACCTTCGCTTAGTCATAGGAGCTTTAAATTGGGAAGCTAGCTATGAGCCACCGGTTACTGTTCGGCGACATCCGAGGTCAAGCCGTAAACACTTCAGCCAATGTTATGAATGGCCCTGTCATTTAACATAGTCATCGGATCGCTGACCGATTTCGCCTATTTTGTGAATGGCCGCTTTCTCCACCGAGGTGCTTGACCATGCGAGCTGGAAGCCCAGTCGCTGTGGTTCTCCCTTTGCACACCTAGCCGAACAAAGCGGACCGTAGGAGGCAAGCACAGGAGCCGGGCAACCCAACTATTGACCAAAGACACAATTCGAAACCGATGCATATATAGCAATATCCGAGAATGTTTTTGCCGAATCCCTAAAGGTGTCGGCGTTGCCTTAATCGCGAGACTAATGCTGAAACGCACAAATAGTTTAAAAGTGCCATAGGCTCGAAAAGCCAAAAAACTTATTCAAAAGTTTAATGTCCGAACTAGATCAAGTGTTCGGTGCCAATCCGAAAATTGGACTTAAAAAAAGTGCTTCTTTCATGCTTCAACATGACACATCCTATCTCAAGACTTCAAGCGGGTCATCCTACGGCTTCAACCTCCTATCCCTAAGGTGGAGTACTTCTCATTAGGCCAGTTTAGCAAACTAAACTCTAGCGGTTTTGAGAGAGAAATTAGGCTCCTCAGCTAGTGACCACATACTTGTGTCGAAAAAAGGAATGATAAATAATAACAATAATAATAATAAAAACTTTGCAATGACTAAGAAGAAAAACACTTATTATAAAACGGCTCAAATAAACTTAAGAGCCCCCAAGTGACTTGGGTAAAAGAATGATTGTATGTACCGAAGTACTTATATCATATCTATGTTCACCGAACTTTAAACGCGTCTTAACCGATCGTCGGCTTCTCCCTCTTGATCAAGGACGAAAAGTGTATATACTCCACCGTCGAGAACATCGACGGTGTTTCCAATAACCTGCAATCAGGCCATAAGGTCAGAATGCATAAAGCGCTTAGGGAACTTATGTTATATTACTGACGAAGTATAAGAAGCATCTTTGAAGAAAATAGTACCCCCACCGATACCTTTCTCCGGTGCTCATTGTTACTATGAGACTTGTGCAATAGATTTTTTGTACTCATGAGTTCCGTTGTGTGTCGAACATCATTGAAAACAATAAGAGCGCTAGCTTTCAGCTTCACCCAGTCTGAGGTCCGGCTCGGATGACCCGATCGTGGCAATCGCAGAGGTGCTCCCTTTACTCCCTAGCCGAACAATCGGGAACGTAGGGGTAAACACAGGAGCGAGCCAACCCAGCTTGCAAATCGCTTAAGTCAATATGGTGCATATTGTGGCGTAATACATGAACAAGGAACGGAGCCGTACAAGTATAATCATATGCAAGAGGAAAAGCTTCATAAAGGAAGCCCCCAAGTAAACGGGGTATTTGAATTTGTGCGTCACAAACAAAGTTTGGACAAGGAAAAAATTTTACAAGCAACTTTTTTCCAAAAAGGTATAATGCTTGGTCGAGCCAAACACAAGTTAAAAATTTAAAACTTTGAGCATGAAGGCAACTTAGCTGGTTAATGTGTTCGGTATTGATGATGCGGTCCGAGCTTGATGCGGGACAAGGTTCCGTCCCCCAAGCCGGTCCCGAGGTGGCGGAGCAAAGAGCTCGGCACTCCGAAGTGGTGACATAGCACGGTCAATGCAGGCCGGCAGAGTGATGCCGAAGTCCCCGGTGTGGGGTAATGAAGTGTTGATGAAGCCCCGTCTAGCCGAGGTGACGCCTAAAGGATATAGTCAATTTGGATCATTTTCTGTGCACAAAAAGTAGTGCAAACCGGAGATAATAGTAATAAAAAATTAGTTGCATAATAAATAATTTATGCAAAGTGAGTAATAAAAGAAATATGGCCCGCACCAAGTCAATATCGATCGAGGCCGCCGTGATGCGTTAAAGGCGTGGCAAAGCCTGAATTCAGAGGTCAGTCCGAGTTCCGGATGCGGCGTTTGCCAGACTATGTACGGAAACTGACCGAACCACCATGCGATCGTCGTTAATGCGGCCACCATTTGATAGACCTGCGTGCATATGATGGACAAACCAGAGTAATAATTCCTTGGGAAAAATGAACCCAAACAAGCAAAAAATACTAGGATTAATAGCACCTGGTTTATTTGTTGTAGCAATCCGAAGAAAGGTGATCCCCAAAATTGGGACTCGATCCGCACACCCATTGCCTGATGGGCGATAAAGCAACAGCATGATGATGCTGGCAAAGGTTGGCTCGCCGAGGGAAAGCCCTCGGTCCAACTAACGTGACGGAGCTGGTCGGCTAGTGACGCCGAAGTCTCCGGAGTATAGGTTGATGAAGAGATGGCGAAGCCCCCGGTCCAGTCGAGATGTCGAAGCCTCGATGTCAGCCGATGAGTCGAAGTAAGTCGGCATGATGGACACCGGCTTGAAGGAGCAATAGTGCAGCCCTGCCGATGCAGGTCGTGACATGGTCAATGCCGGCTTGATGAAGTGACCGTGCGGTGATGCCGGTGTGCCTGCTCCGTATAATCCATGGAGCGGCGATGTTGGCGATGATTTATCCTTTGCGATTCCGAACTCTTTGCCGAGATGATGATCCGAAGAAGTTGAGCTCGGCTCAACAAAGTGACAACGTGTCTAGCGCAAGTCGGCAGCCGTGGAGCAATGTTGCCGGACTGGTTTGACACCAGCATGATGTTGAAGATCATGTTCAAAAGATTTTAAAGTTAGTGGGATGTGTTCGGGAACAAAACACAATATCCCATACAAAACTTCCTTTAAAAAGGATGTCTGAAATCCCGTGCATAAAAAAGACGAACTCGGGTCGGATTCGTTTTCACGCAGAAAACAGATCCGAAAAGTGATGCACTAATCGGAAGGTTTCCGGAGTTTGGACGGTCGGATCGAGCTGAAGTTTTGAGGGGTGGTAGATATAGGAATTCTGCAGCCAATCAACGGTTGGATCTTCCAAAGGAAGTCCAAGCTAGAAGCTGGACACCACGCCCTAAACTCATCCAGATTCTCGTCCAGATTTGACAGGGCTCCGGTATATCGCGGATTGCCAGAGATTCCTCCATCGAAACTCGACGAGATTTTCCAGGGTTGTTGTAGACTCAATTCCACACAATTCCATCGAAGCAATCGTTAAAACGACACTTGAGGAGGCGGTGGCGGCGGACACAAGTTCGCTGTCCAGAAAAACAGCACGGTCGCCCGAGGGCAATGTTGACGTTGAGCCCCCGGGCTCCCTGGATGATTTCTCCATGATCTTGATAGAGATCGGAGCTGATGTTGATGAAGGCCCTCATCCGAACATGACGATCGGCGGTAGGGTGCAGTCCTTGGTCGAACCAAGGTGACCAATGAGTGGCGACGAAGATGCCAAGTCGCAGATTGATCTCTGAGCGAGCCATCGACCTTTTGCCGAACACACATGGAACTCTCAATGAAAGCCCCAATGTCGGTGTCAAACCGCGGATCTCGGTAGGGGGTCCCGAATCTGTGCGTCTAAGGCGGATGGTAACAGGAGGCAGGGGACACGATGTTTACCTGTGTTGGGCCCTCTCGATGGAGGTAATACCCTACTTCCTGCTTGATTGATCTTGATGATATGAGTAGTACAAGAGTTAATCTACCACGAGATTGTAGAGGCTAAACCCTAGAAGCTAGCCTATGGTATGATTGTTGTTTATCATCTATCGACTAGCCTGGCCCTGGTTTATATAATGCACCAGAGGCCTAGGATAACAAGAGTCCTAGCCGAATACGCCGATGGGGGAGGAGTCCTTGTCTTGATCACCAAGTCTTGTGGAATCTTTCTTGTATGCGGCAGCTGTCCGGACTGGCCCATGAGTATACGGCCATGGGGGTCCTCGGCCCAATCTAACAAATCGGGAGATGACGTGGTGAGTACCCCCTAGTCCAGGACACCGTCAATACCGATGACAAAGGGAACAACGTATGTTGTTATGTGGTCTGACCGATATAGATCTTCGTAGAATATGTAGGAGCCAATATGGCCATCCAGGTCCCGCTATTGGTTATTGACAAGAGAGGTGTCTCGGTCATGTCTACATAGTTCTCTTACCCGTAGGGTCCGCACGCTTAACGTTCGTTGATGATATAGTACTATGAGTTACATATGTTGGTGACCGAATGTTGTTCGGAGTTTTGGATGAGATTACGGATATGACGAGGAACTCTGGAATGGTCCTAAGTAAAGATTGATATGTGGATAGTAGTGTTTGATCTCCGAAAGGTTAGGAATCCATCTAAGGGGTTTAGGATGTTTCCAAATGTTTGGGCACGAGAACACTTTATCTGGGCCAAAGGGAAAGCCCACGAGGTTTTGGAAAGCGCAAAGGAAGTTTTATGAGTCCGGGGCCGACGCCAGATCCTCGGCGCTCGGGTCCAGATGCCGGAACCCCGGCGTCGCCCCGAGTCCGAGAAGGACTCTTGCCTTTCGGGTGAAACCGACTTTGTGGAGGCTTTTACTCCAAGGTTCAACCCCAAGGCTCAACATATAAATAGAGGGGTAGGGCTAGCACCCAAGACACATCAAGAAACACCAAGTCGTGTGCCGGCAACCCCGTCTCCTCTAGTTTATCCTCCGTCATATTTTTTGTAGTGCTTAGGCGAAGCCCTGCGAAGATTGTTCTTCACCAACACCGTCACCACGTCGTCGTGCTGCCGGAACTCATCTACTACTTCGCCCTCTTGCTGGATCGAGAAGGCGAGGACGTCAGCGAGCCGAACGGGTGCAGAACTCGGAGGTACCGTTCTTTCGGTACTTGGATCGGTCGGATCGTGAAGACGTACGACTACATCAACCGCGTTGATATAACGCTTCCGCTTACGGTCTATGAGGGTATGTAGACAACACTCTCCCCTCTCGTTGCTATGCATCACCATGATCTTGCGTGTGCGTAGGAATTTTTTTGAAATTACTACGTTCCCCAACAATGGCATCCGAGCCAGGTTTTATGCGTAGATGTCATATGCACGAGTAGAACACAAGTGAGTTGTGGGCGATATAAGTCATATTGCTTACCAGCATGTCATACTTTTGTTTGGCGGTATTGTTGGATGAAGCAGCCTGGACCGACATTACGCATACGCTTACGCGAGACTGGTTCTACCGACGTGCTTTGCACACGTGTGGTGGCGGGTGTCGGGCCCAACTTTAGTTGAACCGAGTATGGCTACACCCGGTCCTTGCGAAGGTTAAAACAACACCAACTTGACAAACTATCGTTGTGGTTTTGATGCGTAGGTAAGAACGGTTCTTGCTCAGCCCTTAGCAGCCACGTAAAAACTTGCAACAACAAAGTAGAGGACGTCTAACTTGTTTTTGCGGGGCATGTTGTGATGTGATATGGTCAAAGCATGATGCTAAATTTTATTGTATGAGATGATCATGTTTTGTAACCGAGTTATCTGCAACTGGCAGGAGCCATATGGTTGTCGCTTTATTGTATGCAATGCAATCGCCCTGTAATGCTTTAGTTTATCACTAAGCGTTAGCGATGGTCGTAGAAGCATAAGATTGGCGAGACGACAACGATGCTGCGATGGAGATCAAGGTGTCGCGCCGGTGACGATGGTGATCAGGACGGTGCTTCGGAGATGGAGATCACAAGCACAAGATGATGATGGCCATATCATATCACTTATATTGATTGCATGTGATGTTTATCTTTTATGCATCTTATCTTGCTTTGATTGACGGTAGCATTATAAGATGATCTCTCACTAAATTTCAAGATAAAAGTGTTCTCCCTGAGTATGCACCGTTGCCAAAGTTCGTCGTGCCCAGACACCACGTGATGATCGGGTGTGATAAGCTCTACGTTCATCTACAACGGGTGCAAGCCAGTTTTGCACACACAGAATACTCAGGTTAAACTCTATGAGCCTAGCATATGCAGACATGGCCTCGGAACACTAAGACCAAAAGGTCGAGCGTGAATCTTATAGTAGATATGATCAACATACTGATGTTCACCATTGAAAGCTACTCGATTTCACATGATGATCGGTTATGGTTTAGTTGATTTGGATCACGTGATCACTTAGAGGATTAGAGGGATGTCTATCTAAGTGGGAGTTCTTAAGTAATATGATTAATTGAACTTAAATTTATCATGAACTTAGTACCTGATAGTATCTTGCTTGTCTATGTTGATTGTAGATAGATGGCCCGTCTTTGTTGTTTCGTTGAATTTTAATGCGTTCCTTGAGAATGCAAAGTTGAAAGATGATGGTAGCAATTACACGGATCGGGTCCAGAATTTGAGGATTATCCTCATTGCTGCACAAAAGAATTACGCCCCGAAGCACCGCTAGGTGCCAAACCTGCTGCAGAGCAACACCGGATGTTATGAACGTCTGGCGAGCAAAGTCGATGACTACTTGATAGTTCAATGTGCCATGCTTTACGGCTTAGAACCGACTTCAACGACGTTTTGAACATCATGGAGCATATGATATGTTCCAGAGTTGAAGTTAATATTTCAAGAAAATGCCGGATTGAGAGATATGAAGTCTCCAATAAGTTCTACAACTGTAAGATGGAGGAGAATAGTTCTGTCAGTGAGCATATACTCAAAATGTCCGGGTATAATAATCACTTGATTCAACTGGGAGTTAATCTTCCGGATGATAGCGCCATTGATGAGTTCTTCAATCACGCCACCAAGCTATAAGAGCTTCGTGATGAACTATAACATGCAAGGGATGGATAAGACGATTCTCGAGCTCTTCGCAATGCTAAAAGCTGCGGAGGTAGAAATCAAGAAGGAGCATCAAGTGTTGATGGTTAATAAGACCACCAGTTTCAAGAAAAAGGGCAAAGGGAAGAAGAAGGGGAACTTCAAGAAGAACAGCAAGCAAGTTGCTGCTCAAGAGAAGAAACCCAAGTCTGGACCTAAGCCTGAGACTGAGTGCTTCTACTGCAAGCAGACTAGTCACTGGAAGCGGAACTGCCCCAAGTATTTGGCGGTTAAGAAGGATGGCAAGGTGAACAAAGGTATATGTAATATACATGTTATTGATGTGTACCTTACGAGCTCACAGTAGCACCGGGTATTTGATACTGGTTCATTGCTAATATTTGCAACTCAAAACAGGACTACGGATTAAGCTAACACCGCCAAGGACGAGGTGACGATCGCGCTGGGAAATGGTTCCAAAGTCGATGTGATCGCCGCCGCACGCTACCTCTACATCTACCTTCGGGATTAGTATTAGACCTAAATAATTGTTATTTGGTGCCAGCGTTGAGCATGAACATTATATCTAGATCTTGTTTAATGCGAGATGGTTATTCATTTAAATTAGAGAATAATGGTTGTTCTATTTATATGAGTAATATCTTTTATGGTCATGCACCCTTGAAGAGTGGTCTATTTTTGATGAATCTCGATAGTAGTGATACACATATTCATAATGTTGAAGCCAAAAGATGCAGAGTTGATAATGATAGTGCAACTTATTTATGGCACTGCCGTTTGGGTCATATTGGTGTAAACCGCATGAAGAAACTCCATACTGATGGACTTTTGGAATCACTTGGTACTTATGTAACCATGCCTCATGGGCAAGATGACTAAAACGCCGCTTCTCGGAACAATGGAGCGAGCAATGATTTGTTGGAAATCATACATACAGATGTATGTGGTCCGATGAATGTTGAGGCTCGCGGCGGCTATTGTTATTTTCTCACCTTCACAGATGATTTAAGCAGATATGGGTATATTTACTTAATGAAACATAAGTCTGAAACATTTGAAAAGTTCAAAGAATTTCAGAGTGAAGTTGAAAATCATCGTAACAAGAAAATAAAGTTTCTACGATCTGATCATGGAGGAGAATATTTGAGTTACGAGTTTGGTCTACATTTGAAATAATGCGGAATAGTTTCGCAACTCACGCCACCCGGAACACCACAGCGTAATGGTGTGTCCGAACGTCGTAATCGTACTTTACTAGATATGGTGCGATCTATGATGTCTCTTACTGATTTACCGCTATCATTTTGGGGTTATGCTTTAGAGACAGCTGCATTCATGTTAAATAGGGCACCATCGAAATCCATTGAGACGACGCCTTATGAACTGTGGTTTGGCAAGAAACCAAAGTTGTCGTTTCTTAAAGTTTGGGGTTGCGATGCTTATGTGAAAAAGCTTCAACCTGATAAGCTCAAACCCAAATCGGAGAAATGTGTCTTCATAGGATACCCAAAGGATACTATTGGGTACACCTTCTATCACAGATCCGAAGGCAAACACATCCGTTGCTAAGAATGGATCCTTTCTAGAGAAGGAGTTTCTCTCGAAAGAAGTGAGTGGGAGGAAAGTAGAACTTGATGAGGTAACCGAACCTGCTCCCTTATTAGAAAGTAGTTCATCACAGAAACCGGTTCCTTTGACGTTTATACCAATTAGTGAGGAAGTTAATGATGATGATCATGAAACTTCAGATCAAGTTGTTACTGAACCTCATTGGTCAACCAGAGTAAGATCCGCACCAGAGTGGTACGGTAATCCTGTTCTAGAGGTTATGTTACTAGATCATGACGAACCTACGAACTATGAAGAAGCGATGGTGTCGGTGTAGGAACGACACCTATGGGATCACAAGAATCCCTACTACGGTTGCGGGGCACGGGGGTCGTGAGAAGAGCGGATCAAACGGATAGCACACGGTCTCTTTATCCAGGTTCGGGCCGCGAGGATGCGTAAAACCCTACTCCTGCTTTGGTGGTTTGTTTATCCGGTGTTCTTGAACTAGCAATGGGCGTGAGGAGCTCCCAAAGCGAATCCTCCTCCCGGTCGCCTCGGGCCTCCTTTTATAGGGAAAGGGTCGCCATAGTGGCACACAGAGGTGGAAAGGGCATCTGATGCGAAGTTTATCCTCGTGATTACATGACAAGGCGCCATTAATGCGCCTTGCTTAGGTGTCCTTGCTTTATCGGGACGGAGAGAGCCCAGCCTCGCCTATCGCCGCTCCTTTCGTGTTGACACGCACACTGCCAGCGGTGCCCGCAGGTGCCATGTAGGCGTGCAGTGCACCGAGGTGGCGCAATGGTGGGTCTCCACGAAGATCTGCTTGCCACCACGCAGTGCCCGCCCAACCGTTAGGTCGGCAGCTGCATGCGAACGGCGGTGAAGGTTTGATGGCATGGGACCGATGGTGGCCCTCACGGTGTCCTTGGCGAGGGCTCGTCAGAGCTCCGGCAAGGATCTTGCTGTGGCCCGGCAAGGGTCTTGCCATGGCGCTTGCCTTTGCCATCCCCGGCAAGGCTCTTGCCGGGCCTTGTGGTCCTCCTTGGCTGGGATCCCGCCAAGGGTCGCTGCCTTCTATAGTGTGTATCTGATCTTGAATGTCTTCACAAAGATCTCGCATGCCACCACGGGATGTCTCCTCAATCCTTGCCCCATGGGGCAGTGGACTCAAGGGTGATTCGCCCGTAGGTGTGGTGAGCCGCCTGCAAGGGTCTTGCCGGGTTTGCTAAACTGCCTCCCGGCAAGGGTCTTGCCGGGGAGTCTGCTTCTGTCCCCTTTGCTCTTTGTGGTCTTTCTCTTGGCGTTGTTTTGTTCCTCTTGAGCTTTGGCCTCACGTTGGCTCACCTCCTTGCCTTGCTCAAGGCGATGGTGTTCGTGGCTCGAGACTTCCAGTGCAGAGCTATAGGGGTACAAAAGTGTACCCTCTTTTGTACACCGACAGAGCCCCGGGCCTGGGCCACACGTAGCTTAATCGCTCGCTGGGCTAGGCCCAAAACGGCGCGCGGGCAGGCAGGTGGTTTTTACCGCGGTAAGTCTCTTCACGCGATGCGTTTCCCATGCCTCCCTTGCGTGTTCTCGGCGTGGGAGGCGGCGTGACGTGGGCGGCATGCGTGGGGCTGAGCTTCACAAGCGCATGCGCCACGCCGCATAAAGGGGCGGTTTGCGCCTTCCCATAAACGGAGGGGCGCGGAGGCGCGCCCCATTTATTGAATGGGGCCGGGCGTGGTCTTCAAGGCGCCCACTCCCACGATCACGGGTGGGGAGAGGTCGCCACCCGTCACCTCGGTCCCGCATGCCTGCCACGTGGTTCTCATGCGCTTGGGGTGGCGAACGGTGGAGACGGAAACCGGCCGCCGTGGCCTGGGGGCAGCGGGTTGGTCCCATTCCTCGCGCCTTCCGCTGCCTTGATTGGCTGGAAGGGCGGCTGTGCCCCACCCTGCCTTTATAAAGAGTGGGGGGACGGCGCCCGCACTCTTCCATCTTCTCCTTCCTTCAGCCGCCCTCCCTCCATCCGCCATGGAGAGAGGGAATCCTGGTTCTTCAATGGTGGCGGCAAGGGTCGCCGCTCGACAACGCGTCCTTCCTTCTCCTTCACCTGCGGTGGCAGAGCCAGCCACGAGGGGAAGGGGGAGGGGGCGAGGCTGCGGGCGAGGCCGTGGGCGAGGCCGAGGCGCTCAGGGAAGAGGAGAACGGGGCGGCGCGCCGGTCCCGCCTCCGTCGGTAGTTCCTCCACCCACGGAGGGCCATGTTGGTGATGATCCTTGCGAGTTCTTCGTCAGGCTGCGCCGGCCGCCTCGCCGTCGCCTTCGTCTCTCGACTCCATTCGCGAGCGAAATGGAGCTGGATCCGCCGGAGTCATTGCGGTTGCACATGAGGGGTTGTTGGATCAGCGGTACGCGAGTTCGCGTCGACTTTCCAGCCCCTCACGTGATGTACCTTGGTCGAGGGTGGAAGACGTTCGCTCATATCCACCACTTGACGGCGGGGCTCCATTTCAAGCTGATGGAGGGCAGCCTCCTCTCCGTCAAGGTCTTCGGGTGCTTCGGGACTCGGGCAAGGTGCTGCGTGGAGAGCTCTTCTGATAGCGAAAGGCTCCTCCTCGAGCGGGAGTGGCGAGGAGGACAGTGGCAGCGACGACGAGGGTAGCAGCGGCGGATGACGGGTCCGACTAGGTGTCGGCGCCCGCTCCGGCGGCACCGGGCGATCCCATCATCCGTGTCGCCGCTTCTGAACTTCGGGTCGCCTCCTTGGGCGGCTGGCGTTGGGAGGCTGCGGAAGAGGAAGAGGGCGGGCGGCAAGGCCGTCAAATCGAGTACGCGGGCACCGACGCCTGACGGTGCCGACGCCCCGCCGCCTCGTCTCGAGCTCGCTTCGGCGCCGCCATCACCATCCAGTTTTTGACGGCCACCAAGATGTTCTCTTGGTGCCTCCCGCCATCCAGAGCTTGCCTAGGCGCCCCTTTTTCCCTTTTCGCCTCCTTGACCTGCCTCCTGAGGAGAGGGACAAGAAAGGGATTACGGGCACCTTATCTCTTTTTAACTTGTAAGCCTTTAGGCCTTAGCTGAATTTAAAACTTGTAATCCCATCATTCATGTTTTTCATTCCCCATGGACTATATCTGAATGGAATGTTTTTAATGAAATAGGGATGCTTGCGGGTCATTTGTTTATGGTAGAACCCACGACAAGGAGTAAATCCTTGATATCTTTAAGATAAACATTTCCTTGTTCGGCAACAGCCCCGCCGTCTTCCCACTTCACTCGACCTTTCTCACGCTTTTGGCGGAGGCAGGGATGAGGTGGTTCGAGCTCCTCGTTTCATCCTTTTGCTGCCATGACCACGACCAAACCTGGCCCTGTGAACGAGCCCTAGGGCCTATAGTTTTAGGGGAGCACGGTAGCTTTGGGAAGAAGCGAGGTTTCACATACCTCACCCATAAGGGAATGCATGATAAGGGATGAAAACTTATCTGAATCAGAGCCCCTAAGAACTCCGGTTTGCCGTGGGTGAGTCTTTACACTTATAGTCCCCGCAATACGGCTTGCCGGGTTTAAATGTCGGTCTGCCCTCTCCTCTTTTTTTCGCCCTCGTGTGATCCGGCAAGGATATCTATGAGTCCCATGAGCCAAAGAAGACAAAAGAACGGCAAAGAGACACACACTGACCTCTAAGCTAGGGGTTAGTCGCCATAAGCACTATCAACCCTAACCAAGGATCTAGACTTGACCTAGCATGCATGCTATAACTTAGGGCGCCAAAGACTTCATTTATTTATGCTCGTGGTCTCATACCTGGCTTTGTACAAAGGGTTACATGCATCATCGGCAATGCTTGTACAAAAGGTGGCTTGTCGGGGCATGGCAAGTCGCGCTTTACGGTAAAACTTGCGAAGATGCTCAATGTTCCAGGAGTTACTCACCGAACGGCATCTTCGGTCTCCAGCGGACTGCGCCTGGCCCGTGACTCATATTACCCGATAAGGACTTCCCACTTTGGCGCCAACTTGTTGGAATTCTTGGTCGATTGAACGCGCCAAGGACAAGGTCGCCTCCAAGGCTTCGGGCATGAACCTTGCGGTTATGGTAGCGGCGCAAGGCTTGTTGGTAGCGTGGTTGCTCTCACGTCATCAAGACGATCTTCCTCAAGGAGCACTGCGCCATCTTGCCGGAGTTGCTCTTGCTCAAGCTCTTCATAAGCGAGCACTCGAGGTGACCCGTGATATGAGTTCAAGGGGAGAACTGCTTCGCCAGATACCGTAGGCAAAGGTGTCCGCCGGTGGCTCGATTTACGTCGTCGTCTGATCGACCAAAGAACCGCCGCAACTCATCAATCCAGCGCCTTCCACTCTTGTGCAGCCCGTCAAAGGTCTTGGTCCTTAATCCTCGCAATACTTCAGATTTGCCCTCTCAGCTTGACCGTTGCTTCGCGGGTGAGCAAGGAAGCGTAAATGACTCGCTGCCGAGGTCTTGAGTATATTGCATGAAGGTGCGGTTAGAACTGTGTGCCGTTGTCGGTGATAACCTGTTGGTACGCCAAAACGCACACTAGTCCCTTGAAGAACTTGACGGCCGATCGAGCTGCGGACCTTCCTCATCGCTTCCACCTCCGGCCACTTTGTGAACTTGTCGATTGCAACGCATAAGTACTCAAAGCCCCGACGCGCTGGGGAAAGGGCCCAAGATGTCGAGCCCTGCACCGAGAAGGGCCGGAGAGAGGAATGGTTTGAAGGGCTTGGGCTGATGAAGCTTCTTTGAGTGGAACCGACACGCTTCACACCGGGTGACTAGCGCCGTCGCAGATCCGGAGGGCGGTGGGCCGAAGAAGCCTTGCCGAAATGCCTTGCCGGCAAGGGCCCTTGACCCAATGTGGGATCCACATATGCCTCCGTGTATCTCCGCCAACAGCTCCAATCCTTCCTCTCGAGGATACACTTCAATTTCACACCGCTCGCCTCTTTTCGCATGTGACGCCATCAACGAACCGGTACATGGTAGAGTGACGGGCTACTTTTTTCCGCTTCTTCCCGCTCCTCGGGAAGTTCCCTGCTTGGAGGAATCGGACGGTATGTTGTGCCCACGCTGGAGCACAGGGCTCGACGGCGAGGACTAAAGGCATTTCTCCACCATAGGAGCGGCTGTCTCGACGGTAAGAGCTTGACGCCCGCCGGAGCTGGCCGTCCGTGGCAAAGCTCAGATCCCTGCAACATCCTTGCCGGCGGCTCGGGAGCTCGGCAGAAAGTACTTGCCGGGCCCTGATTTCCTTCTCTTATTCTCGCCTGCTGATGGATCAACAGATGGCTGAGTTATTTGGAGCACAAAGGTACCGGTTCCACGTGTAGCTTGAGGGCAGCAGCGTTCGGCTGTGTAATCGGCGATATCGTTCTCGCTCGGGAACGTGTTCAGCTCAGATACCGTCAAACGCTTTTTCCAGCTTCCTCACTTCATCGACATAGGACTTCATCAACGGGCTCGTAATCCTTGTTGACTTGCTTGACGACATGCCTGAAAGTGCCCCCGACGATGAGTTTCTTGATTCCGAGGTCCGCCGCGATCCTAAGACCGCAAGCAGCCCTTCGTACTCTGGCCAGATTGTTTGTTGACACCTCCTCGAAGTGCATCCGATCACGTATTTGAGGTGCTCTCCGAAGGGCGCGACAAGCAAGACGCCAGCTCCGGCGCCAGAAGGAGAAAGCTCCATCAAAGTACATGATCCAATCGCAACTTGCCTCCTTGCCGGGAGAGCAGTCTCTTGGGCTTCTGTTAGGCGCCAGGTCCATTCTGCAATGAACTCCGCTAGGACTCGGATCTGAATCGTCGAAGTACTTTCAAACTTGAGGCCAAAGCTGGACAGCTCCAGTGCCCATTCCACAATTCTTCCCGTTGCATCCGGATTGTGCAATATCCGTTGCGAGGGAAGCGAGTGACGACAGTGATCTCGTAGCTCGGAAGTAGTGACGCAGCTTCCTCGAGGCCATAAGAAGGTCAAGAGCAGTTTCCGACGCCGGAGTACCTTGATCTAGCCCCCTACAAGAGGGAACTAACAAAGTAGACCGGGTGTTGCATCATTTTCTTCTTCGGCGGCACTCCAACTGGTTGTGTCGTCTCTGCATTAGTGGTGTCGGGCTCCACCGCTGCCATCTCCTCGTCGTCAACCTCTCTGCGCACCAAAGGCTGGCGCCGACCACCGTCCGCTGCCGCCAGTATAGCAGCAGAAGCGGCTGCCTCGTGGCCTCGGGCGCAACTAGTATTGGCGCGAAGAGAGGTATCTCTTCAAACCTTGCAATGCTGCTTCGCTTCTCAAGCGCCCACTCCATTGGGCCCGCCTTTTTAAGGATCTTGAAAAAGGGAAGGGCGCGCTCGGCAGACTTGGAAATGAACCTGCCCATGGCGGCAACGCAACCAGCAAGCCGACGCACATCCTTGATTCGCGTGGGTGCTTCAATCTGCTCTATAGCTTTGATTTTGTCCGGATTGGCCTCTATCCCACGCTATGACACCAAGAACCCGAGAAGCTTGCCGGACGGGACGCCAAATACACACTTCTCAGGGTTCATCTTGAGATTGATCTTGCGCAGGTTTGCAAATGTTTCTTGCAAATCTGGTATGAGGGTTGCCCTGTCCTTGGTTTTGACCACTATGTCATCCATGTAAGCTTCCATATTTCTATGGAGCTGGGGTTCAAAACCAATCTGGACCGCCCTTGCAAACGTCGAACCAGCACTCTTCAACCAGAAAGGCATCCGCATGAAACAATACGTACCACATGGGGTGATGAATGCTGTCTTCTCTTGTCATGAAGATCTGGTGGTAGCCGGAGTAGGCGTCGAGGAACGACAACAGATCACACCCAGCCGTGGAGTCAATAATCTGATCGATGCGCGGCAACGCGAAGGGGTCTTTAGGGCAAGCCTTATTGATATTTGTGTAATCAATACACAACCTCCACTTCCCATTTGCCTTGTGCACCACGACCGGATTGGCCAACCACGTTGGATGGAGCACTCCTCTTACCAAACCCGCTGCTTCCAGTTTCTGGATCTCTTCGTGATGAACTCTTGTCGCTCCAAAGCTTGCTTTTCGACCTTCGCTTGACGGGCGCGCGCATGAGGCGAGACAACACAGGTGGTGCTCAATCACCTCCCGGGAACACCGGGATGTCGGAAGCTTGCCATGCAAACACATCGACATTCGCCCACGTGAAGGTGATGAGCGCGTCTTCCTATTTGTCGTCAAGGGTGGAGCTTATGGTAAAGCTCCTCCCGTGTTGCCCTCATTAATGTAAACCTTCTTGGTTCCTGGCGGTATGGCCCAGGCGGCTTGTTTCCGCCGGTGGAGCTCTCTAGCACGTCCTCGACGGCAGCGCTACACTCCGAATAGGTGCGCTTGCCGGAGTGGGTGTCCGAGGTCACACCGGTCTTGTTCTTCTTCTTCCCTCCCGGGGTCCCAGTGGTAGGAGCAAGTGCCCTAGCGGCGGCAGCTGCTGTGAATCGCTTGTTTGGTATAGTTGGTCAGCGCAAATCAGCGCATCTTTCTTGTCGGAGGGGATGGTGATGATCGCCACAGTCCCGCATCTTCGTGGTGTTGTAGGCGTAGTGTGACGCCGCCATGAACTTGGCTACGCGGGCGTGCCAAGGATCCTCGTTGTAGGGCAAGGGATCTTGGCAACATCGAACACGATCTTCTCCGGCCTGAATTTCAGGTCGCTTCAAAAGTCACGGCAGCGTGACCTTTCCCTTGGGTTGGCTTCTTCCGGTTGACCTTCGAACGCGTGCCTGCCTCTTCGAGGTCTCCATCAGAATCTGCAGCCGATCACGGCAGCGAAATCAAGTTCAGACCGGCCCGCCATCGACTAGCATCTTCGTCACCACGAGGTTGCGTATTGTTGGTGAAACCAACAATGGCAAGCACCGACCGATGTAGTGTGATCTGGGTGATCCTCAGTGTCAAAAATGATAGGAGTGCTGGACCACTTCAGCGGCCTTTGGGCATCAAACGACGGCACTGCTGTAATCTCTCGCGCCCACTGTTTAAGCCGGCGGTGAGAAGTATGCAGCGAGGCGCCGCCGTCGACGCCTTACATGGCCTCTGTAGCTTCGAAACTCTTGGTCGCCGGATTCGCCGTCCTCTTCGTGATCGCCGTCTTCGGCTTTTCATCACGGCCCGGGCGGCCTCTCTTGTTGCTTATCCTTGCGCTGACGGCCGCTGGCCGCCACGCTTCTTGCGGACCCTCAGCACCGTCTGGGCCCTTCTCCTTGTCCGCCTCTCATACTCAGCCCTCGCTTCTCGCGAGGAGCTCAACCTGTCGGCAGTCCTGCAGAGCATGGCCTTTGGTGCAATGGATCTTGCAGTATCGCTTGTCGGAGTTTCCTGGCTTCTCGGCAGCCGCCAAGGCCCGGTGAGCGATACATCCGCAACCTCCTTGCCGGGTCGTCTGCCTTGGTTTTCTTGGTGGAGCCGGCGTCATCGATCCCTCGACGGTAAGCACGACTTTTCCTTTGCGCTTCCTGTTGCGGCGCCGGCCTTTCTTTGCCGGGGCGGCAATATCCTCATCTGAGGAGTCGGTTTCCACGCCGGCGTCTTCGTCGGGGTACTTCCTTCCCTCTTCAGCCGGGCACATTTGTCGGCAAGAACATAGAGTTACGCTACATCTCTCACCTTGTTCATTGCCGCTCTTCACGCATCTTGCGGTTACGCACGTTCGATGGAACGCTACCGATGATGGCGGCAGGGTGAACATCAGGATATTGTATTGTACCCGCTGAACCTCTCAGATATACTTCTTGAGACTCTCGCCTCCCTTACGGGAATGACGTGCAGGTCGCTTGTTTGGCCATGGGCTTGGTGGCCTCCAAAGAAGGCGCCCACGAACTCATGGCACAACCGCCAGAGGAAATAGAGTCCACCGGCAAGTGCATCAACCACGACATGGCGTTGGGTTTAAGAGCCAACAGAAAGTAATTCGCAAGAACCTTATTGTCACGGGCTCCGGCAGCTTGCATCGCGATGGTGTAGACGCTGAGGAACTCGGACGGGTGGGTCTTGCCACTGTACTTTTCGCCCACGTCGGTTTGAAGGTGCGGTGAGTGGGCCACTGGAACTGCCGCAGCTCGCGGGTAAAAGCCGGACAGCCTACCTCGTAAGGCAGGCCTCTAGGGCTCCCCGGTGTCGGGTGGCTCACAGCGGGCCCTGCTCGCCTATCTGATTGGTGGCACGCTCCGCGCCGGTGCTCGATAGTGGTTCGAGCGTCTTCATGTTCTCGTTCCCGAAGAACTTGGCGCTGGTCATGGGCTCGGGTGAGACGATGATCTGGAGATTTCGCCGCCCGTAACGTCGCGGGCGGCTAGCGTCCGTGGTACCGGGCGAGGAGGCGAGTGCACCGTGGTCGCGTGCCGCCGGCTCTCCCGCCATGGTGCGTGGGACTCATTGGAGCGTCAATTCGGGCTCCACCGACTTGGTTCGTCTTTGTTGGCCACCGCAACAAGGCTTTGATAGTGGCTCTCCATTCGTCGAGTTTCCCCGTAGTGGGAGGAAAATCGAGGAGCAACTGCGCGCGCGCCAGGGCTTCTGCTGGCGTTGGTGGCAGCGAAACCTGCACGGATCGCAACGTGCTTCGACTTCTGACCATGTCAGAAGGAGCTCTATCACGATCCCGCGGTCGCATGCCACCTTCACCAGCGCCTCGGCGAGCGGGCAGGTCTTCTAAATCCCGGAGTGGCGCCGGGGCTCTTTTCACGGGCGACGCCCGTGGTCCTTGGCGTGATTACGCCGCCTCGTCGCGCCCGCTGAGAAGAGCGCGCCGTCGGCGCCGGCGTGGGAGTCTTGGAAGCCTCACGTCGCTTTGGCGAAGCGGGTGGCAGCGATCTTGAAGGCCCCGCGCCACCCGCGGAGGGCCTGGCCCGTCCCTGATTTGGCGGCGTGCGGCCCGCTACTGCCAAGACGAACATCGCCGCCTCCCAAACTTCGACTCTTTGGGGACGGTGTTGGTGTTCATGGCGGTGCCCGGGTCCTTTGCGATCGTCCGTTGCTCGCCGCGCCGGACGGGATGTCCGGCTTCCGACGGGCCAACCGCCACCGTCATCTTCTTCTTGGGCGCCATGACGATGAAGAAGCGCCGAACTAACCGCTAGAGCTGATTCTCACAACTGCGCCCCGACTGGCGCGCCAAAGATGTCGGTGTAGGAACGACACCTATGGGATCACAAGAATCCCTACTACGGTTGTGGGGCGCGGGGTCGTGGAGAAGAGCGGATCAAGCAGATAGCACACGGTCTCTTTATCCGTGTTCGGGCCGCGAGGATGCGTAAAACCCTACTCCTGCTTTGGTGGTTTGTTTATCTGGTGTTCTTGAACTAGCACCGGGCGTGAGGAGCTCCAAAAGCGAATCCTCCTCCTGGTCGCCTCGGGCCTCCTTTTCTAGGGAAAGGGGTTGCCATAGAGGCACACAGAGGTGGAAAGGGCTCTGATGCGAAGTTTATCCTCGCATTACATGACAAGGCGCCATTAATGCGTCTTGCTTAGGTGTCCTTGCTTTATCGGGGACGGGGAGAGCCGGCCTCGTCTGTCGCCGCTCCCTTTCAGGTTGACACGCTACGGCTAGCGGTGCCAGCGGTGCCATGTAGGCAGGCGGCGGTGAGGTGGCGCAATGGTGGGTCTCCACGAAGATCTGCTTGCCGCCACGCAGGTGCCTGCCCAACTGGTTAGGTCGGCAGCTGCATGCGAACGGCGGTGAAGGTTTGATTGGCGTGGGCCCGATGGTGGCCCTACGGGTGTCCTTGGCGAGGGCCTCGTCGTAGCCCCGGCAAGGATCTTGCCGGGGCCCCGGCAAGAGTCTTGCCGTGGCGCCTGCTGTCATCCCCGGCAAGGCTCTTACCGGGGGCCTTGTGGTTCTCCTTGGCTGGGATCCCGCCAAGGGTCGTTGTCTTCTATAGTGTGTATCTGATCTTGAATGTCTTCACAAAGATCTGCATGCCACCACGGGGATTTCTCCCGAATCCTTGCCCCATGGGGCAGTGGACTCAAGGGTGATTCGCTCCGTAGGTGTGGGGTGAGCCGCCCCGGCAAGGGTCTTGCCGGGTTTGCTAAAACTGCCTCCCGGCAAGGTTCTTGCCGGGGGAGTCCGCTCCGTCCCCTTTGCTCTTTGTGGTCTTGGTCTTGGCGTTGTTCTGTTCCTCTTGAGCTTTGGCCTTACCTTGGCTCACCTCCCTTGCCTTGCTCAGTGCGGTGGTGTCCGCGGCTCAGACTGGCCTTGCACAGTTATAGGGGTACAAAAAGTGTACCCCTCTTTTTGTACACCGACAGATGGTGAGCCCAGATTCCACAAAATGGCTTGAGGCCATGAAATCTGAGATGGGATCCATGTATGAGAACAAAGTGTGGACTTTGGTTTACTTGCCCGATGATCGGCAAGCCATTGAGAATAAATGGATCTTCAAGAAGAAGGCGACGCCGATGGTAATGTTATCGTCTATAAAGCTCGACTTGTTGCAAAAGGTTTTCGACAAGTTCAAGGGATTGACTACGATGAGACCTTCTCACCAGAAGCGATGCTTAAGTCCGTCCGAATCATGTTAGCAATTGCCGCATTTTATGATTATGAAATTTGGCAAATGGATGTAAAACTGCATTCCTGAATGGATTTACGGAAGAAGAGTTGTATATGATGCAACCGAAAGGTTTTGTCGATCCAAAGGAGCTAACAAAGTGTGCAAGCTCGGCGATCCATTTATGGACTGGTGCAAGCCTCTCGGAGTTGGAATAAACGCTTTGATAGTGTGATCAAAGCATTTGGTTTTGTACAGACTTTTGGAGAAGCCTGTATTTACAAGAAAGTGAGTGGGAGCTCTGTAGCATTTCTGATATTATATGTGGATGACATATTGCTGATGGAAATGATATAGAATTTCTGGATAGCATAAAGGGATACTTGAATAAGAGTTTTTCAATGAAGGACCTCAGTGAAGCTGCTTATATATTGGGCATCAAGATCTATAGAGATAGATCAAAACGCTTAATTGGACTTTCACAAAGCACTTACCTTGACAAAGTTTTGAAGAAGTTCAAAATGGATCAAGCAAAGAAAGGGTTCTTGCCTGTGTTACAAGGTGTGAAGTTGAGTGCAGTTCTAAATCGCAAACCGGATACGTGTTTACATTGAACGGTGGAGCTGTCAGTTGGTGCAGTTCTAAACAAACGCATCGAGGCGGGATCTACGTGTGAAGCAGAGTACATAGCTGCTTCGGAAGCAGCAAATGAAGGAGTCTGGATGAAGGAGTTCATATCCAATCTAGGTGTCATACCTATCATCGGGTCCAATGAAAATCTTTCATGACAATACTGGTGCAATTGCCTTGGCGAAGGAATCCAGATTTCACAAGACAACCAAGCACATCAAGAGACGCTTCAACTCCATCCGGGATCTAGTCCAGGTGGGAGACATAGAAATTTTCAAGATACATACGGATCTGAATGTTGCAGACCCGTTGACTAAGCCTCTTCCACGAGCAAAACATTATCAGCACCAAGGCTCCGTGGGTGTTAGAATCATTACTGTGTAATCTAGATTATTGACTCTAGTGCAAGTGGGAGACTGAAGGAAATATGCCCTAGAGGCAATAATAAAGTTATTATTTATTTCCTTATATCATGATAAATGTTTATTATTCATGCTAGAATTGTATTAACCGGAAACATAATACTTGTGTGAATACATAGACAAACAGAGTGTCACTAGTATGCCTCTACTTGACTAGGTCATTGATCAAAGATGGTTATGTTTCCTAGCCATTGACATGAGTTGTCATTTGATTAACGGGATCACATCATTAGGAGAATGATGTGATTGACTTGACCCATTCCGTTAGCTTAGCACTCGATCATTTAGTATTCTACTATTGCTTTCTTCATGACTTATACATGTTCCTATGACTATGAGATTATGCAACTCCCGTTTACCGGAGGAACACTTTGTGTGTACCAAACGTCACAACGTAACTGGGTGATTGTGAAGGTGCTCTACAGGTGTCTCCAAAGGTACTTGTTGGGTTGGCGTATTTCGAGATTAGGATGTGTCACTCCGATTGTCGGAGAGGTATCTCTGGGACCACTCGGTAATGCAATCACTATAAGCCTTGCAAGCATTGCAACTAATGAGTTAGTTGCGGGATGATGTATTACGGAACGAGTAAAGAGACTTGCGGGTAACGAGATTGAACTAGGTATTGAGATACCGATGATCGAATCTCGGGCAAGTAACATACCGATGACAAAGGGAACAACGTATGTTGTTATGCGGTCTGACCGATAAAGATCTTCGTAGAATATGTAGGAGCCAATATGGGCATCCAGGTCCTGCTATTGGTTATTGACAAGAGAGGTGTCTCAGTCATGTCTACATAGTTCTCGAACCCGTAGGGTCCGCATGCTTAACGTTCATTGACGATATAGTACTGTGAGTTACGTATGTTGGTGACCGGATGTTGTTCAGAGTTTTGGATGAGATCACGGATATGCCGAGGAACTCGGAATGGTCGGAAGTAAAGATTGATATGTGGATAGTAGTGTTTGATCTCCGGAAGGTTCGAAATCCATCTAAGGGGTTCCGGATGTTTCCCAATTGTTTGGGCACGAGAACACTTTATCTGGGCGAAGGGAAAGCCCACGAGGTTTTGGAAAGCGCAAAGGAAGTTTTGCGAGTCCGAGGGCAGACGCCAGGTCCTCGGCGTTCGGGTCCGCACGCTGGGAACCTGGCGTCGGCCTTGGAGTCCGAGAAGGACTCTTGCCTTTGGGTGAAACCAACTTTGTGGAGGCTTTTACTCCAAGTTTGACCCCAAGGCTCAACATATAAATAGAGGGGTAGGGCTAGCACCCAAGACACATCAAGAAACACCAAGCCGTGCCGCAACCCCTGCTCCTCTAGTTTATCCTCCGTCATAGTTTTCGTAGTGCTTAGGCGAAGCCCTGCGAAGATTGTTCTTCACCAACACCGTCACCACGCCATCGTGCTGCCGGAACTCATCTACTACTTCGCCCCTCTTGCTGGATCGAGAAGGCGAGGACGTCACCGAGCCGAACGTGTGCAGAACTTGGAGGTGCTGTGCTTTTGGTACTTGGATCGGTCGGATCGTGAAGACGTACGACTACATCAACCGTGTTGATATAACGCTTCCGCTTACGGTCTACAAGGGTATGTAGACAACACTCTCCCCTCTCGTTGCTATGCATCACCATGATCTTGCGTGTGCGTAGATTTTTTTTTGAAATTACAACATTCCCCAACATCAAGGGGGGTGGTGCGTCGACAAGAGAAGCTTTTGGGAGTAGTTGTTCTTTGGAGGTGACTGTCGTGGTTTTGTCACGGCAGATGTCGTCATGAAAGGACTTAGTCGTGGAGCCATCGCTACGGGTTAACTTAAAGGGGTTAAAGCGGACAAGGGACACAAGATAGTTTTATACTAGTTCGGCCCCTTACGATGTAGGTAAAAGCCTACATCTAGTTGTGATGGAATTGATGGGGTTTCGATGACCAGGGAGCGAATATGCTTCGCCTAAGTCTCGAGTTGTTGTCTGTCCTTCTGAACCGCCGCCGGGTCGTCCCCTTATATGAAGGAAATATGCCCTAGAGGCAATAATAAAGTTATTATTTATTTCCTTATTTCATGATAAATGTTTATTATTCATGCTAGAATTGTATTAACCAGAAACATAATACTTGTGTGAATACATAAACAAACTAAACGTCACTAGTATGCCTCTACTTGACTAGCTCGTTAATTGAAGATGGTTATGTTTCCTAACCATAGACATGTGTTGTCATTTGATTAACGAGATCAGATCATTAGGAAAATGATGTGATTGACATGACCCATTCCATTAGCTTAGCACCCGATCGTTTAGTATGTTGCTATTGCTTTCTTCATAACTTATACATGTTCCTGTGACTATGAGATTATGCAACTCCCGTTTGCCGGAGGAACACTTTGTGTGCTACCAAGCGTCACAATGTAACTGGGTGATTATAAAGGTGCTCTACAGGTGTCTCCGAAGGTACATGTTGGGTTGGCGTATTTCGAGATTAGGATTTGTCACTCCGATTGTCGGAGAGGTATCTCTGGGCCCTCTCGGTAATGCACATCACTATAAGCCTTGTAAGCAATGTGAGTAATGAGTTAGTTGCGGGATGATGCATTACGTAACGAGTAAAGAGACTTGCCGGTAACGAGATTGAACTAGGTATTGGATACCGACGATCGAATCTCGGGCAAGTAACATACCGATGACAAAGGGAACAACATATGTTGTTATGCGGTTTGACCGATAAAGATCTTCGTAGAATATGTGAGAGCCAATATGAGCATCCAGGTTCCGCTATTGGTTATTGACCGGAGACGTGTCTCGGTCATGTCTACATTGTTCTCGAACCCGTAGGGTCCCACGCAACAAGGTTTCGATAGATGTTATATTATGAGTTTATGAGTTTTGATGTACCGAATGAGTTCGAGTCCGGATGAGATCGGGACATGACGAGGAGTCTCAAAATGGTCGAGATGTAAAGATCGATATATTGGACGACTATATTCGAGTTCGGAAAGGTTCCGAGTGATTCGGTATTTTTGGAGTACCGGAGAGTTACGGGAATTCGCCGGGGAGTATATGGGCCTTATTGGGCCATACGGGAATAGAGGAGAGAGGCCAAAAGGAAGGCGGCCTGCCCCCCCCTTTGGTCCGACTGGACAAGGGGCGCAGCCCCTTTTTCCTTCTTCCTCTCCCCCTCTTTCCCCTTCTCCTACTCCAACAAGGAAGGAGGGAGTCCTACTCCCGGTGGGAGTAGGACTCCCCTTGACGCGCCCCCTCCTAGGCCGGCTGCCCCCTCCCCCCTTCCTCCTTTATATACGGGGGCAGGGGGGCACCTCTAGGCACAACAACAATTGATCCTTGAGATCTCTTAGCCGTGTGCGGTGCCCCCCTTCACCATAGTTCTTCTCGATAATATTGTAGCGGTGCTTAGGCGAAGCCCTGCGACGGTAGAACATCAAGATCGTCACCACGCCGTCGTGCTGACGGAACTCCTCCCCGACACTTTGCTGGATCGGAGTCCGGGGAACGTCATCGAGCTGAACGTGTTCCTGAACTCGGAGGTGCCGTACGTTCGGTACTTGGATCGGTCGGATCGTGAAGACATACGACTACATCAACCGCGTTGTCATAACGCTTCCGCTTACGGTCTACGAGGGTACATGGACAACACTCTCCCCTCTCGTTGCTATGCATCACCATGATCTTGCGTGTGCGTAGGAAATTTTTGAAATTACTACGTTCCCCAACATTATATACATGGGTTGACGCCCGTCGGTTTACAGAGTCCCAAGGCCGGCTCATAAACGTGTCCGGCTCGGTCTCCGCTCTGTCTACCTTACAATGCAAGTTACATATCAATGCCGGTTTATAGCTACAGGCCTTAAACCGATTCTGGGCCTTGGGCCTTTACTCAGTGTCACCGTCTGTCTTCATGGGCTTCAAGTTAATCCGGCCTCTCCTGGCTGGTTTACGCCCAGTAGTAATATCCCCAACATTTGGCCCCAGACTAATTTGAACTGGTTCATGTCAGTCCTCAAGAAAACTTCATCTTCAACATTTTCACATAATTCTGTAAACCGCCGTGACGTCATCTTCCCAAATCGTGGTAAACCGTCGTGACGTCATCTATTAAATTGTACATGACACGTCTTCATTAATGGGTCTCCGATAATCGAGGTGACAACTCCGCTTTCCAAATTTTGGCTCCTCGATTTTCGTGCCTGACACTTATCCCTTGCCTTTATAAATAGGGCCGAGGGGTCATTTTCTCCTTTCCCCCTCTTCGCGTCGTCGTCTTCCTTGCACCACTCAACCCTTGGAGCTCCGCCGCCACCGTCGACCGTCGCCTCTGCCTCGACTCTGGCCGCTGCATGTTCCTAAACGCACCAGAAAACTGCGGCGCCTCTCCGCTTCTTCATCAGCACAGGTAAGCTTTCTGCTCTTTCCGCCATAGATCTGTTCTAGGGTTTCGGTGTTCGTCGATGTTCTTCGGTGTTCATCAGTGTCCATCGCCTGTATAATAGGGTTTTGACCCAGACCTTGATAATTATCCTGTTCAATGATAGCCGTAGCTCTTTTTTCCCATCTAATGCGCCTTGCTAAGATAGAAGATCCCATATGAACCTTCCTCCATTGTTTCGGCACCACTCCTTAGGTCTGAATATATTTTCCTTTTTCTGATATGCCACAGATCCAAAATGGTAATACCAATCTGTGAAATCTGTTTTCCTTCACTTATACATCTGCAGTCTTTACTCTTCAATGTTTTAGACTAGGCGGTTTAACTTTGTAGAAAAAATGACAACCTGGTATATACCATCAGTCCCCTTGTTGAACCACCAATGTATTTCCACTTATCACCTCCACTGGTGTACTGTTTCACTATTAAACTCCGGTTTGTAAATAGCTGACTCCGATTTTTAGCAATATACTTACGTCTTGTATCACTATGTAGCTGTCCAGCATAAATCTTAAACCGGAAATCATTATATTGTAGATCTTCATTGCCATGGCCAAACAAGTGTATAATGCAATTGGGTCCCTTCTCGAGTAACCGAGGAACAGTTAGACAATCTTGTCAAAACGGGCGCTTTAAGCAAGAAAGATGTCATTCACTGGAGGGTCCCTGGCCCGGAATGTCCTCCTACTCCCAAAGACGGAGAAGTTGTTGTTTTTGCTGATCACCTAAGCCGGGGTTTCAACCCTCCCGGTTCAAAATTCTTCCGGGATGTACTTGCCAACTTTCAACTGCGCCCACAAGACATCAGCCCTAACTCTGTAACCAACATCTGCCACTTTCAAGTGTTTTGTGAGGTTTACCTTCAAGAGGAACCTTCAGTAGAGCTATTCAGGGATTGCTTTCATCTGAACCGCCGCACAGAATTCAAAGATGGGCCTAACACAGAACTAGGCGGGATGGCGATTCAGAAGAGGAAAGAAGTCACCTTTCCTCACGCCAATCTCCACAGTCACCCCAAAGAGTGGAACCAAACTTGGTTTTACTGCAAGGATACGTCCCCAGCTGATGAGAATCCCCTGCCGGGTTACCGTCCTGAATGTCTGAGCAACACACACCCTTTTCCTCAAAGGCTCACTGCTAAAGAAAGAAGCAAATATGCTCCTCAACTATCCAAGCTTAGGGCCTCTATGGCCAACGGGTTGACATGAGTTGATTTTGCACATTTGTCACGCCCAATATGCGACCCTATCCAAAAGGAACTCGAAGGTCCCACCAAGGATAGACCCGCATATTGAAACGCTTTTGCAAGGTGGATATCATTAAATCAACATTACATAATAGATGGGGATACATACGTAAGGCACCAATGCCACAAGAATACATCAACATCATTACAAGAACAACATCCGACTACAGATGAAACATAAACAGAAACTCAAACGACATCCACCCTGCTAGCCCAGGCTGCCGACCTGGAACCTATCCCCTGATCGAAGAAGCATAAGAAGAACTCAACGCAAGCAAGCATCGCTCCTGTGCTTACCCCTACGTTCCCGATTGTTCGACTAGGTGGTAAAGGGAGCACCTCTGCGATTGTTACTGCCGGGTCAGCCGGACGTGTACCTCGGTGGGTGAAGCGAAAGCTAAGCGTTCTTAAGGGAATATTCGGTCGGTGAACTGAAAGATGATTTTTAACTATTTACCCATCTGCCCCCAGATGATTTTACTGCTTTCATAGCAGCTTTGACATGCACTTTAGGGCATGCATCCCAGCGAAAGGAATCCTTAACGGAACTATTCTCCCTGGAAGATGTTTCTTACTACCCATGTAATATAACATAACTAGTTGGGCACTTATCCGTCATGACAATAATGACCCCTACGCCTTGTCTCCCTGCATACCCCGGTTCTTATATAACCACGAAGGTATTCAGACACACTCCGGACTATTGGGTCCTAATTAAGGTCGAAGCGAAAAGGTCCGCTATGACAAACGATCTACAATCCGGCTAGAAGACATTTTTTCATGTCATATTTTTACATAGTCAACTCGACTCATTGTATTCCTCCTCAATGCCATCAAATAGGCTATCTAATTTACAATCTTCTTTGGGAATACTTGGCGGCCAATTCTACTTGGCCGTACACTAACTTACATGAATCTCCATCCCATCGGGCCCCACAGGTCCGACCTCGCCATGTGGTTTGGGTCACAACCGTGTACCGCGTCTTTACCATGGCCGAGCCTCCTGGCGCCTTGACGGCCGATATCTTCCATAGTCGGAGCGCCGCCGTGCTCCTTGAAGCCGCTCTGCCAGCTCCCCAATGCCTTCGGCAGGGAGATAGATAGCCACAAGGCTGGCCGATGCTTTTCATCACTGCCGGACTCGTTCGTGCAGGTGACGCATTCGGGAAGAAGATCGCGCTGAAGAACTGGGCATCTCCTCCTCGGGGCGACACCGTGAGCAAACCTACATACATGTTTATGTTAGCCGCCTTCCTCGCCGAACTCTTTCAAAGTTCGCTCAAGCACTCTTGAAAATGCCGCGACGAAGCCGCCGATTCTCCTTCTGGTCGGACAAGCTGAGCACGAACATCTTTTAGTTCCTCACCTAGCTTGGTGTTGGCGTCCTGGAGGTTATTTTTCTCCTGCCGCACCCTTGTAAGCACACTCTCGTCGGCCTTTAGCTGGCGCACAAGCTGTTGCTTGTCCGGATCGATCTGGCGCCATCTCGCAATGTTTTGTCGATTACACACCCGCCGCACTTCATAAACTATTTATCTTTTGAGCGTATATTACGGAGGGGTCTCTGTGGCTCCCCCCATGGCGGCTAGTCTTGACCTCAAGTTGGCCTTGCACTCTTCAAGCTCTGGGACGATCGGGTACTCTTTTACGTAAGATCTGCATAAGAAATGATCCTTAAATCAGTTATTCTAACTATTTTAAGTCTCGGGACTCTTGGCATATATAATCATCAAATTTCCTTACCGTATGTCCTTTACATCTTGCTCCATGGCTCGCTAGACCATCTTGGCGGCACAGAGGTGCGCATCTCCCAATTGAAGGCATTCAAGGCCTCTTGGGAGAAACATGCGTCACGAAGAACTGTCCGTGGCGCCTGTGATTCAAGGCGCTCTCCACCTCGGAGTTGGTGGCGGACAATCTGTCGGCATCCTCTCGCCGGAGGTATCCAACGTCGCCTCGTGTTCGCCTCCGCTTGGACCCGGCTTTGGAGCTGGCGGCGGAGGTTCGATTAACAACCTCTCCGGACTCGGTCCGCGGCGCTCTTTCTGAAAAGAGCGTCGGCGTTAATCGCCTTCTAGGAATCAATCCTAGGAGCATGGTGACCGCGCTATACCGTTGCGGCGGAGTTTCGATCCGGACCGCACTCCTTTTTAGCCAGCAGACGCTGCCTTGTTGGCGGCCGCGCATGGCTCGGCTTCTGCCTCGAAGGTACCCCTGCGAAACACCATTGGTATCGGTGATCAAGAAATAAGCACGGATGGGTCATTATCAGAATATTGGGACCGTGGTCTCGATTACTGTGAGGCGGAAGTATTCCGGGTAATCGGTCGTGATGGCAGCAAAGCATTATCGATGCTAAGTTGGTGGAATACCCGTCGATCAACTCCACCTTTATATCCGGATCCTCTTGAAGGTCGGATCGAGGACCGTTCGGATCCTCGGGTTGTGGGGCGGGCTGTGTATCTTCTCCACGGTCCGCGCGCAGTTCTGGAGAAACCATGAAATAAGATATTTAACCACGGGAACATGGATCGGACGGGTCACAAAGATGTTTGCTTACCCAGCCGAGGATTATTCAAAAAAACTCCTTGATGGATTGACACGGAGGAAATCCTCCTCCTCCCTTTATACATGGCGGACAAGATCTTCACCAGTTCGGTGACCGATCCCGCCCTTTGCGGCCATGGCGGGTGGCATCGTCCTCCCGTTGAAGTCCCACATGGGGTGGCCCCTATATTGGGCGGCTGCACTCCCCTCATAATGCAGATTGCCATGACTCGGTCATGGTCAATCCGGCATGAGACGATAACCTTATTCGGCTCATCAAATAGAGGACATCGGTCATTTTCCCTCCGGGCTCCGAGGGCGCCACTTAGGCGCTTCTTGGAGGAGCATTGCTGAACTCCGGAAGGCCGATCCGAACAGGATCCGCAGCGGGGCGTCCTCCATGTAAAACCATTCGAAGGCCGGTCTTCGGACGCCTTCTTCGGGGTTCCGGATAGGTATCCGGTCCCGGCGATGCGCCATAGCTCGGCTCCGCCAAATTGATATATTTACCCCTCATAGGAACAGGGTACTAGGCAGAATAATCTCTTCCACAGCCCGAAATGAGCCTCGATGCCCAAGAACAGTTCGTAGAGGGCCACGAAGCCCGCGATGTGCAAGATGGAGGCAGGAATAAGGTGGTGCAACTGGAGGCCGTGGAACTCCAAGAGCCCCCGGAGAAACGGATGGATTGGAAATCCGAGTCCTATTACTAGATAAGAGATGAAGCATACCCGCTCTCCTTTAGAGGGATCGGGGACACTCTCCGCTTGCTTTCCGCCCTTGTAGGTGGCAAGTCCGCTCGAACCGGAACCATGAAGGCGGGGAAGAAATCCCTTGGCTTGGAGTATAACTAGCTCGCTATCGGGACTGAGCATCTCTCCCAATTTCGGTGAGGGCTAGGGCGCGAGAGGAGGAGCGCGTCGATTGTCCATGATGGAACAGGCTTTGGTCGAGGCGCTCCGATGAAAGCTTCATGAAGGGGATGGTGTGACTCAGATCTAGAACCTCGCCCCTTTTATAGGCGGCTCATTTTGCGCAGCTAGGGGGTAATGTAAAAATACCTGGCTTTTCGCATTCATTCAAACACGTGGAAGATGGCCATTATTGGGCGTAGAAGCCAAGGAGCATAGCATTTATCGAAGCGGACACTATTCGACAAGTATATGGAATTTGGAGAAGAACCCGCCTCGCAATGCCGAAGACAATCAACGCGCCGGACTCATCGTCATTGGCGCTTGGTTCGGAGCTCTTGAGGAGTCCCGGATTAGGGGTGTCCGGATAGCGAACTATCACCGTTGGCGGACTCTGGACTATGAAGATACAAGATTGAAGACTTCGCCGTGTCCGGATGGGACTTTCCTTGGCGTGGAAGGCAAGCTTGGCGTACGGATATGTAGATCTCCTACCATTGTAACCGACTCGTGTAACCCTAACCTATCCGGTGTCTATATAAAGCTGGAGGGTTTTAGTCCGTAGGACGAACAACAATCATACCATAGGCTAGCTTCTAGGGTTTAGCCTCCTTGATCTCATGGTAGATCTACTCTTATACTACCCATATCATCAATATTAATCAAGCGGGAGTAGGGTATTACCTCCATCGAGAGGGCCGAACTGGGTAAAAACATCGTGTCCCTTGTCTCTGTTACCATCGCCTAGGCCTGCAGTTCGGGACCCCCTACCCGAGATCCGCCGGTTTTGACACCGACAGCCCTGTTAACCGCCACGGTTATTCCTGCAAATCAGGATGAGCATAACGCGGAGGTGGCAAAGGTGCATGAGGAGATAGCCCGGGCCAAGGAGGCCTTGGCAGCTGAGGACACCAAGTTAGCTACAGAGCGGGCGGCTTTGGATGCACGGGCGCAGCAACTCCAGTCAGAGGCTTTCCAGCTTAATATGAGCCTAAATGCATCTAATGAAGTAATGAGAAGGAGGCACCAGAAAACTCAATCCCGTTTGCCTCCGGTTTACGACCCTCGGAACCTCTTCGCTACACCCGGGGGCGGCCCTAGCAACCCGCCCGAGGCAAATCAGGTCACAACAGCCGGAGTGGGAGGACCGGCTCAGCTTCGAGAGATGGCACCACCTCATGGGAGTATAGCCCCACCCCGCTATGTACCAATACCACCGGGTCACTTTTCCAACCCCATGGAAAACTTAATCGCAGCATCGGCACGTTTGGCGGCTCTCCCAGTGGACGGTGATGATCCGACAGCGGTGGAGACCCGGAGGGTCAGAGAACTTATTCAGACGGCCCTGGCGCAGCAAGAGACCTATTCTTACAGCTGGGACAGGATTCATTCAACTCCTCCGCCTTGGTTAGCACCGCCTCAAAAGCGGAGTCAGAGTTACAACAGCACATGGAGTCGAAGCTTTGTCAAGCAATGCCCACCGTCGTAACCAACCCGGTGGCTATAACCCGGTGCAAGACCGAATCGTCGGGGAGGACGAGCCAGGCGGCTCAGCTAAGCGGCTCAGCGGCGGCTCATCAAGATCTCCCACGATGTCTGGCGACTTCATTGGAGCAGGAGTGGCTACTAGAACGGCGGTGTTCCTTGTTTGGTGCCGGCTCTGCGGGATGTACGTCTGCCCAAGGACTTCAAGGGACCTCGAAGGTGCCGAATTACTGACCGACTTACAGCCCGGGCATGGATCAAAAGTTCTGAGATGGCCATGGAGCTACTGGAGGTCAGCGACGCAGCAATGGCTAAGTACTTCACCATGATGTTAGACGGAATGGCCTGGTCTTGGTTAAAGGGTTTGCCACCCAACTCCATTAGTTCATGGGCAGAGCTAAAGGCCTGGTTTATCCAGAACTTCAAGGACACTTGCAAGCAATCTATGTCAATTGTGGACTTGACCAATTGTAAGCAGGAGGAGGGTGAATCCACAACTCATTGGGTGCGCCGGGTCAAGGAAATAATACATTCGTCCAATAATATGGATGCCGGCTCTGCAGTCCTCATGTTGGAAAAGAATTGCCGCTTTGAGCCGCTGAGGCAGAAACTGGGGCGCCTTAAGCGTGATTGCAATGATATGGGTACGTTGATGGCAGCTTTAGTCAAATACGCCGATTCTGATAGTACCAAGGATCCCGCGTCTGACAAGGAAAAGACAGGGAAGGGAAAGAAGAACGACAATGGAAAGGGTCAGCAGCATAACTCGACAAATCAAGGGGGCAACAAGCGTAAGGCGGAGGGTAACCCGGAGTTTGTGGCCAATGCCAACGCATAGGGTAACAATCAGAGACGTAAGGGAAAACCGCCCCCTCGATCTGGCGGGTCAGGCCCATCTCTTGAGCAGCTTCTCAATGAGCCTTGCCCGAGACACGACACTCGGGAACGACCCTGTAACACCCCGGATGTAACTTTCCATATTTGTAACTCCAACTCTTGCCATTTTCGGCATTGTGATACGATATTCCCTCCGTGGTTGGTTTTTCTTCATTTTTGCTTTTTGTCCATGTCATGCATTTCATATCATGTCATCATGTGCATCTCATTTGCATACGTGTTAGTCTCATGCATCGAGCATTTTCCCGTTGTCCGCTTTTGCAATCCGGCACTCCTATGTCCCCGGCGTCCCCTTTACATTTTTCCGTGGCGGTACTAAACTTTCTCGGAATGGACCGAGGTTTGTCGGGTTTGTCAAGTGGCCTTGGTACACCACCGTAGACCACCTGTCAAGTTTGGTCATTTGGAGCTCGTTTGGTACTCAGCAGTTAACCGCACTCGCAAAGGCCTCTTTTAAGTTGCAGCCCAACACCCTTCAAAACAGCCCAATAACCCATCTAAGTCACTTCCATGCTCTCCGTCGTCGGATCACGATCGTGTGCGAAAGCGCACCTCATTTGGACACTCCTAGCTCCTCTACCTATAAATATGCATCTCCCACTCCAAATCCGGCGAAACCCTAGCATTATTCCTCTCGCGCTGCCGGACAAAATCGGACGGCGGACACGTCCCGCCCCCCGCGCCGGACGAACCGGAGCCGCCACGTGTCCCCGCCGCCCCACATCGCCGCCGACCCAGCGGGCCTTGAGGCCGTCTGCTGAGGCCCTCCCGGCCAGCGTCGCCCGCGCCATGCCCCGGCGCCCGGCCCGCCGCCCTTACCGCCGTCCGGCCGCCGCCATCCGGCCGGCAGCTGCCCCGCCTCCGCCGCGCCGCGTCCGGCCGCCGCCGCCCGCCTCTCCGGCGCCTCCGCGGCCGCCTGCCTCTCTTCCCCTCGGCCTCGTCCCGTCTCCGGCGAGCCGCCGCCGCCCCTCTCGGAGATCGCGCGCCGGATCTCAGATCAATCGACCGGTTGACTTTCTCCTCCCCGATTCCCTCTAAGTCCTTTTACTCCGGATATTTTGTTGCATTTTCATCATGCCATAACTCTACGCATATTGCTCCGTTTGTGCGTGTAATATGTCAAAATGTTCGCCTCGATGAGTAGATCATTTCATATCATTGCATCATTTTCATTTGAGCTCATCTTGATGCCGAAATGCTGTTAGAAGAGGGCTATGTGATGTTAGTTTTGTTTCTTAATGAACATGCACTTTGTCATTTTGCCATGATTGATGTGTGCACCCTATGAATTTGAGTCCTACATGTGTTTTGTAATATGCCATGCCATATTTATAGGGGTGTATGCCATGTATTTTTGTGATCTCTGTGGTGACTAGCACAAGCATGCAAACTAGGCTTCATGATGTTGCTGTTTTCAGCCCCTGTTTTGCTGTTATTTTTATGCCATGTTAACTTGATGCTACAGAGAGTTCCATGCATATTTTGAGATACTTCAGCAAGGATGTTTTGAACATATGGTTATTTTCTATCCATCCATGCCTTTGTTTGCAATTATGGAGTGCCATAGCTTGAGTCAATCGAGCTCTACTTTTGCTATAAAATGTTTCCTGGCAGATTGTTTACATGTTATTCAATTTTTCCAAGGTTGTTGTAGTTGATCCGTGTATGCTATGATGTTGTTCTTGCCATTTGTAGCTTCTATGCCATGTCTTCTTGATGGATGTATGATTAGTTTATCATGAAATGCTCTGTAGTGAGTGCATCGAGCTCGCGAGCATGCCTACTTGTTATCTGTTTTTGTCATGCCCTGTTGTTGAATCTGTTAACGAAACTTGCTATATTGACATGGGTGATATTATATTTTCTGATCCTTTTTGGCTTATGGTCAGTAAGGGACTTTTGTTCTATGCTTTGATTAGATTCATGTCATGCCTTGTTTTGCTATTATAAGTTCCTGTAGCATGTTGTTTGCTTGCTCTGAACATTGCTTCGATCTGATTCTCGCCATGTTGATAATTTCGCTAAGTCTGTGAAGCTGATATGTTTTGCACTTTTGCCATGCTTGTTTGGACCTGTTATGATGTGAATTAGCCGTAGCTCAGTGTTCATCTTTTGTCAAGCATCTTGATTAGATCACTGCCATGTGCTTTGTTGGTACGTTTGGGTGCAGTAGCTTAATTTCTTGTTGCTTGCTAAGTGGCATCGTGCTGTTGATGGCAGATTTGTGTCAATCTTGTTTTGCTTGTCATTTGCAAACCGTGCATCCGATTCCGGTGATCTTTATATCGATTTCAACCGAAATCATCTCACCTTTCCAGCGGCATACTTGGTTTGCCAAGTTGATGCCTAGTTCATCATTTTCCTTCCGGGGCACGCATACGCATTGCATATCACATCTCGCATATCATGCCATTTATTGCATCATGTTGCTTGTGCATTGCACCGTGATTTATTGTGGTTCCTTTGTTTGTGTTCTTGCTTTGGGTAGAGCGGGAGGCGAGTACGTGAGCGAGGAACCTGTTGAGAACGCTTACGAGGATCAAGCTTTCGACAACTCTGAGAACTTTGCAGGCAAGATGACCATACCCTCGAAATCACTTCTATCTTTGCTTGCTAGATGCTCGCTCTTTTGCTATGCCTATGCTATGATGCCTATCACTTTCTTATCATGCCACCCATATTGCCATGTCAAACCTCTAACCATCCTTTCCTAGCAAACCGTTGATTGGCTATGTTACCGCTTTGCTCAGCCCCTCTTATAGCGTTGCTAGTTGCAGGTGAAGATGAAGTTTGTTCCTTGTTGGAACATGGAGATGTTGTTCCTTGTTGGAACATGTTTACTTGTTGGGGATATCACAATATATCTGCTATAATTAATGCATCTATATACTTGGTAAAGGGTGGAAGGCTCGGCCTTATGCAGTGTTTTGTTCCCTCTTGCCGCCCTAGTTTCCGTCATACGGTGTTATGTTCCTTGATTTAGCGTTCCTTACGGTTGGGTGATTTATGGGACCCCTTGACAGTTCGCTTTGAATAAGACTCCTCAGCAAGGCCCAACTTTGGTTTTACCATTTGCCACCTAAGCCTTTTTCCCCGGGTTTTCGCGAGCCGAGGGTCATCTTTATTTTAACCCCGGACCAGTGCTCCTTGAGTGCTGGCCCGAACTAGAGCCCTCAGCGCCCCTCAAGGAAACTTGAGGTCTGGTTTTAGTTATGCGGACTGCTCATCCGGATGTGCCCGAGAGCGAGATATGTGCAGCTCCTATCGGGATTTGTCGGCACAATCGGGTGGCTTTGCTGGTCTTGTTTTATTCTGTCGAAATGTCTTGTAGTCCGGGATTCGAGATTGATCGGGTCTTCGGTAGAAGGAATATCCTTCGTTGACCGTGAGAGCTTATAATGGGCTAAGTTGGGACACCCTGCAGGTATTATCTTTCAAAGCCGTGCCCGCGGTTATGAGCAGATGGGAATTTGTTAATGTCGGTTGTAGAAAACCGAAGTTGACATTAATTAAAATACACATCAACGGCGTGTGTAACCGTGATGGTCTCTTCTCGGAGTCCGGAAGTGAACACTGATGTTGGAGTTATGTTTGGCGTAAGTAGTTCAGGATCACTTCTTGATCGCTACTAGCTTCACGACCGTGCCTTGCTTCTCTTCTCGCTCTCTTTTGCGAATGTAGCCACCATATATGCTAGTCGCTGCTGCAGCTCCACCTCACAACTCTGTCCTTCCTATAAGCTTAAATAGTCTTGATCTCGCGGGTGTGAGATTGCTGAGTCCCGTGACTCACAGATTCTACCAAAACAGTTGCAGTGCCGATGATGCGGGCAGGTGGCGCAACCGAGCTCAAGTGGGAGTTCGACGAGGCGTGGTGGTTACTATGTGTCTTTTCACGATGATCGATAGTGGAGCCCAGTTGGGACGATCGAGGATCTGTGTAGCATTTGGGGTATCTTCTTTTATTTTGGTTCCGTAGTCGGACCTTGAGTGTAATCTGAATGATGGATGTTTATTTATGTATTGTGTGAAGTGGCATTGTAAGCCAACTATGTATCTCTTTCCTTATGTATTACATGGGTTGTGTGAAGATTACCTCACTTGCGACATTGCTTTCAATGCGGTTATGCCTCTAAGTCGTGCTTCGACACGTGGGAGATATAGCCGCATCGAGGGCGTTACAAGTTGGTAATCGAGCCATCCCGACTTAGGAGCCCCGCTTGATTGTTTCTTTGGCGTTGTTGAGTCTAGAACAAAAATGTTTTGAGTCTTAGGATTATATATATCGAGAGTAGGATTCTTTTACTCCCCAGTCCCTTCGTCGCTCTGGTGAGGTCTCTGACGTAGAAGTTTTGACTCTCCTCTCCTCAAATTTCACTAAAAAATTTTAGGATCACGCGGGTATCTTGGAATCGTTCGATGATTTTGTGGCGAGAACATTGTTCTTGGTGCCTCGACATTTAGGGGTTGTGGCGGTGTCCCGGGAGTTGAGTTCGAGGTGTTGTCGTCACAATTTTATCGTTGCGATTCTGGAATACGAGCTTTGCCGACATCGAAATCTCTTTTGTACAGATTGTTGGTGAGATAACCCGATAACTTGAAGATCGGGCGAGCTCGGGAGTATTGCCATGACTCGTATAACGGATGCTTTTGAAGGTCGAGGTACCACGATTTCGAAGGTTTGTTGGTTATGTGTTGACGGATGGATACAACTGGATCTAGGTATTGTTAGTTTGGGTGATATATTTTGTGTCCCTGTATCCCCAACACCAGATTGCATAACCGAAAGTTTGGGAGTTTATAGGTGGGATTCAAGTAGCTCTTAGCATTTCTTCCCGCAGATATTTGGTTTGTGATTGGGTAATCCTTACCACTTATTTGTTCCAGTCGTACCTTGTTATTTTTTTTCATCAACCCTTAATCAAGTGGCTTCTCACCTTAATGGACGTGTGATGTTAACTTTGGAATTCATTCGTTCATCCTTGTTCGAATGTTTATTGTGAAGACTATATGTTGCAATTTCTATCCGTTGATTCAACTTGTCTATCTGTCTATCAAAGTGCTAACGGATGTCACCCTCTTCAGGATGGCTCCGCCAACGCGTCTGAATCCGGATCGCGATGATGGGAATCAGTCGAACCCTCCACCTCCACCTCCGCCTCCGGAGGCATGGCAAGCTATCATGGCAGCCACCAATGCCAATGCTCAGATGATTTTGCAACTCTTGCAAGAGCGTACCCAAGGGCAAGGCAATCAATAAAATCAAGGTCAAGGCAACAACCAGCCGCACTTTGCTACCCTCAATCAGTTCCTCACTAATCAGCCGAAGTCTTTCGGTTTACGTAGCCGAGGCCACAGAGCGCCGACAATTGGCTTGTGGACATCTGCAAACATTTTGAATGTAGCAATGTCGGACACGAGGACTTTGTCAAGTTTGCTTCGTTTCAACTCAAGGACCAAGCTCTTTGAGTGGTTCCAGCAATACAAAGATTCCAGAGGAGGTCGTGTCATTACAGGATGAGTTCGCCGAGACTTGAGCTCACCACATTCGAAAAGTGTTGTTGAAAGCAAGCGTGAGGAGTTCCGCAATCTCAAGCAAGGCAACATGTCGTGTATCAATACAATATCCAGTTCGAAACTCGCTTCGCTTTGCTAAGCAAGGCGTCCACGATGAAAAGAGTATGATCTATCAATTCAGAGGTGGTCTCGGAGAAGATCTGCAATTAGCTCTCGTGCTTTTTGAGCCGAAAAGTATGATGAATTCTACAACATGGCTTTGAAGCAAGAAGCTGCCCAGCTCAAATGTGAGGCTTCTAAGAAGAGAATCGGGGATGCAGTTCAGTCTTCTTCTTCCTCTCAAGTGGCAGCTAAGCAGCGAAGTTCTACCTTCCTCCTCCTCCGTTCCGTCGGCCTTATCGTGAGAAGAACTCGGTGGTCGTGGATCTTCCCACCCGCCCAACCAGGCTATCGAACAAGTCCAATTCTCAAGCTCCAAGGTCAAATGCTCCTTATCACCGTCCGCTCTCGAGGTGACTTGCAACAAGTGTCAGCAAAAAGGTCACTATGCGAACAAGTGCTTCAACCAAAGGCGCCTTCCGCCTCCTCCTCCTGTGAGATCTTCCAGCAATGCAGTGGTCAAGCATAATCCCAACCATGCCAAGGTGAACATGATGAATGCAGCTCAAGCGGAGGAATCTACTGATGTGATAATGGGTAATCTCTCAGTTGATGATATTCCTGCAAAAGTCTTATTTGATACTGGTGCATCACTTTCTTTCATTTCGAGACCTTTTGTTGCCAAGCATGAGTTTGTGACGGAAAATATTCCTATTCCGTTGAAGATTGTGTCCTCGGGTAAGCATATGACTTCTCGAGTTTCGGTTCCGAATGTTGGTATCAAGATGGGCGACTATAGATTTCTGGCTAAACCATTTGTCCTTGGTGACTCGGATATTGATCTTATTCTCGGGATGGACTGGCTTTCTCAGCACAAAGCTCGGCTTGATTGTGCTGCCGTGGAAATTCAATTGACTCACTCTTCTAGTGATGTGATCATCTATGCGCTTCGTGATGAAACCATTGGTTGTTTTCTCTCAATGAGAAAGGCGAATTGGATGCTATCTCTCGATTCGATCGTTTGTGAGTACGAAGATATGTTTCGGAAGAGCTTCCAGAATGCCTCCTCACCGGCCGCTTGAATTCGTTATCGATCTTGAGCACGCATGAACCCGTTTGCAAGCGTCCATACAAGCTTGGACCTGATGAGCTGAAGGAATTGAAGAAGCAGCTCGATGAACAAGAGCGTCTGGGTTTGATCAGACCGAGTTCATCTCCTTGGGGTTGTGGTGTTCTTTTTGTCCAGAAGAAGGATGGCATGGACCGACTTTGCGTTGATTACCGTCCATTGAATAAGAAGACAATCAAGAACAAGTATCCACTTCCCAACATCAATGAGCTATTCGAGCAACTCAAAGGTGCTAAAGTGTTCTCCAAGCTTGACCTTCGTATGGGTTATCATCAAATTCGCATCCGTGAACAAGATATTCCCAAGACAGCATTCAGAACAAGCTTTGGTTCTTACGAATATACTATCATGTCTTTCGGCCTTGTCAATGCTCCTCCAACATTCTCTCGAATGATGAACTTCATCTTCAACCCCTACACAAATGAATTCGTCTTGGTGTATCTTGATGATATTTTGGTCTTCTCCAAGAATAAGAAGGATCATGCCAAACATTTGCGATTGGTGCTCGACAAGCTCAGAGAGTATCAATTATATGCGAAGTTTTCTAAATGTGAATTTTGGCTTGATGAAGTTCTTTACCTTGGTCATATCATCTCCGCCAAGGGCATCGCTGTTAATCCCGAGAAGGTGTCTGCAGTTGTGAATTGGGAACCTCCTCGGAATGTCAAGCGACCATGATTTTCTTGGTCTTGCAAGCTATTGCGAAGATTCGTTGAGAACTTTTCTAAGATTGCAAAGCCTCTTTCCAACCTCCTCCGAAGCATGTGAAGTATGTACGGTCTCCCGAGTGTGGCGTTGCTTTCAATACCCTCAAAGAGAAACTCGTCACAACTCTGTCTTGACTCCTCTGATGAATCCAAACCATTTGAAGTTTTACGTGATGCTTCTCTTCAAGGTCTCGGTGCTGTGTTAATGCAAGAGAAGAGAGTTGTGGCCTATACCTCTCGTCATTTGAAGCCCAACGAAAAGAACTACCCCACTCACGATCTTGAGTTGGCGGCAGTTGTCCATGCATTGATAACATGGAGACATCTCTTGTTGGGAAGGAAAGTGGACATTTTCACCGATCACAAGAGTCTCAAGTATATCTTCACTCAACCCAACCTCAACCTCAGGCAAACTCGATGGGTCGAAATGATTCAAGAGTACAACCCAAGTATTGAATATACTCCGGGCAAGGCCAATGTCATTGCAGATGCTTTGAGCAGGAAGGCTTACTGCAACAGCTTAATTCTCAAGCCCTTCCAACCGGATCTCTGTGAAGCTTTCCGTAAGCTGAATCTTCAAGTTGTTCCTCAAGGCTTTCTTGCCAACCTCATAGTCTCTCCTACTTTGGAAGACCAAATTCGTGAGGCTCAACTCCTGGATACCATGGTGAAAAAGGTGAAACGTGGTATAGACAAGGGCATTTCCAAGTACAAGTGCTTCCACATTGATGACAAAGATACTCTTTTCTTGAGGACGGATTGTGGTTCCTAAGGGTGATCTATGTAAAGTCATTATGAGCGAGGCACACAATTCGCTTCTATCCATTCATCACGGAAGTGCGAAGATGTACCATGACCTCAAGCAGTCATATTGGTGGACTCGAATGAAGCGAGAAATTGCTCAATTCGTGAATGAGTGTGATGTCTGCAGAAGAGTGAAAGCAGAACACCAAAGACCAGCTGGTCTCCTCCAACCTCTTGCTATTCCAGAATGGAAGTTTGATCATATCGAGATGGACTTCGTGACTGGATTTCCTAAGTCCAAGCGTGGAAATGATGCTATCTTCGTTGTCATTGACAAGCTTACTAAAGTGGCTCATTTTCTTCCTATCAAAGAATCCGTCACAGCAGCTCGGTTGGCGAGCTATACACCTCGAGGATTGTCTCCTTGCACGGCATTCCACAAGTGATCTCTTGAGACCGTGGCAGCATCTTTACCTCCAAGTTTTGGGATTCTTTTCGAAGGCCACGGGCACCAACATTCGTTTCAGACAGCTTTCCATCCTCAAACAAGTGGCCAAGTCGGCGAGTCAATCAAATCCTTGAAGATATGCTCGGGGCTTGTGTCATTTCCTTCGGTATGAAGTGGGAAGATTGTCTTCCTTATGCTGAGTTCTCCTACAACAACAGCTTCCAAGCGAGTTGGGCAAGGCCCCATTCGAAATTCTCTATGGCGAAAGTGCGTACTCCTCTCAATTGGTCCGAGACAGGTGAGCGCCAACTTCTTGGCAGCGACTTGATCACGAAGCGAAGAAATGTGCAAAGTCATTCGTGAAAATCTCAAAGCAGCATAATCGCGCCGGAAGAGCTATTATGATGACAAGCACCGTGATGTGGCTTTTGAAATCGGAGACCATGTCTACCTCCGCGTCTCTCAATGAAAGGCACTCGTCCGCCCGGTATCAAAGGAAGCTTGCCCCTAGATCGTGGGTCCTTTCAAGATCATTGGCAAAAGAGGCGATCTCGCCTATCAACTTGAGCTTCCGTCCAACTTCACGAACGTGCACGATGTGTTTCACGTGTCACAGCTTCACAAGTGCTTCAAGACTCCTGAACGCACTATCAACTTCGAAGAAATTGACCTCCAAGAAGATCTTTCTTATCATGAGCACCCCATTGCTATTCTTGAAGAAACCGAGCGCAAGACTCGCAACAAGTCAATCAAATTCCTGAAAGTGAAGTGGTCACACCATTCCGATCGAGAAGCCACCTAGGAGCGCGAGGATCACCTCCGTTCTGAATATCCGGAGTTCTTTCAGTCCTAGATCTCGGGACGAGATCCTCTTGTAGTGGTGGAGTGTTGTAACACCCCGTATGTAACTTTCCATATTTGTAACTCCAACTCTTGCCATTTTCGGCATTGTGATACGATATTCCCTCCGTGGTTGGGTTTTTCTTCATTTTTGCTTTTTGTCCATGTCATGCATTTCATATCATGTCATCATGTGCATCTCATTTGCATACGTGTTCGTCTCATGCATCCGAGCATTTTCCCCGTTGTCCGTTTTGCAATCCGGCACTCCTATGTCCCCCGGCGTCCCCTTTTACATTTTTCCATGAGCGGGTACTAAACTTTCTCGGAATGGACGAGGTTTGTCAAGTGGCCTTGGCACACCACCGTGAACCACTGTCAAGTTTCGGGTCATTTGGAGCTCGTTTGGTACTCCAACGGTTAACCGCACTCTCGCAAAGGCCTCTTTTAAGTTGCAGCCCAACACCCCTTCAAAACAGCCCAATAACCCATCTAAGTCACTTCCATGCTCTCCGTCGTCGGATCACGATCGTGTGGGCGAAAACCGCACCTCATTTGGACACTCCTAGCTCCCTCTACCTATAAATATGCATCTCCCACTCCAAATCCGGGCAAAACCCTAGCATTTTTCCCTCTCCGCGCCGCCGGACGAAATCCGGACAGCCGGACACGTCCGCCCGCCGCGCCGGACGAACCGGGAGCCGCCACGTGTCCCGTCGCGCCGGACGAACCGGAGCCGCCACGTGTCCGTCGCGCCAACATCGCCGCCGACCCAGCGGGCTCGCGAGGCCGTGCAGGGCCCTCCGGCCAGCGTCGCCCGCCCTTGCCTTCGCCGCGCCCGCCCGCCGCCTCGCCCGCCGTCCGGCCGCCGCCATCAGCCGCCGCCGCCGCAGCCGCCGCGCCCGCGTCCGCCCGCCGCCGCCTCTCCGGCGCCTCGCGCGGCCGCCCGCCGGCGCCCTCTCCGGCGCCTCCCGCGGCCGCCCCGGCCTCTCTTCCCCTCCGGCCTCGTCACCGTCTCCGGCGAGCCGCCGCTGCCCGCCTCGGAGACCGCCCGCCCGGATCTCAGATCCAATCGACCCGGTTGACTTTCTCCTCCCCCCGATTCCCTCTAAGTCCTTTTCTGTCAGATATTTTGTTGCATTTTCATCATGTCATAACTCTCTGCATATTGCTCCGTTTCGTGCGTGTAATATGTCAAAATGTTCGCCTCGATGAGTAGATCATTTCATCTCATTGCATCATTTTCATTTGAGCTCATCTTGATGCCGAAATGCTGTTAGAAGAGGGCTATGTGATGTTAGTTTCATTTCTTAACGAGAACATGCACTTTGTCATTTTGCCATGATTGATGTGTGCACCCTATGAATTTGAGTCCTACATGTGTTTTGTAATATGCCATGCCATCTTTACAGGGGTGTATGCCATGTATTTTTGTGATCTCTGTGGTGACTAGCACAAGCATGCAAACTAGGCTTCATGATGTTGCTATTTTCAGCCCTGCTTTTCTTGATATTTTTATGCCATGTTAACTTGATGCTACAGAGAGTTCCATGCATATTTTGAGATACTTCAGTAAGGATGTTTTGAACATATGGTTATGCTCTATCCATCCATGCCTTTGTTTGCAATTATGGAGTGCCATAGCTTGAGTCAATCGAGCTCTACTTTTGCTATAAAATGTTTCCTGGCAGATTGTTTACATGTTATTCAATTTTGCCAAGGTTGTTGAAGTTGATCCGTGTATGCTATGATGTTGTTCTTGCCATTTGTAGCTTTTATGCCGTGTCTTCTTGATGGATGTATGCTTAGTTTATCATGAAATGCTCTGTAGTGAGTGCATCGAGCTCGCGAACATGCCTACTTGTTATCTGTTTTTGTCATGCCACATTCTTTGAATCATTAATGAAACTTGCTATATTGACATGGGTGATATTATATTTTCTGATCCTTTTTGGCTTATGGTCAGTAAGGGACTTTTGTTCTATGCTTTGAGTAGATTCGTGCCATGCCTTGTTTTGCTATTATAAGTTCCTGTAGCATGTTGTTTGCTTGCTCTGAACATTGCTTCTCGATGCTGATTACGCCATGTTCGATAATTTCGCTAAGTCTGTGAAGCTGATATGTTTTGCACTTTTGCCATGCTTGTTTGGACCTGTTATGATGTGAATTAGCCGTAGCTCAGTGTTCATCTTTTGTCAAGCATCTTGAGTAGATCACTTCCATGTGCTTTGTTGGTACGTTTGGGTGCAGTAGCTTAATTTCTTGTTGCTTGCTAAGTGGCATCATGCTGTTGATGGCAGATTTGTGTCAATCTTGTTTTGCTTGTCATTTGCAAACCGTGCATCCGATTCCGGTGATCTTTGTATCGATTTCAACCGAAATCATCTCACCTTTCCAGCGGCATACTTGGTTTGCCAAGTTGATGCCTAGTTCACCATTTTCCTTCCGGGGCACGCATACGCATTGCATATCACATCTCGCATATCATGTCATGTATTGCATCATGTTGCTTGTGCATTGCACCATGATTTATTGTGGTTCCTTTGTTTGTGTTCTTGCTTTGGGTAGAGCCGGGAGACGAGTACGTGAACGAGGAACCTGTTGAGAACGCTTACGAGGATCAAGCTTTCGACAACTCGAGAACTTTTGAGCAAGATGACCATACCCTCGAAATCACTTCTATCTTTGCTTGCTAGATGCTCGCTCTTTTGCTATGCCTATGCTATGATGCCTATCACTTGCTTATCATGCCACCCATATTGCCATGTCAAACCTCTAACCATCCTCTCCTAGCAAACCTGTTGATTGGCTATGTTACCGCTTTGCTCGGCCCTCTTATAGCGTTGCTAGTTGCGGTGAAGATGAAGTTTGTTCCTTGTTGGAACATGGAGATGTTGTTCCTTGTTGGAACATGTTTACTTGTTGGGGATATCACAATATATCTGCTATAATTAATGCATCTATATACTTGGTAAAGGGTGGAAGGCTCGGCCTTATGCCTGGTGTTCTGTTCCACTCTTGCCGCCCTAGTTTCCGTCATACCGGTGTTATGTTCCTTGATTTCGCGTTTGGACTCAAGAGTGCCATTTGGGCTCAAGAGTGCCCAGGCGACTTATCAGAGATGTGTACAAAACTGTCTCCACAGTCAAATTGGGTGCAATGTTCACGCTTACGTGGATGACATCGTGGTGAAATCCAGGGAGAAGGAAACCTTGATATCTAATTTAAAGGAGACCTTTGATAATCTCCGGGTTTATAAGATGATGCTTAACCCGGACAAGTGTGTGTTTGGTGTACCTGCAGGCAAGCTTCTGGGTTTCCTGGTCTCAAACAGAGGCATTGAAGCTAACCCGGAGAAGATCAAGGCGATCACCTCCTTGGCCAAACCGGCGTGCATCAATGATGTTCAACGATTGGCGGGTCGTGTTGCCGCTTTAAGCGGTTCATAAGCGGTTAGGTGAGAAGGCCCTCTTGCTATATCGGATGATGAAGAAAAGCGGATGCTTTTATGCAGGTGATGTTCTTGACGCTGCCTTTGAGGATTTAAAGAGGCGGTTATGCGAGCCGCCGGTCCTTGCTGCTCCCATTGATAGAGAGCCATTGCTGTTATATGTGGCTGCTAACGCCCGAGCCGTCGGTGTGGCCATCGTGGTGGAGCGCAAGGAGGCGGGCAAGGAGCATCCGGTTCAACGGCTGGTTTACTACATCGGTGAGGTGCTGATTGAGTCCAAGCAAAGGTATCCACATTGGCGAAACTTGTTTATGGAGCGTTTATGGCAGCCGGAAGTGAAGCAAGATGCCAAGGTCATCCTATCACTGTGGTAAGCTCGCCCCTTAGGAGATATCATATGAGAATAGAGAGGCCACAGGGCGAGTCGCCAAGTGGGCCATTGAGCTTGGACCCCATGGTTTGAAATACATGCCTCGGACTGCTATCAAGTCTCAAGCCACAGTGGATTTTATAAATGATCGGACGAGTTGCAGGCACACGAGGAGAAGCAGATAACACATATTGGACTATTCACTTTGATGGGTCCAGTCAGTTAGAAGGCTCGGGGGCTAGAGTTGTTTTAACTTCCCCTCAAGGTGACAAATTTTGTTATGTGCTCCGGCTTATGTTCCCCTGTACCAACAATGCAGCTGAGTACGAGGCCTTACTCCATGGTCTCCGGATGGCCAAAGAGATGAATTTGAGCCTGGTAAGGTGCTTGGGCGATTCATACCTCGTAGCTCAACAGGTGTCAGGCACATGGGACTCCAAGGATCCCCTTATGGCAGCTTATCGTCGTGAAGTTGATGCTGTGGCTGGACACTTCAAAGGTTATCAAGTGGAGCACATTGATCGAAGGAAGAATGAGGCGGCTGATGCTTTAAGCCGGCTGGGATCTCAGCGTAAGCCGGTGCCGCCTAACACTTTTCTCGACATTTTGCATAACCCTTCTGTCAAAGTGCCTACAGAGGAGGAACTAGCAGTGCCAGACCCGGAGGCACAGCTGGTGGCAGCTCTTCAAGTTATCCCGGATTGGACAGTCCCATATTTGGCCTATATGACCCGGGGAGAGTTGCATGAGGATGAGACCTTGGCGGGACAAATCATCAGGCGGTCCAAATCTATGACAATTGTTCACGGCGAGTTACATCACCGCAGTGTTACTGGGGCGTTTCAACATTGTGTGTCGCCTGTGGAGGGTCAGGAGATACTACGTGAGATCCATGAAGGAGATTGTGGTCATCATGCCGGCTCAAAATCTCTGGTGGCCAAGGCTTTCCGTCATGGTTTCTATTGGCTGACAGCTCATGCTGATGCGAAGGATCTGGTCAGCAAATGTGACGGATGTCAAAAATTCTCACGACGAGCTCATGTGCCGGCTTAAGAATTGAGGATGATTCCAATTACTTGGTCGTTTGCAGTCTGGGGGCTTGACATGGTTGGACCTTTCAAAAGGTCTAAGGATAAGAAGACACACCTTTTGGTGGCAGTGGATAAATTCACCAAGTGGGTTGAGGCAGAGCCGGTCAGTAAGTGTGATGCAGCCACGGCGGTTTAGTTCATGAAAAAGGTGATCTTTTGTTTTCTCTTTCCACATAGTATCATAACTGATAATGGTACTAATCTCTCCAAGGGTGCCATGGAAGAGTTCTGTCAATGAGAACATATCCGGCTTGATGTTTCGGCTGTTGCTCACCCTCAGTCTAATGGTCAAGCAGAGAGAGCTAATCAAGAGATCTTGAAGGGTATCAAACCCCGGCTCTTGGTCCCCTTACAGCGAACTCCGGGTTGTTGGGTGGAGGAGCTACCCTCTGTACTATGTAGCATCAACACAACGCCTAACAGATCTACAGGTTATACACCTTTCTTCATGGTGTATGGAGCAGAGGCAGTTCTGCCAAGTGACATCCGGCACGACTCACCCCGCGTGGCGGCTTACGTTGAGGCTGATAACGAAACAGCTCGTCAGGATGCTCTTGACTTGTTGGATGAGGAGCGAGACTTGGCAATAGCCCGCTCGGCGATTTACCAGCAAGACATGCGCCACTATCACAGCCGCCGGGTTAGAAGCAGAGCCTTTCAGGAAGGCGACTTAGTGCTCCGGCTCATCCAGGATCAGTCTGATATGCACAAGCTATCCCCTCCTTGGGAAGGACCCTTTGTGGTCAGTAAAAATCTGAACAACGGGTCATACTACCTCATCGATGTTCGAGAGCACAAAGACTCACGTAAGTCGGAGGAAGAGACCCGCCGGCTGTGGAACATAGCTCATCTTCGGCCTTATTATACTTGAGCCACTGGCTCTCAAGACATATATCAATTTTTTTCTTTTTTGGCAATGTATATATTATATAAAGCAATAAAGCAGGATCTCTTTTCTTTTCACCCTCAAAGGTTTATATATCTTCTTTACCAGGTGGTGGAAACAACCAACAGGGAGCAGATCATATCTGAATCCGGCTTTCCCTTTGGTCCGGCTTATGATCATATCTGAATCTAGCCATGGTCACTTGGGGGCTTCCTGTTCAAACATAGGTCGTATTCAAACCAAAGAGAACATAGTTGTCGATACCCAATTGATCGGCATACTGCCAAACCCACTTGGGGGCTTCTTGATCATATTTGAATCATAGCTTAACCCCTTTGGGTCTGACGTGGATCGTATCCGAATCAGCGTCATTAAACAATTCTTATGGTCACTTGGGGGCTTCCTGTTCAAACATAGGTCGTATTCGAACCAAAGAGAACATAGCTGTCGATACCCACTTGATCGGCATCGCCAAAGCCACTGGGGGCTACATGATCGTATCCGACTCTTAGCTTAACCTCTTTGGAATGGTTCACTGAGCGTATTCGAATCAGAGGCCTTTGAAATTAAGTTTACTATTCATTATACTCTGTAAGTATAAATATTATTAAGGGCCAGGTAAACATTATATGTGCCAACTTTCAGGAGTTAAACTAACTCTCTGATTTGGGTCACATAAGCCGGCGAGTATATACCAAATAAGATCGCAGGTATGCTATTGTGATCATAGTCATAAACCGGCCTTTATATGATGTTTTGGTTCATACTCCAGGTTATCAATACTTTATGTGACCCCGGATGCGATAAGTCGCCAAGGAAATTCTGTTTTGTTTTATACGTAGGATAAAGCAAGAAAGTTTTTGACATCAAGGAAAGATCAACATAAGCTGGAAGTATATAGCGATGGCGGCTTATGAAAGTATTAAGCGCCACAAACATGCGCGAAGGCATGACAAAGTTGAGAGCTTTTTTCTACCCTATTACAAGACTCCCCGAGTCTGAATAATGAAGCATTGTTTTTGCGAAGACATAATGCCTGGCGGTTCACTCCTTTGGTGGGCTTGAAGATTCCGGGTTATCCTTCTCCGCCTCTCCGTCTGCTGCCCTGTCCTGGAAGGTTGACGAGGTCCAGTCAATGCCGCTTAAGGCTTCAAATTCAGCTTCATCATCTATTAAACCGGCTGGGTCAACTTCAGGAGCAAAGGTATGCTTACGGGTTGGAGGGATCAGGCTGACGTCATCATAGTGAGGTGTTGGAATTCTCCGGTTCTCGCTATCATAGCCCGGCTGATACTTGGTAAGATCAATATCATTCACAATGATGGTAGCCACAGGACGTATGACTCTCACACAGGCGGTAAAGTCTGTTTCGTCGAATACGGAGCCGTCTTCCTTCAAGCTGGGATATACAAGAGCAACGTCTGCCAGGTCTAACTCTGGAAGCAACGCCTTGGCCTGGCTTAAGGCAGCTATGGCCCCGGTTCAGACAGATGCCCGCCTTAGCTCTTGAATCCGCTGGGGTAGCACGGCAAACCGATTTAGCACATCTTGTAGGAGATGGGGAACGTCATTTGATAAAGCCACAACGGCCAAAGCACGTTGTGACCCGGTACAGCTGCTCCACAGTGTACACCGCTTTTAGCTTGATCAGCATGTTCTGCTTGAGGTTTGTGCTCCTGGGGCCTGCGTTTATACACATAAGTGAGCCGGAGATGACAATTAAAATAGTCATCAAAGGAAGGATTGCGATATTCAAGGTTATATATAGTAACTTACCGAAGATTGCTGAGACCATTTGAGATATCTGGCGCTTTAAGCCAGACAGCTCGGCTGTTGCTTCTGCAAGTGATGTTTCTGCTATCTCGGCCCGGGTCACTAGTGAGGTGTAACGCCCTCGATGCGGCTATATCTCCCACGTGTCGAGGCACGACTTAGAGGCATAACCGCATTGAAAGCAATGTCGCAAGTGAGGTAATCTTCACACAACCCATGTAATACATAAGGAAAGAGATACATAGTTGGCTTACGATGCCACTTCACACAATACATAAATAAACATCCATCATTCAGAGTACACTCAAGGTCCGACTATGGAACCAAAATAAAAGAAGATACCCCAAATGCTACACGGATCCCCGATCGTCCCAACTGGGCACCACTATCGATCATCGGGAAAAGACACATAATAACGACCACGTTCCTCGTCGAACTCCCACTTGAGCTCGGGTCGTCACCTGACCGCATCGTCGGCACTGCAACTGTTTTGGTAGAATCTGTGAGTCACAGGGACTCAGCAATCTCACACCCGCGAGATCAAGACTATTTAAGCTTATAGGAAGGATAGAGATGTAAAGTGGAGCTGCAGCAAGCGACTAGCATATATGGTGGCTATTTCGCAAAAGAGAGCGAGAAGAGGAGCAAAGCACGGTCGTGAAACTAGTAGCGATCAAGAAGTGATCCTGAACTACTTACGTCAGACATAACTCCAACACCGTGTTCACTTCCCGGACTCCGCCGAGAAGAGACCATCACGGTTACACACGCGTTGATGTGTATTTTAATTGAGGTCAACCGGGTTTTCTACAACCGGACATTAACAAATTCCCATCTGCCTCATAACCGCGGGCACGGCTTTGAAAGATATTACCTGCAGGGTGTCCCAACTTAGCCCATTATAAGCTCTCACGGTCAATGAAGGATATTCCTTCTACGGAAGACCCGATCAATCTCGGAATCCCGGACTACAAGACATTTCGACAGCAATAAAACAAGACCAGCAAAGCCGCCCGATTGTGCCGACAAATCCCGATAGGAGCTGCACATATCTCGTTCTCGTGGCACATCCGGATGAGACAGGCTACGAGTAAAACCAAGCCTCGAGTTTCCCGTGGTGGCCCTTGGTGGCTCGGTTCGGGCCAGCACTCGAAGGAGCACTGGTCCGGGGTTAAAATAAAGATGACCCTCGGGCTCGCGAAAACCGGGGAAAAGGCTTAGGTGGCAAATGGTAAAACCAAAGTTGGGCCTTCTTTGGGCGAGTCTTATTCAAAGCGAACTGTCAAGGGGTCCCATAAATCACCCAACCGTGTAAGGAACGCAAAATCAAGGAACATAACACGGTATGGCGGAAACTAGGGTGGCAAAGTGGAACAAAACACGGGGCATAAGGCCGAGCCTTCCACCCTTTACCAAGTATATAGATGCATTAATTATAGCAGATATATATTGTGATATCCCCAACAAGTAAACATGTTCCAATAAGGAACAACATCTCCATGTTCAACAAGGAACAAACTTCAGCTTCACCGCAACTAGCAGCGCTATAAGAGGGCTGAGCAAAGCGGTAACATAGCCAATCAACGGTTTGCTAGAAAAGGATGGTTAGGGCTGACATGGCAATATGGGTGGCATGATATAGCAAGTGGTAGGCATCGCAGCATAGGCATAGCAAAAGAGCGAGCAACTAGCATAGCAAAGATAGAAGTGATTTCGAGGGTATGGTCATCTTGCTCGCAATGTTCTCGAGTTGTCGAAAGCTTGATCCTCGTAAGCGTTCTCAACATGTTCCTCGTTCACGTACTCGTCTCCCGGCTCTACCCAAAACAACAACACAAACAAAGGAACCACAATAAATCACGGTGCAATGCACAAGCAACATGATGCAAAACATGACATGATATGCGAGATGTGATATGCAATGCTTATGTGCGCTCCGGAAGGTAAATGATGAACCAGGCATCAACTTGGCAAACCAAGAATGCCACTGGAAAGATGAGATGATTTCGGTTGAAATCGATATAAAGATCACCGAAATCGGATGCACGGTTTGCAAATGACAAGCAAAACAAGAATGGCGCAAATCTGCCATTAACAGCATGATGCCACTTAGCAAGCAACAAGAAATTAAGCTACTGCACCCAAACGTGCCAACAAAGTATATGGCAGTGATCTACACAAGATGCTTGACAAAAGATGAGCACTGAGCTACGGCTAGTTCACATCATAACAGGTTCAAACAAGCATGGCAAAAGTGCACAAAATATCAGGCTGGACATGACAAAAACAGCATCAGGTTGCAATGTTCAGAGCAACAAAACTACATGCTACAGGAACTTAAAATAGCAAAACATGGCATGGCATGAATCTACTCAAAGCATAGAACAAAAGTCCCTTACTGACCATAAGCCAAAAAGGATCAGAAAATATAGTAACACCCATGTCAATATTGAAAGTTTAGTTAACAGATTCAGCAACATGACATGTCAAAACTGATAACAAGTAGGCATGTTTACAAGCTCAATGCACTCACTACAGAGCCTTATATGATAAACTAAGCATACATACATCAAGAAGGCATGGCATAGAAGACATACATAGCAAGAACAATAACATAGCATACATGGATCAACCACAACAACCTAGGCAAAATTGAATAACATGTAAACAATCTGCCAGGAAACATTTGATAGCAAAAGTAGAGCTTGATTGACTCAAGCTATGGCACTCCATAATTGCAAAAAAAGGCATGGATGGATAGAGCAAGACATGTTTAACAAAACATCCTTACTGAAGTATCTCAAAATATGCATAGATCTCTCGGTATCATCAAGTTAACATGGCATCAAAATATCAGCTAAACAGGGCTGAAAACAGCAACATCAGGACACCTACTTTGCATGCTTGTGCTAGTCACCACATAGATCACAAAAATACATGGCATACACCCCTGGAAAGATGGCATGGCATATTACAAAACACATGTAGGACTCAAATTCATAGGGTGCACACATCAATCATGGCAAAAATAACAAAAGTGCAAGTTCTGTTAAGAAACAGAAACTAACATCACATAGCCCTCTTCCAACAGCATTTCGGGCATCAAGATGAGCTCAAATGAAAATGATGCAATGAGATGAAATGATCTACACTTCGAGACGAACATTTTGATATATTGTACGCGCAAAATGGATCTATAGATGCAAAGTTACGCTACGATGAAAATGCCACGAAATAACATTGGATGAAATACTTAGAAGAATTGAGGGGGGAAGAAAGTCAACGGGAGGATCGAGATCCGATCGGGCCGATCCGATCGGCGACGGCGGCGGCGGCGCGGGCTCACCGGAGCCCGCCCGGCGAGAGCGAGGGCGCCAAGGGGCGGGGCGAGGCGGCGGCCGGGCGGGCGGCGGCCGGTGGCGCGGCGGGCGGAGGCGGCTGGGCGATGGGCAGCGGCGGGCGGCGGCGTGGAGGCGGAGGTCGACCGAGCGGCGGCGGGGCGGCGGCGGGCAGCAGGCAGTGGCGGCATGGGCGGCGGGCGGCTGGTGGTTGGTGGCGGTGCGCGCTGGGCGGGCGGCCTCGCCTGGGCCCTTGGTGGGACGGCAGCGGGCGGCGGGCGCAGACAGGTGGCGTGCCAATGGATTGGGCGAGGGCGTGGCGATTTTCGTCCGGCGGCGGCGGACGCGTCCGGGGCGCGGGACGAATTTTTTAGGGTTTCGGGAAGAAAACCGGATTTAGACGGGGAAGTGTTTAAATAGGCATAGAGGGAGCTAGGAGAGTCCAAATGAGGTGTAGTTTTACCACACGATCGTGATCGAACGACGGAGAGCATGGAAGTGACTTAGATGGGTTATTGGGCTGTTTTGAAGGGGTGTTGGGCTGCAACTTAAAAGAGGCCTTTGAGAGTGCGGTTAACCGTTGGAGTACCAAACGAGCTCCAAATGACCGAAACTTGACCGGTGGTCTACGGGTGGTATACCAAGGCCACTAGACAAACCTCGGTCCATTCCGAGAAGGTTTAGTACCGCACACGGAAAAACGTAAAAGGGCCGCCGGGGAGATAGGAGTGCCGGATTGCAAAAGCGGACAACGGGAAAAATGCTCGGAATCATGAGGCGAACACGTATGCAAATGCGATGCACATGATGACATGATAAAAATGCATGACATGGACAAAATGCAAAAAGGAGAAAAACCCAACCACGGAGGGAATATCATATCACAATGCCGAAAATGGCAAGAGTTGGAGTTACAAATATGGAAAGTTACTTCCGGGTGTTACAACACTCCACCACTACAAGAGGATCTCGTCCGAGATCTAGGACTGAAAGAACTCCGGATATTCGAACGGAGGTGATCCTCGCGCGCCCGTGTGGCTTCTCGGTCGGAATGGTGTGACCACTTCACTTTCAGGAATTTGATTGACTTGTTGCGAGTCTTGCGCTCGGTTTCTTCAAGAATAGCAACGGGTGCTCATGATAAGAGAGATCTTCTTGAAGGTCAATTTCTTGAAGTTGATAGTGCGTTCAGAGTCTTGAAGCACTTGCGAAGCTGTGACACGTGAAACACATCGTGCACGCGTTTGCAAAGTTGGATGGAAGCTCAAGTTGATAGGCGAGATCGCCTCTTTTGCCAATGATCTTGAAAGGACCCACGTATCTAGGGGCAAGCTTCCCTTTGATACCGGGCGGCGAGTGCCTTTCATTGAGAGACGGAGGTAGACATGGTCTCCGATTTCAAAAGCCACATCACGGTGCTTATCATCATAATAGCTCTTTCCGCGCGATCAAGGCGGCTTTGAGATTCTCACGAATGACTTTGCACATTTCTTCCGCCTCGTGGTCAAGTCATTGCCAAGAAGTTGGCGTTCACTGTCTCGGACCAATTGAGAGGAGTACGCACTTTACGCCATAGAGAATTTCGAATGGGGCCTTGCCGAACTCGCTTGGAAGCTGTTGTTGTAGGAGAACTCGCATATGGAAGACAATCTTCCCACTTCATACCAAAGGAAATGACACAAGCCCCGAGCATATCTTCAAGGATTTGATTAACTCGCTCAACTTGGCCACTTGTTTGAGGATGGAAAGCTGTCTTTGAAACGAATGTTGGTGCCCATGGCCTTCGAAAAGAATCCCAAAACTTGGAGGTAAAGATGCTGCCACGGTCCAAGAGATCACTTGTGGAATGCCGTGCAAGGAGACAATCCTCGAGGTGTATAGCTCGCCAACCGAGCTGCTGTGATGGATTCTTTGATAGGAAGAAAATGAGCCACTTTAGTAAGCTTGTCAATGACAACGAAGATAGCATCATTTCCACGCTTGGACTTTGGAAATCCAGTCACGAAGTCCATCTCGATATGATCAAACTTCCATTCTGGAATAGCAAGAGGTTGAAGGAGACCAGCTGGTCTTTGGTGTTCTGCTTTCACTCTTCTCGCAGACATCACACTCATTCACGAATTGAGCAATTTCTCGCTTCATTCGAGTCCACCAATATGACTGCTTGAGGTCATGGTACATCTTCGTACTTCCAGGATGAATGGATAGAAGCGAATTGTGAGCCTTGTTCATAATGACTTTTCTCAGATCACCCTTAGGAACCACAATCCGTCCTCAAAGAAAAGAGTATCTTTGTCATCAATGTGGAAGCACTTGTACTTGGAAATGCCCTTGTCGATACCACGTTTCACCTTTTTCACCATGTATCCGAAGTTGAGCCTCACGAATCTGATCTTCCAAAGTAGGAGAGACTATGAGGTTGGCAAGAAAGCCTTGAGGAACAACTTGAAGATTCAGCTTATGGAAAGCTTCACGAGATCCGGTGAAAGGGCTTGAGGATTAGGCTGCTGCGATAAGCCTTCCTGCTCAAAGCATCTGCAATGACATTGGCCTTGCCGGAGTATATTCAATACTTGGGTTGTACTCTTGAATCATTTCGACCCATCGAGTCTGCTCGAGGTTGAGGTTGGGTTGAGTGAAGATATACTTGAGACTCTTGTGATCGGTGAAAATGTCCACTTTCCTTCCCAACAAGAGATGTCTCCATGTAATCAATGCATGGACAACGCCGCCAACTCAAGATCATGAGTGGGGTAGTTCTTTTCGTTGGGCTTCAACTGGCGAGAGGTATAAGCCACAACTCTCTTCTCTTGCATTAACACAGACCGAGACCTTGAAGAGAAGCATCACAGAAAACTTCAAATGGCTTGGATTCATCAGAGGAGTCAAGACAGAGCTGTGACGAGTTTCTCTTTGAGAGTATTGAAAGCAACGTCACACTCGGGAGACCGGATATACTTCACATGCTTCGGAGGAGGTTGGAAAGAGGCTTTGCAATCTTGGAGAAGTTCTCAACGAATCTTCGCAATAGCTTGCAAGACCAAGAAAATCTATGAGCTGCTTGACATTCTGAGGAGGTTCCCAATTCACAATTGCGGACACCTTCTCGGGATTAACAGCGATGCCCTTGGCGGAGATGATATGACCAAGATAAAGCACTTCATCAAGCCAAAATTCACATTTGGAGAACTTAGCATAGAATTGATGCTCTCGAGCTTGTCTAGCACCAATCGCAAATGTTTGGCATGATCCTTCTTATTCTTGGAGAAGACCAAAATATCATCAAGATAGACCAAGACGAATTCATTGGTGTAGGGGTTGAATATGAAGTTCATCATCCGAGAGAATGTTGGAGGAGCATTGACAAGGCCGAAAGACATGACGGTATATTCATAAGAACCAAAGCTTGTTCTGAATGCTGTCTTGGGAATATCTTGTTCACGAATGCGAATCTGATGATAACCCATACGAAGGTCAAGCTTGGAGAACACTTTAGCACCTTTGAGTTGCTCGAAAAGCTCATTGATGTTGGGAAGTGGATACTTGTTCTTGATTGTCTTCTTATTCAATGGACGGTAATCGACTTAAAGTCGGTCCGCGCCATCCTTCTTCTTCGGACAAAAGAACACCACAACCCCAAGGAGATGAACTCGGTCCGATCAAACCAGACGCTCTTGTTCATCGAGCTGCTTCTTCAATTCCTTCAGCTCATCAGGTCCAAGCTTGTATGGACGCTTGCAAACGGGTTCGATGCGGGCTCAAGATCGATAACGAACTCAAGCGGCCGATGAGGAGGCATACCCGAAGCTCTTACCGAAAGACATCTTGGTACTCACAAACGATCGAATCGAGAGATAGCATCCAATTCGCCCTTCTCATTGAGAGAAAACAACCGAATGGTTTCATCACGAGCGCATAGATGATCACATCATTAGAAGAGTGAGTCAATTGAATTTCCCGCAGCACAATCAAGCTGAGCTTTGTGCTGAGAAAGCCATCCATTCCGAGAATAAGATCAATATCCGAGTCACCGAGAACAATTGGTTTAGCAGAAATCTATAATCGCCCATCTTGATACCGACATTTGGAACCAACATGGTAGATCTCAAACGCTTAGCCGAGAAATAACTTGCATAGCTTTAGGTAATGCCTCAGATCAAAATTGTGCTTCATGCAAAAGGATGTGACATGAAAGAATGCGATGCACCAAAGATCAAATAAGACTTTTGCAGGAATATCATTAATCGAGAGATTACCCATTATCACATCAAGATTCCTCCGCTTGAGCTGCATTCATCATATTGACCTTTGCAGACTTGGGATTATGCTTGACCACCGCATTGCTGGAAGATTTCACAGAGGAGGAGGCGGAAGGCGCCTCTGGTTGAAGCACTTGTTCGCATAGTGACCTTCTCACGACATTTGTTGCAAGTCACCTCGAGAGCGGACGGTGGTAAGGAGCACTTGACCTTGGAGCTTGAGAATTAGACTTGTTACGATAGCTTGGGTTGGGTGGGTGGGAAGATCCACGGCCACTGAGTTCTTCTCGCGATAAGGCCGAGAACGGAGGAGGAGGAAGGTAGAACTTCTGCTGCTTAGCTGCCACTTGAGAGGAAGAAGAAGACTGAACTGCATCCCTGATTCTCTTCTTAGAAGCCTCACATTTGAGCTGGGCAGCTTCTTGCTTGATGCCATGTTGTAGAATTCATCATACTTATCTCGCTCAAAAGCACAAGAGCTAATTGCAGATCTTCTCTCGGACCACCTCTGAATTGATAGATCATACTCTTTTCATCGTGCACGCCTTGCTTAGCAAAACGAGCGAGCTTCGAACTGGATATTGTATTGATAGACAGACATGTTGCCTTGCTTGAGATTGCGGAACTCCTCACGCTTGCTCTCAACAACACTTTTCGAATGTGGTGAGCTCAAATCTCGTGGAACTCATCCTGTAATGACACGACCTCCTCTCGAATCTTTGTATTGTTGGTACCACTCAAAGAGCTTGATCCTTGAGTTGAAACGATGCAAACTTGACAAAGTCCTCGTGTCCGACATTGCTACAATCAAAATGCTTGCAGATGTCCACTAACCAATCATCGGCGTCTGTGGCCTCGATACGTAAACCGAAAGACTTCGCTGATTAGCGAGGAACCGACCGAGAGTAGCAAAGTGCGGCTGGTTGTTGCCTTGACCTTGATTTCCTTGATTGCCTTGCCCTCTGAGTACGTTCTTGCAAGAGCTGCAAAATCATCGAGCATTGGCATTGGTGGCTGCCATGATAGCTTGCCAGCCTCCGAGGCGGAGGTGGAGGTGGAGGGTTGATCGATCCCCATCATTGCGATCCGGATTCGACGCGTTGGCGGAGCCATCTCAAGAGGGTGACATCCGTTAGTCCTTTGATAGACAAATAGTCAAGTTGAATCAACGGATAGAAATTGCAACATATAGTCTTCACAATAAACATTCAACAAGAATGAACGAATGAATTCCAAAGTTAATCATCACACGCCCATTAAGGTGAGAAGCCACTTAGATAAAGATATGGAAACAACATCCGCTTAGAAACAAATCGAATATCACAACTGAAAACAAAAGATTGGCTTCTAGAATGAGTCGAACAAACACATGATAGAGATTTCGCCCAAAGTGTTAGTGGTGGGGCCCACACGGACACGACATATAGCGGACGTCACGAATGACAAACAAGACGCCCCGAATCAGCATAGCCAAGGATTCTTTAAGACGCCTCGCGACCATCAGAATCGACCGTGAATGGGCGGACCACTAGACGTTGAACCCCAATCTCAAATCATACATCCGTCGGAAAGATATCCCGTAAGCTACTAGAATTCCCACCTATAAACTCCCGAAACTTTCTGGTTATGCAATCTGGTGTTGGGGATACAGGGACACAAAATATATCACCCAAACTAACAATACCTAGATCCCATTGTATCCATCCGTCAACACATAACCAAGAAATCCTCGAAATCGTGTACCTCGACCTTGAAAAACATCCGTTATACAAGTCATGGCAATACTCCCGAGCTCGCCCGAAGATCGGGTTATCGGGTTATCTCACCAACAACTGCACAAAAGAGATTTCGATGTCGGCAAAACTCAGGTATTCCGAATCTGCAACGATAAAATTGTGACGACAACACCTCGGAGCTCAACTCCCCGGACACTACCACAACCCCTAAATGTCGAGGCACCAAGAACAATGTTCTCGCCACAAAACCATCGGAACGATCCCAAGATACCCACGTGATCCTAAATTTTTTAGTGAAATTTGAGGAGAGAAGAGTCAAAACACTACGTCGGGATACCTCACCAGAGCGACGAGGGACTGGGAGTAAAAAGAATCCTACTCTCGATATATATAATCCTAAGACTCAAAACATTTTCCATTCTAGACTCAACAACGCCAACAAACAATCAAGTAGGGGCTCCTAAGTCGGGAAGGCTCTGATTACCAACTTGTAACGCCTCGATGCGGCTATATCTCCCACGTGTCGAGGCACGACTTAGAGGCATAACCGCATTGAAAGCAATGTCGCAAGTGAGGTAATCTTCACACAACCCATGTAATACATAAGGGAAAGAGATACATAGTTGGCTTACAGTCGCCACTTCACACAATACATAAATAAACATCCATCATTCAGAGTACACTCAAGGTCCGACTACGGAACCAAAATAAAAGAAGATACCCCAAATGCTACACAGATCCCCGATCGTCCCAACTGGGCACCACTACTGATCATCAGGAAAAGACACATAATAACGACCACGTTCCTCGGCACCTGCAACTGTTTTGGTAGAATCTGTGAGTCACTGGGACTCAGCAATCTCACACCCGCGAGATCAAGACTATTTAAGCTTATAGGAAGGATAGAGATGTAAAGTGGAGCTGCAGCAAGCGACTAGCATATATGGTGGCTATTTCGCAAAAGAGAGCGAGAAGAGGAGCAAAGCACGGTCGTGAAACTAGTAGCGATCAAGAAGTGATCCTGAACTACTTACGCCGACATAACTCCAACACCGTGTTCACTTCCGGACTCCGAGAAGAGACCATCACGGTTACACACGCGTTGATGTGTATTTTAATTGAGGTCAACTTCGGTTTTCTACAACCGACATTAACAAATTCCCATCTGCCTCATAACCGCGGGCACGGCTTTCAAAGATATTACCTGCAGGGTGTCCCAACTTAGCCCATTATAAGCTCTCACGGTCAACGAAGGATATTCCTTCTACCGGAAGACCGATCAATCTCGAATCCCGGACTACAAGACATTTCGACAGCAATAAAACAAGACCAGCAAAGCCGCCCGATTGTGCCGACAAATCCCGATAGGAGCTGCACATATCTCGTTCTCGTGGCACATCCGGATGAGACAGGCTACGAGTAAAACCAAGCCTCGAGTTTCCCGTGGTGGCCCAAGCAGTAGCTCGGTTCGGGCCAGCACTCAAGGAGCACTGGTCCGGGGTTAAAATAAAGATGACCTCGGGCTCGCGAAAACCCGGGGGAAAAGGCTTAGGTGGCAAATGGTAAAACCAAAGTTGGGCCTTGCTGGACGAGTCTTATTCAAAGCGAACTGTCAAGGGGGTCCCATAAATCACCCAACCATGTAAGGAACGCAAAATCAAGGAACATAACAACGGTATGACGGAAACTAGGGTGGCAAGAGGAACAAAACACTGTGCATAAGGCCGAGCCTTCCACCCTTTACCAAGTATATAGATGCATTAATTATAGCAGATATATATTGTGATATCCCCAACAAGTAAACATGTTCCAATAAGGAACAACATCTCCATGTTCCAACAAGGAACAAACTTCAGCTTCACTCGCAACTAGCAACGCTATAAGAGGGCTGAGCAAAGCGGTAACATAGCCAAACAACGGTTTGCTAGGAAAGGATGGTTAGGGCTGACATGGCAATATGGGTGGCATGATATAGCAAGTGGTAGGCATCGCAGCATAGGCATAGCAAAAGAGCGAGCAACTAGCATAGCAAAGATAGAAGTGATTTCGAGGGTATGGTCATCTTGCCTGCAATGTTCTCAGAGTTGTCGAAAGCTTGATCCTCGTAAGCGTTCTCAACAGGTTCCTCGCTCACGTACTCGCCTCCGGCTCTACCCAAAGCAACAACACAAACAAAGGAACCACAATAAATCACGGTGCAATGCACAAGCAACATGATGCAAAACATGACATGATATGCGAGATGTGATATGCAATGCTTATGTGCGCTCCGGAAGGTAAATGATGAACCAGGCATCAACTTGGCAAACCAAGTATGCCACTGAAAGATGAGATGATTTCGTTGAAATCGATATAAAGATCACCGAATCGGATGCACGGTTTGCAAATGACAAGCAAAACAAGAATGGCACAAATCTGCCATTAACAGCATGATGCCACTTAGCAAGCAACAAGAAATTAAGCTACTGCACCCAAACGTACCAACAAAGTATATGGCAGTGATCTACACAAGATGCTTGACAAAAGATGAGCACTGAGCTACGGCTAGTTCACATCATAACAGGTTCAAACAAGCATGGCAAAAGTGCACAAAATATCAGGCTGGACATGGCAAAAACAGCATCAGGTTGCAATGTTCAGAGCAACAAAACTACATGCTACAGGAACTTAAAATAGCAAAACATGGCATGGCATGAATCTACTCAAAGCATAGAACAAAAGTCCCTTACTGACCATAAGCCAAAAGGATCAGAAAATATAGTAACACCCATGTCAATATTGAAAGTTTAGTTAACAGATTCAGCAACATGACATGTCAAAACTGATAACAAGTAGGCATGTTTACAAGCTCAATGCACTCACTACAGAGCCTTATATGATAAACTAAGCATACATACATCAAGAAGACATGGCATAGAAGACATACATGGCAAGAACAATAACATAGCATACATGGATCAACCACAACAACCTAGGCAAAATTGAATAACATGTAAACAATCTGCCAGGAAACATTTGATAGCAAAAGTAGAGCTCGATTGACTCAAGCTATGGCACTCCATAATTGCAAAAAAGGCATGGATGGATAGAGCAAGACATGTTTAACAAAACATCCTTACTGAAGTATCTCAAAATATGCATAGATCTCTCGGTATCATCAAGTTAACATGGCATCAAAATATCAGCTAAACAGGGCTGAAAACAGCAACATCAGGACACCTACTTTGCATGCTTGTGCTAGTCACCACATAGATCACAAAAATACATGGCATACACCCCTGGAAAGATGGCATGGCATATTACAAAACACATGTAGGACTCAAATTCATAGGGTGCACACATCAATCATGGCAAAATAACAAAAGTGCAAGTTCTGTTAAGAAACAGAAACTAACATCACATAGCCCTCTTCCAACAGCATTTCGGGCATCAAGATGAGCTCAAATGAAAATGATGCAATGAGATGAAATGATCTACACTTCGAGACGAACATTTTGATATATTGTACGCGCAAAATGGATCTACAGATGCAAAGTTACGCTACGATGAAAATACCACGAAATAACATTGGATGAAATACTTAGAAGAATTGAGGGGGGAAGAAAGTCAACGGGAGGATCGAGATCCGATCGGGCCGATCCGATCGGCGACGGCGGCGGCGGCGCAGGCTCGCCGGAGCTCGCCCGGGCGAGGAGGAGAGGGTCTGTGGCGGGTCGGGGGCGGGCGCGGCGGCCGGTGGCCGTGGCGGCTGGTGGCGGCAGCGGCGTGGGCGGCGGCGTGGAGGCGAGGTCGACCGGAACAGCGGGCGGCGGCGGGTGGAAAGCACCAAGGGCGGGGCGGGCGGCGGCGGGCGGCTGACACGTCTTGGGCGCTGCTGGCGGGCGGGTCTTCGCCTGGGTTCAAGCGGTCGGGCGGCTGGGCGGGCGGCGTGGACAGTGGCGCGCGTGGATTGGGCGAGGGCGGCGGCGATTTTCGTCCGGTGGCGCGGGGACGAAATTTTTTAGGGTTTCGGGGAAGAAGACCCGGATTTAGACGGGGGAGGTGTTTAAATAGGCATAGAGGGAGCTAGGAGAGTCCAAATGAGGTGTAATTTTCACCACACGATCGTGATCGAACGACGGAGAGCATGGAAGTGACTTAGATGGGTTATTGGGCTGTTTTGAAGGGGTGTTGGGCTGCAACTTAAAAGAGGCCTTTGCGAGAGTGCGGTTAACCGCTGAGTACCAAACGAGCTCCAAATGACCAAACTTGACCGGTGGTCTACGGTGGTATACCAAGGCCACTAGACAAACCTCGTCCATTCCGAGAAGGTTTAGTACCCGCACACGGAAAAACGTAAAAGGGCGCACGGGAGATAGGAGTGCCGGATTGCAAAATGGACAACGGGAAAATGCTCGAATCATGAGACTAACACGTATGCAAATGCGATGCACATGATGACATGATAAAAATGCATGACATGGACAAAATGCAAAAGGAGAAAACCCAACCACGGAGGGAATATCATATCACAATGCCGAAAATGGCAAGAGTTGGAGTTACAAATATGGAAAGTTACTTCTGGGGTGTTACATGAGGCCTTTTCATCAGCCAGATTTTCTTCTCCGCATCAAAATTCTTCTTCAACTTCTCTTGTTCAGAGACGCTGAATGCAAATTTGGAGTTGGCCTTTTGAATTTCAAGTTCTTGAGCTGCCAGGCGGTTCTTCAGGCCAGCAATCTCCGACTCAAATTGACTTGTGGTGGCCTGCGTTAATGCCGGGTTATAATCAAAATTATGGTAAGCTATCATTAAGTCCCAAGCGCTTTGCAAGCAAAGGTACTTGACACTTGGGGGCTAATGTATGCCGAAGATATTTAAATGTATAATGCCGGTTCATGAGAAATTAAGTCCCAAGCACTTTGTAAGCAAAGATACTTGACACTTGGGGGCTAATGTATATTGCAAATTCAAGGTATCATTTTACAACCGGATTAAATATTTCATATAAACCGGACAAGGCAGTGCTAAGCAGGTTTCTAAGTCTACAGCGTATTCATTCATAAGCAATAGACTTGGGGGCTGATACAGTAAGTATGATTAAGGAAAGTAGCATAAGTTGTACCTCAGATTTTTGCTGTATTTGTTTCACCATATTAATTTCCAGGCCACGGCTGCTATGTACTTGATTGATATAGCCAGAGACTATATCTCCAATGCTCAAATTAGTATAATCTGCAATGTCTAATTTGGCTTTTCGGTGCTCCAAAAGCTCTTCTTTGCCAGAACACTTGGCAAGGACGATGGGCTGACTTGGCTCGAGAAACTAAGTCTTGGTAATTTCAACCTCCGGATCAATTGTCTTGACCGGGCTAGGAGTTTCCGGTTTATCAGAGCCGCCAAAAGTTTCTTCAGTGGGCGGATCAGAGGATGGTGCTGGAATTTCATAAGCCGGTTCAGTGGCGGTTGATGAGTGGAAGTGTCAGGGGCGGTTGTTCCGAGTTCCGGTTCAGTTACTACCGGGTCTTGGGATGGTTTATTCTTTTTTGCCGTCTTACTGGGCTTCACCTGCACACTATGGACAAAGCAGAAGGGTGAGCGCAAAATATCAGGAAGGTAAAGCATAAACAAAACAAAATCATATTACCCAGGGGCAGTCTTGAAAGCCGACATGTTAGATTGCATAGACTCGCCGGATGAAGGAGAGGTATCCTGATAATTGGAGTCAGATGAATTGAGAGGTTGACGAATTAAACCCGCCAAAGGGTAAACAGAACGTAAATCGGAGATAACCTCGGCCCGACACTTCCTGGTTACATCAGGTAAGCCGGAGGAGAGCTCTATATCCTTGCTGGTCTGGGTCTGCCTTCGGCTTTCAAATTGTTGTTGCTTCAAAAGAAATTGAGGATCTTGGTAAGCCAAAGGATGTGAAAATCTTACTTTCCGGGTTACTCTACTAATTTTCTGACGCGGCAGGGGCTCGGAGTCAGAGGAGGTTATAGTTACCTCTTCCTCGACGGCTTGGCTGTTCCCCGTATCCTCCTGAAAAGATTAAGGGTCAGCAAGGTGATGATAAAGAGTCAAGGGAGTTAAAAGTTACCTCTTCTTCGTCGTCAGAAGTGTCATCTAATTTAAGTAAATCGGAAGCGCTTGGCTTCCTTTTCCTTGAAGTTCCGGTCTTGGCGGTTTTCCTTTCGGCTCTTTTGGCTGCTCTGGCTTGTTTCGCCGCCTCATGATTATACTTGACCTTCCAGAAATTATCATCTGCCTGTGAAGAATGATAAGGGGTTATGAATAAAAGTAAGGTATAACACAGTAAGGAGTAATTATTGAGGTTGATGACTTACTGCAGGAGCCGGGTTCTTCTTGCAGAAAGGAAGTAAGCCGAAGGCATTACTGGTCACCGTGCCCTCTTTCAGCAACGTCTGGGTCGTAGCATCCACCACATCATCTGGCAAGTCGTCGGGACTATGACGCAGTGGGTCATTCTTCTCGCTTGAGTAAGTGCACATTAAGCTAGGGTGGCGGCTTAACGGAATCACTCGCCAAGCGACCCAGACTCGGACCAGGTCAACACCATCTAAGCCATTTCCCAAAAGAGCTTTGATTTTGCTAATGGTGGGAGCAAGTGGCAGATGCTCAACGGCAAACAGTTTATCTGGCAGCGGGTGGTTGGATTCAAGGCGCAAGGTGCGAAAGCCGGGCAGAGGATTTTCGTCAGCCGGAGAAGTATCCTCGCAGTAAAACCACGTTTGATTCCAATCCTTTGGACGACTCGACAGTTCAGCGTAAGGAAAAAGACAGTCTCTCCGCCGCTGAATCGAGATGCCACCAAGTTCCGATCAGGTCCGCTGGCACGCTCGCTCGCGGTTTAAGTAAAAGAGTTCTCTGAATAAAAGTATGCTGGGTTCCTCCCCAAGATACACCTCGCAGAAAACTTGGAAGTTGCAAATATTTGACACGGAATTGGGTCCGATGTCTTGAGGTCCGAGATCGAAGAAATGCAAAACATCCCTAAAGAATTTTGAACCGGGTGGAGCGAAGCCACGGTTCATGTGATCAGTAAACACGATCACCTCCCCCTCCTTGGGTTGAGGTTTCTCCTCTGACGGGTCAGGAGCACGATAAGACATGATCTCTCTCTTAGGCAAATGGCCGGATTTCACAAAGTCAGACAAGGTGCTTTCTGTGATAGTGGATTTGACCCAGTTGCAGGTCACATGAGCTTTGGGGGCCTTGTGTGATGTCGGTGTCAAAACCGGCGGATCTCGGGTAGGGGGTCCCGAACTGTGCGTCTAGGCGGATGGTAACAGGAGACAAGGGACACGATGTTTTTAACCAGGTTCGGGCCCTCTCGATGGAGGTAAAACCCTACTCCTGCTTGATTAATATTGATGATATGGGTAGTACAAGAGTAGATCTACCACGAGATCAGAGAGGCTAAACCCTAGAAGCTAGCCTATGGTATGATTGTTGTTCGTCCTACGGACTAAAACCCTTCGGTTTATATAGACACCGGAGAGGGCTAGGGTTACACAGAGTCGGTTACAATGGGAGGAGATCTACATATCCGTATCGCCAAGCTTGCCTTCCACGCCAAGGAAAGTCTCATCCGGACACGAGAAGAAGTCTTCAATCTTGTATCTTCATAGTCCAGGAGTCCGGCCAAAGGTCATAGTCCGACCATCCGGAAACCCCCTAATCCATGACTCCCTCAGTAGCCCCTGAACCAGGCTTCAATGACGACGAGTCCGGCACGCAGATTGTCTTCGGCATTGCAAGGAGGGTTCCTCCTCTGAATACTTCATAGAAGATTTTGAACACAAGGATAGTGTCCGGCTCTGCAAAATAATTTCCACATACCACCGTAGAGAGAATAATATTTACACAAATCCAATATGCTGACGTATTTCGCAGCGTGACATTACACCACGGCCAAGCCTTTATTCGAACCATTTTAACTGTCCCACCTCAGCGCACTTAGCGAGGCGGTTTCCTTGGCACGTCTTGTTGAAGCAGAGATCGTGTCCCCTTATTCCGGATTCTCATCAATACGGCGTGGGTAACCCAACCGTGCTATTAATTTATGGCGCTTTGGGAGATAAGCGAGTTTTACCAGGCTGGTGGGGGCACATAGTTTCGTCCGCCCATATAAGGGGATAAGGATCCACCTTTTCCATCTACGCCTCCTTCCTCCTTTGCTTATCCATTTTCGCACACTCGAGCTCCAGCGCCCAAGTCCGCACACCCCGCCTCAACCTTCTCAAGTCATGTCCGGAGCGTGAGGCAAGTGGATGGCCTCCTCCGTCACGGAGGGGCACATCAAAAAGCTGAGGAAGGCCGGATACTTGTCCAATGACATCGCGCACCGGCTCCCCGACAAGGGGCAGCTCATCCCCACCCCCAGGCCCCATGAGAGGGTGGTGTTCCTCACCCACTTCCTCCGCGGACTAGGTTTTCCACTTCACCCATTTGTCCGGGGGCTCATGTTCTACTACGGCCTGGATTTCCACGATCTAGCCCCGAACTTCATCCTCAACATCTCGGTGTTCATCGTCGTGTGCGAGGACTTCCTGTGCATCCAGCCCCACTTCGGCTTATGGCTGAAGACCTTCAATGTCAAGCCGAAGGTAGTGGGCGGCCGCCAAGCGGAGTGCGGAGGTGCCATGGTGGGCAAGATGGCCAACGCCCTATGGCTCGAGGGCTCCTTCGTGGAGACCATAAAGGGTGGCAATCGGGTGGTTCTACATCACCGAGCCAGCAGGACCCTAAATGGGCAGCGCCCCGATCACCGATCTGGCTTCCCTACACGGCTCACCTCCGGAAAGAGACATGCCTATCATGGGGTAATTCGGAAGAGCTGACCGGACTCCAAACTCAAGGCCCAAAACCTGGTGAACAAGAAGCTCAGCTCGCCAACGTAGTCCGTGTCATGCTCATCCGCCGGATCCTCCCGTGCCAACAACGGGCTTTCAGCTTGCGGGAGTTTGATCCGGCACAACACCAAACCCTGAGCAGGCTCTTCGACACTACGTACGAAGATGCCTGGAAGGTGCTGTTCAAGGGCGCCGAGGCTCCCGCATCCGCTACCGAGGATCGCGGATTCAGCGCAAGCATCAAGCCAACGCGGTAAGCTATTTTGCCCTTTACGGGACACTTGTTTTTCATAGTTTGACTCTATGCGGATCTAAACTCCCTTACCTTTTGACAGATTGGCAGAGGACGTCCCGCAGATTGACCGTCTGCCCTTGCCGTAAAACCCAGCGGACGCCCGCTTAATGGGTTGCTGGTTCCGCACCTTACGTGGTGCCGAGAAGAAGGCTAAGAAGAAGGCCACGGAACTCAAGGAGTTCCCGCGCCAGTGGTGTCGGACTCATCGTCCGATGACTCGAGGCGGACTCTCCCACGAAAACAAGGAGGAGGAAGAAGAGGCCTCTCCTCCAAATGGGGAGGAAAGAAAGGAAGGCCGCCCCACCTGGGGGGCCGGAGGGTCCAAAAAGGGAAGAACCCTTCCTCCGGACTATTCCACCAACACCGGCGACGGTGAAGAGGAGGGCCATCCAGGCCAAGCCCCGCAAAATCGTAAGTATCCAGATACCGTAATAACTCACGCGCTTCTCGCTGCATAGTATCTTCTGACGCCGAATATAATCATGCAGTCCGCTCAAGGCCGGGCTCGACGCTTCAACGAGCGGCTCCCTGGGTTCGTCGGATGTGAATAGCACTTCACTTTCGGCCGCCTCCTCTCCTCGCGCTGCGGATGATGACGAGGTGGAGTCCCAAAAGTTGCCAAGCCTGGAGGAGGTGGCCCTCGAGGCGCCGCAAGGCAACCTCCTGACTCAGCGCAAGGATAAAACCCCAAGGGCTCTAAGTCCGCCCCGGCCGGACTCGCATCGAACCTTCAGTGGTCCGAGTCCGCAGCGCCCCCACATAAGAAGGGCAAGTTTACGACGCCGGTGACGCCCGCCCAACCGGAGGCACCGGATAATTTGTTGGAGGTGCTTAACGGCGCCCATCGACGAGGAGCACCGCACTATTATGAGTGTGGTGATCTGTATGTTCAGTCCGCCAAGAGAGGGCTGATCGAAGCCCGTGCTAGCCTTCTAATGTGCTTTGAGGAATGTATTTAAGATTTGTAAAAATATTACTGCATAGACAGTAGCCCTCGATGCTCAGTTTGGTGTTCGGAAAGAAAAGCCGAGGCGAGGATCAACAAGATATACGCAGGAGTCTAACATAAGTATGTCAATATGCGAATGTAAAGGTTGCCGACCTCTGCGCCAGACCGATCATGGAGGTCGATGCATTGAAGCGAGCCTCGAGCGGTCCGAGAACGAGCTCGGCCTTGCCAAGAAGCAGCTCGAGGACAAGGAAGGTAAGTAATACCTTATGTATGTATATAAAAAGATGTGGTTGCAAAAATGACAGACCAACATGGGTATTACAGGCCACAACCTGTGTGGCAACCTCAAGGAAGCGCTGTCCAAGGTCAAGAAAATGCGGCCGTGGAGCGCACCCAGCGAGAGAAGCAGGAGGCGCGGGTGGCGGAGGTGCAGCAAGAGCTCCAGGCTCTCGTGGAAAAATACGAGAGTTTGGAGCTTGACTCAAAGACTCGAGAGTCCGAGCTCGCCTCAGCGCTTGAGAGCGCCAAATCTGCCAAGGCCAAAGCCCAAAAAGCCCGCCAGGAAATCTGCCATATGCGCTAAGCAACACTTTTGAATTTAAAATATTACCTTCTGTGCGGCCGTTTATTAAAATTGAGAGATGGCGAGTCCTTGGCTTGTGCCCCCATGCCGCGAGTGATGGGGTGTTCGGGATAAACTTGAGCGCTCTTTTTCCCATTATTGGGTCCTTCGAGGAAGGCGCTCAACACAACGAACAAGGCAATCGGACTATAATGCTTGAACACTCTCACTTAGCCATAGAATTCTATAATTTTAAATTTTGGCGAAGCCCCTAGTATTTGGAAGACCGAGTTCGGGGCGCTATCCACGCCTAGGCCGGACAAAGCCGACTCCTCGCTCTAAGCGGCATAAGTCTTTAGGGACTCGAAACCTCTCGAACAGCGACCAGCTCTCACCCTATCATGACGGGTCAGTTTTAGCTTTCCACCGAGGTGCTTAGCCTAGCTCAACCGGGCACAATCGCAGTGGTTCTCCCAGTGCTACCTTAGCCGATATAACGGAACGTAAGGTACCAAACATGGGAGCCGGGCAAACCCAACTATTGACCCAAGACATGATTCGAGCCAATGCATATAATGCTATAAGTTCAGGTGCCGACTCATGAGAGTGTTCAGACTTTCACACCATATTCTGGGGTACGAAGCCCTCGGTGTATTGGCCGCACTAAAGTGTACGGTTGCATAATGTCATAACTGAACATATTTTTATAAAAAAGGAATGCAAAATAGAAAAAGCTATGTTTTGTTTATTCAAAAGTCTGCGGTGAAAGCGTAACGATACAAATAGTGTGATAAGCAAGAGATGGGACTATTTGACATGTCCTCTCCAGGGGCGAAGCTGCGGATGATATGTGAAACAAATATACTGCTCGTTATAGAGACCACCGACACTGACGTAGCTTTTGCCTCCTGGCTGTTGCATCGTGTTCGGCGATTATATCACGGACAGCCTTCCGGAAAGTGGAGTCATGAAAGTAAGAAAAAAGAATGACAAAATCGAGCCCTCGGTGCGGTTGAGCCGCATTTTGGCATGCCGTGGTCGTGCACCCCCTATGCCCATGGTATTTCCAGAGCGAAGTTATGTATGCATAGTATTGGTTTCACAATTTCGCGAGGGTTGGATTGGGGCCGCATTGCTACGCTGCGGCTCGAACATGCCAGCGGTCTTGTTGTAGGTTACTCCGGCGCGCTTTGACGGTGTCCAGACGCTTAACGGCCGGATCGAGAATTGCCTTGAGAGGTTGCTTTGTACTTCCGCCGCGAGGGTCAGCCAGATGCTCCTCCGCTCGGAGAGAGCGCTCGCTGTTTCCATTGACCGTAATGACTCGAGGGCCCGCATCTTGAGCTTGAGGTATGCGTGAGAGCGGCACCGCATTGAACTTTGTAAATGCGGTTCGTCCGAAAGCAAAGGCGTGATAGCCATCGCGGAACGAGACTATGTCAAGATTAACTCTCGCTCGAAATTATCCGGGATCCAAGACCACCTCAAGTGTAACTCGAGCCCGCATAGTTGGCCTCTACACCTGGTATGACGCCTTTAAAGGTCGCCTCTTTGTGGGTTTAACTTGAGGATCTATGCCCATTTTTTGCACAGATCCCGATAAAGCAGGTTCAGGTTGCCGCCGCCATCCATAAGGACTCTAGTGAGGTGAAATCCATCAATGATTGGGTCTAGAACCAATGCGCGAATCCGCCATGGCTGATGCTAGTGGGTGGTCCTTCGATCAAAAGTGATCGGGTAGGAGGACCATGGGTTGAACTTTGGGGCGCACTAGCTCCAATGCATATATCGCGCCTCGAGTGCACGCTCGCCCCTTTGGGTATGCAGGTTGCGATATCATGTTCACCGTCCGCACTTGTGGGGGAAGCCCTTCGTCCCCTATTGTTCGTGGCGGTCGGGCCTCCTCGCCATCGCTATGCAGCCCCTTGTCATTGTTTTCGCGCTTAACTTGCCTGCTCGCTTGAACACCCAACAATCCCTCGCTGGTGTGGTTGGCTGGTTTTTCGGGTGCCGTATCTCGTGACGAGCGATCGAGTATTCGGTCCAAATTGACGGGCCCGAGTATTTCTTTTGAATGGCTTTTTCCATCGACCGGTTTAGAGCTCGAATCCGCATTAACCGCCGATCCTCAAAGACTGCCGCCGCACGCGGCGCTTTTGCTTGTTGCGACGCCGACCTGCCAATGTTGTCCTTGGTATCCGAATTACCAAGACTCTTGGTCATGTTATTACTACGAGCTAGCCAGCTGTATTCTCCCGCGCAAAAGCGGGTCATAAGTGTTGTGAGGGCTGCCATGGATTTCGGCTTTTCCTGTTCTAGGTGCCGAGCAAGCCACTCGTCACAGATGTTATGCTTGAAGGCTGCAAGGGCCTCTGCGTTCGGACAATCGACTATTTGATTTTTCTTGGTTAGGAACCGTGGCCAGAATTGTCTCGCCGATTCCTCTGGCTGCTGAATTATGTGGCTTAGGTCATCGGTGTATGGTGGTCGCATATAGGTGCCCCGGAAGTTGTCGAGAATGCGGCTTCCGTGTCCTCCCAACAACCAATTGATTCTCGCCGGCAAGCTGTTAAGCCAATGCCGAGCTGGTCCTTAAGCTTGAGTGGGAGGTATTTGATGGCGTAGATCATCGCCATGGCCATGTGGATATGAAGGAGGTAATCCTCGATCCATACCGCCGATCTATTGTGCCATCGTATGATTCGGCTGTTTACGGGTTTGAAACCCTCGGGATTTGATGATCCATTACTTCATATGTGAAGCATAGTGGTGTGCGGCGCCCAGATAATATATCACGACGTAGCTCAAATGAGCTTTGTTCATCGTGGTTTGGCCCGCCGGATTTACTATGTCCGCATGACGGTTATCGCCACGTCGTCGGGCGCCCACACGATCCATAGATCGATCTTGTTTGCCTTGCCCTGCCCTCCAATATATCTCGCAGTCCGGGCGATTTCCGTGCCTTGGTATTTTTTGAGCGACGCTGGGTGCGGCTTGAGTGGAGGGCCGAGAGGCCTTCTCGTCAAGCCACAGGTGGCCGGGTCGGCCGCATCATGCGCTGGTGATGTAGGTCTAGGTGCTTCCTCCTCTAATCGGGTAGCAGCCTGCGCTTTGGGTAGCTCTTGAGGGGCGCTCGAGTTCAGATTTTCAGCCACAAGGACATCAGTCCATCCGTCGGCTAGGAAGTCTTGGTCAGCTCTAAGTTGTTGCTATTTTTTCTTGAGGCTGCTCGCCGTGGCTATAAGCCCGCGCTTGAGACGCCTTGTTCGACGGGATCCTCGTGCACGACAAATTGGTTGCCGCCGAGGCTTGCCTCGCCTTCGAGGGAGGCATGTAATTATCGCCCCCACCTCTCTCTCGTCGCCGCTTCTCTCATGAGGGCTGGATTCTCCATCCTCCGTGCTGAATCCTGCCGAGGGGGTTGTCTTCGCACCGTCGGGTGTTATTATCTCCGCGGCGGAATTGTCGCTTTTGCTTTGGCGGGATTTAGAGCGCGCCACGACGCCGTGCTTAGTCTTCTTCTTGGAGGGTCATCCTCCGCTGTTCCATCGCTGCTCCTTCTTTTGGGGTATCCACCATGTATATGTCATACGACGAGGTGGCCTTCTAGTGCCCTGTAGGCGCTGGTTCTGGTCGCCTCCTGCATTACGCCCATACCGCCGATGTCGCCGGAGTCGAAGTCGAGCATGTCGTTAAATCATCGACAGTGGCTATGAAGTGGGTGGTGAGGGCTATGAATTTCTTCGTCGTCTGCATCCCAACCTTGCTGACCATAGTCCCGCCAGGCTCTCCGATAAAGAGAGAGATTTTAGTGATCAGAATGTCGCCGAAAGGCGAAAGTGCCGAAAGATGTCCGCAGCGGTGAACTCCATGATCGGCGCTTCAATCGATCGATTAAGGGGCGCGAAGGTTCGGAGTCCGGAGAGGAGTCCGCACCTGGAGTCACAAGCTTCACAAAGGACATGTATGGTGTCTGCCCGACGCCAGAGAGATTGCAGCCCCTAAGGCGTGTGTCCAGCCACCCGCCCTCGACAGGCAATGGGCTCGAGCTAAGGGTCTGAGCAGACATCGTGCGGCCTCCAGGAACTGTTCACGGGCAGAGCTAGATCATGCCTGTTGGTGTCAAACCGCGGATCTCGGTAGGGGTCCCGAATCGGTGTCTAGGCGGATGGTAACAGGAGACAAGGGACACGATGTTTTTACCAGGTTCGGGCCCTCTCGATGGAGGTAATACCTTACCCCGCTTGATTAATATTGATGATATGGGTAGTACAAGAGTAGATCTACCACGAGATCAAGGAGGCTAAACCCTAGAAGCTAGCCTATGGTATGATTGTTGTTCGCCTTACGGACTAAAACCCTCCGCTTTATATAGACACCGGATAGGTTAGGGCTACACAGAGTCGGTTACAATGGTAGGAGATCTACATATCCAGATCGCCAAGCTTGCCTTCCACACCAAGGAAAGTCCCATCCGGACACGGACTAAGTCTTCAATCTTGTATCTTCATAGTCTTGGAGTCCGACTCGATGATAGTTTGGCTATCCGACACCCCTAGTCCAGACTCCTCAAGAGCTCCTCGAACCAGCTTCAATGACGACGAGTCCGCGCAAGATATTGTCTTCGGCATTGCAAGGCGGGTTCCTCCTCCAATACTTCATAGAAGGTTTTGAACACCAGATAGTGTCCGCTCTGCAAAACAAGTTCCACATACCACCAGAGAGAGAATAACTTTTGCACAGATCCGCTAACGATTTCGCGGTGTGACATCACACCACGCCGTGCCTTTATATGAATCGCTTTTACCGCTCCACCTTAACGCCTTAGCGAGGCGGTTTCTTGGCACGCCTTATCAAAGCATAGATCATGCCCCCTTATTCCGAGATTCTCATCAATACGGACGTAGAACTCCATCCGCCGCCATTGATTACGGCGCTTGGGAGATAAGCGAAGTTTTACCAGTTGGTGGGGACGATAGCTTCATTCATTCATATAAGGGATAAGGATCCATCTTTTCACCTACGCCTTCTTCCTCCTTTGCTCATCCATTTCCACACACTCGAGATCCAGCGCCCAAGTCCGCACATCCCCCAGGCCCCATGAGAGGGTGGTGTTTCTCCCCCACTTCCTCCGCGGACTAGGTTTTCCACTTCACCCATTTATCCGGGGGCTCATGTTCTACTACGGCCTGGACTTCCACGACCTGGCCCCGAATTTTATCCTCAACATCTCGGCGTTTATCGTTGTGTGCGAGGCCTTCCTTCAGATTCAGCCCCACTTCAGCCTATGGTGAAGATCATCAATGTCAAGCAAGGTAGTGGGCGGCCGCAAGTTGAGTGCGGAGGCGCCATGGTCGGCAAGATGGCTAAGGTCCTATGGCTCGAGGGCGCTTTGTGGAGATAATAAAGGTGGCAATCGGGTGGTTCTACATCACCGAGCCACGCGACTCAATGGGTGGCGGCCCCGAATTCAGATCTGGCTTCCCCACACGGCTCGCGTCATGGAAAGAGACGGGCCTGACGTGGGGGAATTCGGACAAGCTATCCGGACTCCAAGCATGCGTCTGAAACCTGGTGGACAAGAATCTCAGGCTTGTCGACGTAATCCAGGTGATGCTCATCCGCCGGATTCTCCCATGCCAACAACGGGCCTTCAATTCGTGGGAGTTCGATCCGGCACAACATTGAGCCTTGAGCCGGCTCTTCGACACTACGTACGAAGATGCCTGGAAGGTCCTGTTCAAGGGCGCCGAAGCCCCCGCATCCGCTAACAAAGATCGCGGATACAGCTCTTGGCGTCAAGCCGGCGAGGTAAATTATTTTACCCTTTACGAGACTCTTTTTTCATAGATTGACTCTATGTGGGATCTAAAACTCCCTAATCTTTGACAGATCGGTGAAGACGCCCGACAGATTAGCTGTCCAGCTCCTTTGCCGGAAGACCCAGCGGATGCCCGATTGACGAGGCTGCTGGCTCCGGTACCCCATGTGGTGCCGGAGAAGAAGGCCAAAAGGAGGCCAAGGGAACTCGAAGGAGCTCCCGGCGCCAGGTGCTGTCGGATTCTGAAGTAGAATCTTCTCCTGAGGACGAGGAGGAGGAAAAAGAAGCTTCTCCCCCAGCGGGGGAGGAGAGGAAAAGGAAGGCCGCCCCAACTGAGGAGGCCGGAGGGTCCAAGAAGGGGAGAACTCTTCCTCCGGACTTCTCCACCAACGTTGACAATGACGAGGAGGATTGGCCAACAAGGGCCAAGCCCCTGGCGAGATCGTAAGTGTCCGGATACCCATGGCTTTTTTATCATTGCACAGTGTTCTCTAATGCCGAACAATCATGAAGACCGCCCAAGGGCGAGTTCGCCACTTCATCGAGCGGGTCCCTGAGTTCGTCGGAAATGGAGCGTACTTCACTTCCGAACGCCTCCTCACCTCATGCTGCGGACGACACCGAGGTGGTGCCCCAAGGGGGGCCTGGTCAAGAGGAGGTGGCGCAGAGGCGCCACAAGGCAACCTCCCTGACTCAGCGCTGCGGGGGGCAAGACCTGGGGCTCTAAGTCCGCCCTTGTCCGGATTCCATGCCGAACCTTCAGCGGTTCCGAGTCCGCAAGCGGTCCTTCAGAAGAAGGTAAGACGCCGTGTCATCCGGCCCAACCGAGGCACCGGATAGCATCGGAGGCGCTTAACAGCGCCCATCGAGGAGCACCGCACTGTTATGAGTGCGTGATCCGGACAGTTCAGTTCGCCAAGAGCAGGCTGAACGAAGCCTCGTACTAGCCTTCTAACAGTGCTTTGAGGTAAGTTTAGAATATGTAAAAATATTACCGTGACGACAAGAGTTCTCGATGCTTAGTTCGTGTTCGGAAAGAAAAGCCGGACTAAGGATCTAAAAGATATACGCAAGAGTCTAACATAAGTATGTCAATATGGGAATGCAGTGCGCTGCCACCTCCGCCAGACCGATCGCTGGAGGTCAATGCATTGAAGCAGAACTCGAAGCGTCCGAGAACGAGCTCGCCAAGCCAAGAAGCAGCTCGAGGAAAAGGAAGGTAAGTAGTACCTTATTAAAGAAATACCTATAGAAAGGTTTCGTTGCAAAAATAACAAGAATAACATGGGTACTGCAGGGCCATGAACGAGGTGGCGACTCAAGGAAGCGTGTCCGTGGGTCGAAACAAAGCGGCCATGTGGAATGCACCAAGCGAGAGAAGGGGAGGCGAGCTGGCTACAGACGCAAGAGCTCCAAGCTCTTGTGGAAAACACGAGAGTTTGGAGCATGACTCAAGACTCGAGAGTCCGAGCTCGCTGCTCTTGAGAGTGCCAAAGTTGCTAAGGCCGAGGCCCAAAATCCCTCCAAGAAATTGAATCATTAAAGAAGATAGCGGCGGTAAGGCATTCTTTATGCAAAGCAAGCATGTGAAAGTGAATTACCTATTACTTACCCGGATTCGATCTCCAGAGCATTCGCAGATCTGCCTGTGAGTGTGTCCGATGCTACCGCATTCTACCGCGCCAAGGAGGGAGCTCAACGGAGAAGGTGTTCTGTCTCATATGCCGAGGCCGACATCCGTGCTCCTTTGCCACCAGCTGAAGCAGCTGGTCGAGCTCACAAGGTCGCCGAACAGGCCATGAAGGGCCTCATAGTTCGGTGTGGCCATTAGAAGCCATGCCCGGGAGCTACTTTGGGCTAGTGCGGCGGCCGGTGGACGCCTGTCCCCGTGATTGAAATCATCAAGCGCTCCGCCTGCATTGAAGGTGTCCGTCGCCCTTGCCCATGCTAAAGTGCACCGGGCAAGCTGGATGCGAGAAGCTTGTGAAGGACGGGCCACCAAGGGCAAGGAGCATCGCATCCCAAATGTACTATGAGGGCTCTCAAGGGTGCCCGCCAATAATGGATGAGTGCTCCAAAGATGTAATTTTTGAATAGACTCGCATTTGTTATCCCAGACGCTGAAAACTTGTTCATATGCGCTAAGCAACGCTTGTTAATTTAAAATATTACCTTCTATGCGGCCGCTTATCAAATTTGAGAGATGGCAAGTCGTTGGCTTCAGCCCCATGCCACGAAAGTGCCGGGTGTTCGGAT